>CM077510.1:11974492-12574492 GCA_039654745.1 Houttuynia cordata
CCCTCAAAAGTGTAAGTCTATAATTGCACTCCCCGAAAAACTATGCCGATTTGGAGTTATGCTTTGACATGGGGGTATTATTAGAGCGGGATAGAGTGGCAATAGATGGATGGATCGCCAATTCGAGGAAGGCTTATCAAATCCCAACGCTATGTGATGACGACTATGTATCCCTCCTACAAACAACAGAAATAAACACCAATGTAAGTAAACCCCCATGCTATGCTCCTCATATGTTTTCCTCTTTTACTTTTTCAAATATGCGACTTTACTTTATGTCGTGTATTCGAAGACACGACTTTACGCATAGTCGTGGTCTTCACAAAACATGACTTTATGCATAGTTGTGTCTCTCGATGACACGACTATCATGAAAGTCGTATATACAATAATCGACTTTTAATTAGAAGTTGTATATTGCCTTACTTCGACTGTTCTGACTCTTGTTGCTATTTTCTATAGGTTATAGATGTGTTTTTAAGTCTATTGAGGCAGCGCAATGATAGAGATCGGATGAAGTATTCGTGGGCATTTTTTGGATGCCACGCATTCAAAGAGATATTCAACAACGTAAGTGTTCCCTGCATAAGGAGTGATAAGTAATTAAGTATGATGTTCCCAACATCGTTGTTTGACTCTCTTGCGGTTTCGCAGGAGCACAAAGAAGGAGGAAATAATGCGAAATTGATAAAAAAGCTTAGGAGGATGCTCGACGGCTTGAACCGGAACATGTTCTACGCATTTTTCTCAATCCGCACTGGCTCCCACTTCTGCCTCGTCTATCTACATTTCCCACACTGTGTATGGCGCTTCTACAACCCGTTGTCTGGCAGATCCCAGTTATATCCACATCACAGAAAAGCTGTTGACAAATTCACGCAGTTCATGAACGTTGTGATGGTAGGCAAGCTGGGGTGGATTGGTTTGCTCAACTGGAAGATGACTCAGATCGCTAAAGCGCCCTAGCAACAGAATTCCAAAGACTGTGGCATCTTCATCATGATGTACGTCGCGCACTTGGTGTCCAATGTCAGCCCACCGGAGTTTGATCAGTCCACAATTACACGACTTTGGAGACCAGTCATCGCTTCAACCTTGATTCGGGGGGTTATTAACAGCGAGTTTGACGACGATTCCGGAAGAGTAAAAAAAGATGCCGTAACAGTTGCGGATTTTATGTGGCTTCCGGATAGAGACTAAATTCAAATTCATTTTATTCACATTTCTTTTCATTGTACAAAGCTTCTTTGGTGTACATACAGTACTCTTTCAATTAATTCAAATTCATTTTGACACATTGTTGTACAGTACTCTTTTCAATTAATTCGAATTCATTTTTGACACATTGTTGTACAGTACTCTTTCAATTAATTTGAATTCATTTTTGAATACGGCCTTCAAGCAACACGACTACGTATATAAACGTCTCTCATGTAACATGACTTTATATATAGTCGCATACTACCTGATCGTTTTAAAATTAAAACCCCTTGCAAGTGCACAAGGCAATTGTACTACAGGCGAGTATTAAGAAGGGTTGTCGAACCTCAGGGACGGATTAATCTTTTACCAAATTCAAAAGAAAGTAGCAATGGTGATTCTAGACTAAGAAAGCAATGAACTTTTAACTAAACTAAGTGAGATTTAATCAATATGGAGAAGACCAAGGCTCCGAATCCACCACAATAAACTAGTGTATCGTTTCTCTCTATCTTTTAAATAAAGATTTCCAATTGGCTAGTATATTCCTCTCGGACATACACTTGTCAACTCAAAATATAGTGCTCTCCTCTCGGATGTAACACATAAAACAATTAAAACATGGAATTGCGATCTATCTCTCTCAAGTATAAACCAATGAAATTTTATTGATATATAACACCTCAGTCTACTTACGTTCCTCTCGGATACGCAAATATTCTTCGGATTGAAACTCACAAGAATTCACTCTTGTCTCTCTCGAGTACAAAGAATAAACCTTTATTGAATTAACAATGATTACACAATAAAATCCATACACCAACTAGAGTAAAAACATAAGATGAGAGAAAAGAAACTACTCAACCAGATTATTGGGCTTCATCTACGCCTTGGAAAAGTGTTTAGCCTCGCATCGGAAGAGAAATCACTATCGTGTTCTTCATGTTCTTCATCTTCTTCTCTCCTTTGCTCCAGCCACCAATAAAGCTCAAAAGTTTATTCTCTGGTTTCTCCAAGATAGCCCAAAACGTTCTCCCATAAGGCCTATTTATAAGAGTGAAGAGAAACCACGAAGTCCCCTTCCAAATCCAAGTTGAAATAGGTCTTTTTTCGGTTTGCCGCACACGGCGATCGATCGCTCCGTATTGCCGATCGATCTCTTACCGATCGATCGCTATTCCTTCGTTATTTCTCCCGATCGATCGCTCTGCCGATGGATGCCGTATAATACCGATCGATCGTATTTACTGTCTTGCGCGATTGAAAAATTCCAGTAGATACGATCGATCATTTTTATGCCAATCGATCGTTTCCTTTAATACACTGCTTTTGTGGCTCTGGTGATCGATCGTATTGATAACCGATCGATCGTAGTTACTGTTCATGAATTTCAAATGGCGATAACGTTTCTCTCCGAACTCCGAATTGTGCGTGGTTGGTGGCGTTGGAAAGCTGACTTCTTGAACTTTAACATGAAGCTTGAATCAGTCCAATCCGACATTTGTACACGAAGTTATGGTAATTTAATTATTTAAATAACTTTTCTCCTCATTTCTGTGTATTACTCTTCTTTCCTACAAAAACCAAAAACTATATTAAAGTAGTAGTTATTGTAATCAAACACTAGCATAAATATAAGTTTAGGAGATAATAAAATGCATATTTTATGTATAGATCACTACCCAACACAACTTTGTAAATAGTCGTGTTTCACAATACACGACTGTATAGATAGTCATGTACTATAATATTCGGCTATAATGGAAATACACATATGATGCATTGAAAGATTGTTTTTTCATTTCTGATTTTCTTTTTCTGTACAGGCGTACATTTCGGTATAAGATAATATGCGTTATACAAGAATTTGTCTACATCCCAAGTGAAGAATGGTGGGGGCTTAGGTAAGCCGGACCGGCGTATATGCGATGTCTCGTTCATAGTCAGTTTGCCTTGTTACGGAAGACTTCGTTTCCTGCGCTTCCTATTTTCTATCGGAACCGGGCTGTTGGTGCACCTCTTACGGTTGTGACCTGCTTGACAACAATTCCCACATTTTGAACTTGTCCTTGCAGTTGGCTCAGGCTGTGACTCAATTCTCTTTGTCTTTCTCCTGCCCTTCTTTGGAGCTTCAAGCATGGGCGGTTCGCATTTAAATAAAACCCCGTAATTCCCCCACTGACTTCTGACTAAAGTAGGAAACACTACTTCTTCGTATGTGGTGCGGTACGTACTTGCGTAGTACCACTTCTCACAATATTCTACCTGTTCCAAACTCCTCTCATCAATGCATGCCATGGCCTGCTTGCATGGAAGTCTCATGCTCTAGAAGAAGCCACATGTGCAGGTTCTATTCGTAAGGTCAACAACATCGATCCTGATGCGAAAACATGAACAACATTAGTGTCTTCCAAGGATTCTCGTGTCATCGAAGACACGACTGTATGACTAGTCGTGTCTTCGACGACACGACTTTGTGTATAGTCGTCTCTTACAGAAAACGAATTTATGCTTACCACATGGTATAAAGATGTCACTTCAAACTGCCGTAATGATAGCAGTTAAACTCGAACTGTTCCAGCACTCTGATTCCTCATCTGATTGATATGACTCTGTGCATACTTTGTTAATGGAGTCGACAGCCCTTCTGCTTCCATTCGGCATCTCTGAAAATAGATGCTTGTGGTCGCCCTCGTTTGCTCGATCAACCGAGTTATTGGCCAAAACCTAGCCTTCAGAAGCATATTATTTACACTCTCGGACGCGTTTGACGTGAGAGTGCCGTACCTTTTGCCCGGATATTCTACGTTAGCCCAATGTGTTTTTGGAATATTGTCAACATATTTCTAGGCCGCCTCATTGTGTTCCTTCATCTTCTCCATGGTTGCATTGAATTCTGGTCTCCTGAAGCATTTTGCAGCTCGGAATAGAAGTTCCTTCAGGTACTTATCCTTCCAAGTATTAAGCATATTTGCGGCCATATGCCTTAGGCAAAACCCATGGTGAGCCTCGGGAAAGACATCGGCGACTGCTCTCAAAAGGCCCTTCTGTCTATCAGAGACAATACTGTCTAGAGAGGCCGGGGGGTCCGTAAAGGGAAAATATTTTAGTAAGGTGAGGAACCACGTCCTGTACAAGTGAGAGACAAAGCATATTAAACACAGAATGCTTCAAGTTGTTAGAAGGTCATGTATAAAAAACACGACTATATGAGTAGTCGTGTTTTCGAAGACACGAATGTGTGCTCAGTCGTGTTGTCGAAAACACAACTGTCAGAATAGCCGTGTTTCCTGCGTCTATACTTACCACGTTTTGATATTCTCTTTATCGACAATTACATATGCAAGACACATTAATTGTTGATTGCCGTCGACTGCTGTAGCAACCAATAATACTCCAGGGTACTTTCCTTTTAGGAATGTTCCATCAAGAGTGAGCAACGGTCTCAGTGTTCTTCGGAATGCTCTTGCGACCGGGCCGAACATCCAAAACACACGTCTGAAGTTGTAGCCGGCTAACTTAATTGGGATTTCAGGTATATCAGCTGATCTTTCTATCACCACATGTGTACCTGCGTTAGATCGCTCCAATTCCCTTCTGTAATGTGGCAAAATGCGATATGTGTCTTCAGGGTTGCCATCGATCAATCGGATAAATTCCTCTTTTGCCCTCCATTCCCTTTTATAGTTGACTGTCACGCCCCAATGCTTCTCAATGTATTGTTGGATATTAGAGATTTTTATGGAGTTTGAATCCTTATGGAGGCCATGGCACTTCCTCGCAATCCAAAGGTGAGAAGCCAATGGATGATCTTTCGAACTTACAGAAGTGTCACATGTATGCCGTTCTTCCCTCCTTGTCACCTGACTCCGTCAAGTCTGTTCGACGCCCGTATGTACCACTTGCACCCCGAAGCCTTGCACGTTGCAGCGAATGTGTCCTTGCTCTCATCCGCTACTTTGAACATGAACTTCCTCTTGATTGCTAGATCAGTCAGAACCAACTTGAACTGCTTGACGCTTTCGAACCTAGCCCCTAAGGTAAGTTGCGCCTCGTAGTCTTCTGCTTACAAACTTCCGGTCAACATCATCTCCTCTTCACAATGTTTTGAAGGACCGGCCTCTGCAGAATAGGTACCTCAATCCCAACCACCATCACCCTCAGTATTGAGGTACTCATCATCCTCCGACGCGACAGATTTCCCTTTACATGTGTCTCTTGCCATGGGAACTCTAGAAGTCGATGTTCCCGTGTGATCTAGACGGCTAAAATGTGGTACTGTAAGAGGCTCATCCCACTCATCTGCAGACCATGGTAATTCATCTTCATCCAACAATTCTTCTTCATTTGGACTGGAATCTTCATCTTCATCTTCAGCTTCTTCTCCATCTCCCAATCTACGTGAAAAAAGATGTATGAATGGACTTGAGAATACGATAGCACGTAGTAAAGTCGTGTCTTATGCAACACGAATTCATTTGTAGTCGTGTATTATGAAACACGACTATGTATACAGTCGTGTTGCATAAGGCACGATAAAATTTGTAGTCGTGTACTATTATAGTCGACTATAATAGCACATGACTTGCCTGTATCTGCGCCTTAGAAGTCTCACCTCGCATAATCTTCATCTCTTCCTCCGTCGATTGCTGATGCGGGTGTCTTATTGTCCTGGCTGGACAGCCTCTCCGGTGGTGTCTTACTGGCCGGCCTCACTTCTGCCTCTGGTAGCCTCTCCTCCTCCTTATTTGCATTGGCATTCATTTCCTTATTGAGAGTCGAAGTCTTTATGTTATTGCCCGTAGAAGTCCACTCCACGTACAGGCGGAGTAGTCCATTTGTACCTTGCTTGCTCTTGTGAAGTATGAATATTGACTCCATGCCTTTATCGCCTTCAAGGAGGTATGTGGATTCAGAGTCAACACGATATGACAAAGTTAATGTACCAGACTTAAGCAGTAATCTTTCTTTCACTTGCTGCAACAGTTCCAGGTACTTTACTCGTGTATCTATAAGCAGGAGCTTCCGTTTCCAGCCCACGTACTTATCAAAATTTGTAAAAACTTCATCGTAGTGTAAGCAAACAACTATGTTCTCCATCTGTACCTGCCATTAAAATAGTGAAATAAGTTAAAAAACTGTCAGACACGATATATTGAAAACCGTATATGAGTGAAAAATAACGTCTATGAGTCGTGTTTTATCAAACACGACTATTGTTATAGTCGTGTTGTCGAACACACGACTGTAACAATAGTTGAAAACTTGCCAAGTTTTCAACTTTCTTCTCTGGAACCAACTTTCATGATAAAAATCATCGTATTTGAACTTCACCTACGGATTTTTTGATGTACGCTACCTCCGTTGAAGTTGTTTTCCAATACCCGGTCTTTTCCGCTCATTTTTCCCTCTTTTTGCCGCGAAGATGACCTTTCCGGAGTTTGACAGCGCTGGCGCCGGTGATGATCTGGGCGGAGAGGCCGGACGGAACGCCTTCTTCTCCGACTAACGTGAGCTTCTCCGGGTAGCCGCTCCGATTCCGGGTAATATGAAAAAACGGAAAGTGGGTGCTTATACCTAAACCTAAGGGAATTTTCAGTACTTTCCGGGTCATATGGAAGAAAGTAACTGATTCCGGGTAATATGAGAAACCCGTAGTTGGCGCCAGGTCATATGTAAGGACCCCTTTATTTGATTGGCAGTTACATGTCAATAGTTGTTGTACTGTGACAGGGCAAAAGACTGAGTAGATGTGGATACTTTGTCATCTCCTTTATTCAGGGACATTTGGGGCATAAAAAATCAGCACCATTCAGCTCAAAAAAATCCAACTGGTTAGGATTTTTGTGATAATCCACTAACCAGATGGATTTTTGGCAGTGGATGAAACTGATTTTTCACGCCCCGGCCTAAATAGCCCTTCAGTGATTTCAAGATGGCTAACGAACTTGGCATAGTTTAATACTTAAATTGGTCAATTGAATGAGATTGTTCTCACTCAACATAAGCATTTCCCATTATTCTTTGCTTACTCAACGTGTTTGGAGAAGATTTTGACTTGGTAAATTGTGTATGCCTATTGCCACCTTCATCTGTTCCATCATCTTCCCATTTCTCTGCATTAACTTGATGTTATCGAGACCAATTGCTCTTCAAGGAAGCTAAAGAATTCAATTTTATGTGTTATGTATAAACAAAAAATTTCAAAAACAAAAAATCTCTCATAGCTAGATCATGCACTTTTCCGCGCATGACACATCCTACTAGCCTGTTAACCGGCAACTTGTTCGAGTATGAAGTAGTTCATATTGAAAAATCAATTAGTAGTATTGATGCAGTATGGAGGGAGTATCTTTTTAAGATGTGTATCCAAGTCAGGACCGGACTAGAAAGGCAGGGCAACTGACCTCTTAGTGCATTGGAACATACTTGGGCACGCAAAAGCCCATTCATCAGATCTCTGGCAAATCAAATTAAATCCCGTGTGGGTGGCCAATGGAGTGGGAATACAAACTCAGGACTTGGTCATTGCAGGTTGTTTAGGGGATGGAAGAGTTATTAAATAGCTACCTGCCTCCTCTCTTACCTTGGCTTCATGATCGTAATCGAGCTGCCCCGAAGTGCCTGAAAAACATGATGCTGAATTCCATGATCAAACTACCAATGAGAAAAATTGTGGTCAAACAAAATTAACAGAGGTCTTTGTATAATAAAATAGAGAGAAAGATGGGGGGGGGGGGGGGGGGTCAGAAGGTGACAGGAGTAATCAGATCTACCGTGAGGCCCTTACATCTGGAATTAGATTATCTATGAGGACCTCACAGCCACTGCAGTGGGGGCACCAATAAGACATAGGCGCCTGGGAAATCGAGGTGCACATTAAAGTCTTGGTTTAAATGGGCCCACTGATTTTTCCAAGCATCTCTGACTTATTGGGCCTCACACTATAGTGGCAGAAAGGTCCTCGCGAACAACCTGAACCCCCTTACTTCTATTGGAAGTATTATTCTATTGCCTCTTGTTACTTTTAATTGAGACAGTCACATAATTGGCTTATTTTATTAAGATGTGAGGTCCATAGAAAGCCTGGGCTTTCCAAGTGAGAGAGCTACCTTTCATCGTGGAGGCTGCTGGACCTCAACCTCAACCTAAGGTCACCGTTGGCCTACTGTCTCGGGCTGCCCAGTTTGAGAATAATTATAGAACAGTATCATCTTATTTTGGTACAAGTTTTTGCTAATTGTCACAATTAATAACTGGGGAGAGAATGTATTAAAGACATCTCAATAACTAATGTTTTTAACCAACTTTCGGGCGTTTTAGGTGGGAGGTAGTGGTTAACTATCATACCAGGAGGAGCTAATTACCAGTAACTATTGGATTGATTCTATGCCCTTTCTGAAGGTTGGGATTGAAACTCCAAGTGATGAAAAGTTCGTGCAGACTGATGGAGAACAGATTTTATATCATAGTTAACCTTTTTCTCATCAATTATGTTCTCACCACATATATAATAGAATTTGGTTTGGCTTTTGCTAGACCAATATGATGGCACATTTTAAGTCAAGCTTTACTTGTGTGTTGAGTCTCGTTTGTACTTGGCATGGACCGAAAAAAAGGCGTCATTCAATAAAGATTATTTTTGTAACTTAAAGTTAGCCTTGTTGCATATCAGTTTATCTTCGTGTTGTAATCATAAATCTCATATGGCATGAATTCTTGCATGTTTGATTTTGTGATACTACGAAAACGAGAAATGTAATACGCGCTTAAAATTCAGAAAATCACATTGTTTCTTGTACCAATACTATATGTCCATATAAAAACTTGTCTAGGAAAATTAATCCGGCCTTACACAAAAGAGGTTTCCTTGTCTTGATTTGATGGTATATTCAGCCGGATGCTATGAAGCCCAAGCTCTTGCTGGTTGCTTGAACTTGAAACCATTCATGGACAAGCACTAGAAACGGTGTTTTAACCATGGAGAAAGCTGAACGAAGAAACCCATGAGAAAAATCTCACAGGAGAAGGCAGTGAAAGAAGTGAAACCAGCATCTTGGCCAAAAACACAACGATCATAGTCTCTTCCCCATCATCAGACATGGAAGGCAAGTCATTTGCCCAACTCAGAACTTTGCCCATTGTACTCGACTTCAATCCTCCGGTTCTTCAAGAAGGTTTTGATGGCTTGATGCTGGTAAGATATTGCTTGAAGAAGTTATATAGTGCAATTTGAAAGCCTGCTATTCTTGACCTGCATTCACAGGTCATTGCAATAATAAAAGAGGATAAAGAAAGTAGGAAGGAATTGACCATCTTTGTAGCGTATGCAACCACCGGTGTCAATACTCAAGAAAATCTAACCAGTATGAAGAATCATCAGTATAATTTGACTTTTTTGGGTTGTAATTTTTCAGCTAATGCCCCTCTAAATTTGTAAGACTACGAGTAAGTTTTAGCTGCGATTAAATTAATTAATTCTTTTGGGGAATGACATGGTATTTCATTGAGGACGAGTCACTTTGCCATCTCTTAACCAATCATGCCGTTGTTACTTCCAATGCACAAATTAGATGTAATAAAGATTGGATTATTGTGGTAAATTTGGCAAAAATGTAATTACAATGTTGATTACGAACAATTAGTGACAACATATCACCCATTCTCTATAATTAAAGTGTTGACGAACTTTTAGGATTCATGAACTACGTTACTAACATGTCCCTTCAAATTCCACATATCATTAATCATTTTCTGTGTAAAATGGACCAGCCCGTGATATTTGCACGGATAACACCCAAGCTAAATAATATGAGTCTCACTTATATGCAGCGGTAGTGCTCTTGCACTTGAATCATTTTAGTCACAGGATTTTAATCACGAAGCGGGGTGAAATGAGGGGGCAGGTGGTTTTTGAATCACTCACCCTCACGTGAGGTATTGGATCTCAATCCAATAGCTCATGATGCTCGGGAGCATACTTTCGAATATGCAACACCGCACATGATAACTTTCTCCATACAAAAAAGAAGTGATTCCATCCTCCTGGATAGGGCTGTTCGCGGCCGTGTCCGTGTCCGTGTCCGTGTCCGTCGGCTTGACGGACGCGGACACGGCTATAACCTCCGCAGATAGATTTAAGCGGACACGGACACGGACGACTTCTGTCCGTGTCCGTGTCTGTCTACGAACAGCCCTAGTCCTGGATGTCGATGTCTCAACCACTTTTTTCGCAAGTTGTTTGTATATTCAACCATAGGACTACTTCATGCCCAAACAAAAAGCATACCATTATTCCCTAACTCGTTGAGGCGTCGACTTGGGTCATCGACATGGGCCTAGTACGCCAGCGGATGACGACTTCATTGGATAACAATTAAACAATATGTGTGACCTTATCTGTATTTACGTGTACAAAGCTTGATGGATGCTTGCAAGTGCGGACGGTTGGAGTATGAAGAAGTTTAGCATACATCACATATAAGGGTAGTTTAGCTGTACCACCAATTGGTATCAATGTGCAGACTATATGGTGTACTCAAAATACAAGACCAAGTAAAAATTATACCGTGTGATTACAACTCTATTTGACATCTAGATTCAAACTCCCCAAGAAGGCTATTCGGCGTCTTCTGAGTATGTTTTCTGCATTTCTTTGGAAAGACACTTCTTCATGTTCTCTTTATAATATTTCATGGCGCAAGATTATAAGACCTGTTATTGAAGGAGGGCTCGGTATTAGAAGCATTAATGACTGCAATTCCGCTGGCCTAGCAAAGCTTTTTTGGCGGGTTCTTACTAACAAGGAATTCCTTTGGTGCAAATGGGTTGGTGAATACTATACTGGAGGAAATTATCCAGAAAAAGGAATACTTCGCTGCTGAGGGAACCAAGAACATGGCAACCACCTGAGTATAGTTGAGTGTAGACCCTTCGTGCAACCATTTCCGCTGCCGCTGCCACCTTGCCTCCCCCCTGGCCTGAACCACCACTATCTTAACATGGAGACCCCCCCCCCCCTCTGCACTTCCCCCCTCGCCCTTTGCCCCTGCTACCCCTTGCAAATCTTCCTTCACCTACCACCTGTTTGACAATATGCCAAAGAGGGTCTGACTTCCCCCCGTCACGCCTCAGAAGCTCCCTCCTCTCGGGCTGTGCTAGGGTCCTCCTCATGGGCAAACTTGTTTAGGTGTACATCTCAGACATCCAACACACTCACTTTCTATCCTGAGCTGAAGGGCATGACCTCAGTCAGAATCCCTCAAGAATTTGTTGACAAGGAAGCAGTTCGGTGGACCAACACCTTTGTTGGGTACACTATGGGGAAGTGACCTTCTTTTGTGTGGTTCAAGGGCTATGTATCCAGGATTTGGAAGACGACCGTCTCCTTTGACATGCAGTCCCTAACAGGTGGGTTCTTTATATTCAAATTCACTTCTTCGAAGGACTGTGAACGAATCCTGAATTCTATGTAGACCGTGGGTGGAAGGCCTATGATCCTGCGCAAATGGCATCCAAATTTGCGCCCAGTCCGCGATCTGGTGAAATCGATCCCAATTTGGATGCACTTTCTAGACCTATCGCCCCGGTATTTTGCAAAGGAAAGCTTGAGTATAATGACTAGTCTTGTGGGACACCCACTATTCTCTGACAGAACTACAACCAACTAATCCCGACTAGAGTATGCCATAGCCTACATACATTGAAATCAATTGTGATTTCAAATTCCCCTCCGTTGTTCATGTTGCAACCGGTGAATGGTCTTTCTTCCCACAACCTGTGGAGTATGAATGGAAGCCACACATATGCTCCAAATGTAAGCGTTTTGATCACACCACCAACACATGTCGATCGAAAGAAGTTTGGGCCGAGACACTACAACGCCTTGCTCCGAAAATTGAAGTCAGCGGAAGCACTAAGGTTTTGACAGTTACAGATGATGTTATGACATATGCAGGCACCGACAAGCCCGTTACAGTGAGCCCTACCACTTTGCAGGTCACCAATAATGGGATCCCAAGCACCCAAAGTCAGAGGATGAGCCCAGACCACATCCCATATCCTAGCTGATCGACCACAAATCTCCGCTTACCAAACTTAGATGAGGCTATGGTGCAACTAAACCCAGGAATGAAGCCATCAGAGACCCTACTTAAGACCAACCAAATGATAGACAATCAAACTGGAGACATGAGGTCAGTATTGGGGAACTCACCAACTTTGATTGGACAGGTACCATATATGGTCTTAGGAAAGCATGTACGGGTGCATGATGGCTCGTCTCTATACCTCTTTAGCACTCCTCCAGTTACTTTGGATGTGTTTGAAAACGGATGCCCTAAAAAGGGGATGTCAATACAAGATATAAAATAGCTGTCCTTGACCTCCATGCCTTACAAACTGCATTGCAAAACCAACCCTTTGATGATGATTTAAGGAACGTTAATTTGGCGCGACAAAAATTATGTGAAGAAGATGGTATAAGAGAACAATTTTACCATAAAAAATCAAGGTTAAAGTGGCTTAAAGAGGGAGACAGATGCTCCAAGTTTTTTCATGGTTCTGTCGCCTCTCACAGTGTTCGGAACATGATCCATGAGATCTTTGATGATTTGGGTACTTGCTTGGAAATCCCCCAGGAAATTGGAGCCAAAGCAGAGTTGTTTTACAAGAAATTGTTCACTCCTACCGCTGCAACCTCCTAGGTAACGCTCCCTTTCTCTTAGACCCTAACTCCATACCAATGTGCTTTCTTATCTAGTGATGTAGGTGATGAGGAAATCAGAGGGGTTGTATTCCATGCACCCAATGGGAAAGCTCTAGGTCCGGATGGCTTTCAAAAAGAATTCTTTACTCGCTTTTGAGATATCATTGGCCCAGACTTCCTACTGGCAGTGCGAGACTTCTTTAAGAGAGGGTAGATGCTCAAGGCTTTAAACCACACATTTCTAGCCCTCATTCCTAAAAAGACAGATTCAAAGAACTTTGAGGAGTTTAGACTAATTGCCCTCTGCAACTTCATCTACAAAACTATCTCAAATATCATTGCAAACAGATTAGCTTTAGTGCTTCCTAATCTGATTAGTCTCAATCAGTTGACTTTTCATAATATGCATCGGCATGGGGCCCACAATCGGTTCTGTAGACTTGAGGAAAGCCTACAACAAGGTGAGATGGGATTACATTTTCCATATCCTTAAGGCACTTGGTTTTGAAGATAAATGGTTCCATTGGACAAGGCAATATATATGCACCCCCACTTTCAGTGTCTTGATTAATAGTTCAAATTATGGACACTTCTCCAGCGCAAGTGGTCTTCGGCAAGGATGTCTGTTATCTCCTCTCCTGTTCTTACTATGCATGGAAGGTCTGTCAACTTTGTTAAATCAAGCTTCAACGAACGACAACCTCAAGGCACCAAACATCGAGGGAGGAATTCCTATCTCGCATCTACTCTTTGCCGATGACGTTCTCCTGTTCTCTATGGAGGATGTGCAGATGATAGAGTGCATTAGTAAAATTCTTTCAGCTTTTGCAGACATGTCGGGCCTTCATACGAATATTAACAAAAGTTCCATCTTCTTCTTCGCAGGGTACCAGCACAAGCCAACCATTCTACAAATGTTCGGATTCCAGGAAGGGTGTTTTTCAATCAAATATTTGGGTATGCCTCTCTCCTCTAAGCGTATCTCCTATTCAGCCTGTAAATCTCTTATTGACAGGATCTTTGACCGTGTTAATGGGTGGAAATCTGCACTCCTATTATATGCCCAAAGATTACAATTAATCAAATCGGTTATCGGTGGATAAATGTCTTTTAGACATCCTGCTTTAAACTTCCTAAGAAAGTCTGCCACAGAGTGAAGGGCATTATGGCCACTTTCCTTTGGAAATGTACTATCTAATCCAATGGTTTTCACAATATATCTTAGCGAAAGCTATGTCGTCCCCTTAAAGAAGGCGGTCTTCGAGATAGACGTATCCAAGACATCAACAATGCAAATCTTGCTAAGCTCTTTGGAGATGTGTTACCGGTAAAGAGTCTCTCTGGTGTTTATAGATTCATGGTGTATATCTTAGAAACAACTCCATTTGGATGGCTAGACCTCGTCATTGCTCTTATCATAGAAATATATTCTTTAAATGCAAACTTTTATATAGGAGATATGCATTTTCAACATTGGAAATGGGTGCACAATATGGATGTGGTTGGATCCATGGAGTGGCCTGCTCACTCTTGCCCGAAAATTTGGAAACATAACCGTTCTTGAGTTGGGCGGCAACACAAATGAATCAATTGCTGATTACCTCAATTCCAGTAAATTCTAAAATGAGCAACTACTTTCACGAAGAAGTGATCTTGCCAAGGTGGAAATCCTAGAGAAGATTCGGGTGCTTATTAAATTGGAGGATTCTTATGGGTGGCTCAATCAAACTAGAAAGTTTACATTTAAGAGTGTCTGGGATCCAAACGGAGTTAAATCTGGTAACGTGTCATTGCATGACCTCATTTGGTTTAAACATAGGGTGAACTGTTACTTCTTTTGCGCTTAGATGGCACTTAATGAAGAGCTACTCACTTTAGACAATATGAAAAGAAAAGGGATCTCCTTAGTAAATAGATATATTTATTCAGGAAAAGTGAAGAATCAATTAGGCATGTACTGTTTAAATCATATATGCTAAGGTGATATGGCGTATATTCCTGCGTAAGTACAACATATACCATATAATTGGGAGTTGTTCTACAGAACAAGATTGGCTGACTCAATTCGTCAGGAACAACAAATACACAGGGTATATCATCCAAGCTAGTTTCAATAGCTTTGTTATAATGATATGGGAGGATAGGAAGAGGCGAATATTTGAAGATAAAATGCTCGAGACATATGTTTTTGGCCACCTCATCCACAGAGCTAAGGAGATCCTTAACGCCTTCCACCTTAAAGACATTTGCCTCACACACTGCCCTATCCTGCATACTTTTTGGGTTGAATGGAACCCTTGAGCAAAGAGAACGTCGGGATCTAGTTGTTGGAGCGGTCAGCCTTCTTCGGTTCCTTATTTTATAGCGATCGATCGCCAAGCTTCAAATGTAATAGGGAAATAGATGTGCGATCGATCGCCTCCCTCCCGATCGAACATATCTACTGGAAAACTGGATTGTATTGATACCCAATCAATCATATCTACTGGAATGAAACTCCAAGCTTGGTCGCAATCAATCGCCTCATACCCGATCGATCGTATCTACTGGATCTTACGAATTGCTTTAGAGATCAATCGCTTTACTTGCGATCGATCGCTGCGAGGGACACGATCGATCACCTGCTCGCCGATCAATCGATTTGGAAAATTAAAAATTGAACCACTAGCGATCGATTGGCCTTCTATTAGCGATCGATCAGCCTCTGTATGTTGAGTGTTTTTTTAAGGGGGTTGCTCATGCTTCCCTTGAGTTGAGGAGTTGTTGTAATCTCTTATCCTTTGTACCCTTCGTCGTTCCCTTTAATATAATTTTTTAATTATAATAAAAAATACTATACTGGAGGACTCTATTTGGATCACTTTTCCATCTTCTTGTTCATCCATCCAAAATCAAGAAATTATTCAATTTCATCAGTTGAATAAGCCCAATTTAAGTATGGGAAGTGATGTTTATGGTTGGATTTCTGGAAGTGGTAAAATGTCTTTCAAATCAGCATGGAACAGATTTCGAATCCATTTTCTCCAGTTCAATGGTATGGTCTGATTTGGTATAAATATCGCGTCAACAGGCATACTTTTTTTTCTTGGTTGGCCTTAAATGAAGAACTGCTTACCATGGAAAATTTTTCTAAGAGAGGTTTTCATTTGCCGAGTGGATGCTATGACAATGCAATACTGAAACGGATCATCGCATTTTTTTCTCATGCATTTATTCTAAACAGGTTTAGAAGTTACTTCTTGCTAAGTGCAATATAAATAGAATCCTTGACTTTTATGAGGAAATTCTTTGGATTCTGCGCTTCATCAGTGTCAATCACCATGCATCCATTCTCTTAAAGCCCATGTTCAATGTCTGTATCACTCTCATTTGGCATGAGCGAACAATTTGAAGGAGAAGTTTTTATCCCAATGCAGTTTCCTTGCTAGCTTTTGGAACTGAATCCCCTAGCTGGTGTTTCTTGTTCTGTCTTTGGTCTTTTCATGTCTTGGGACTAATTAGTGTTTGTTTCATTGTTCCCTTTTGCTTCAATAAAATTATTTACTTATCAAAAAAAAAATATCGTGAAAAGTCCTAAATTAATTGGGAAAAAACTGAATACATAGGGGCCGTTTGGGGCGTGATTATTGCAAAACATCCATACTGGATTCTGGATATCTACTGTAGCATCCATGTGGATTTTTACATCCAGCTGAAACACCGGTATATAAAATATCCAGATGCTACATTGTAGCAAAACATCCCATCTGGATGTTTTGCTTTTAATCACGCCCCTATTAGAAAATGTGTCGTGTCAGATATTTGAATACATATTCAAATATATGATACAACGGCGCACGTCATTTGGCAGACAGGCGGGTTGTTAAAAACCCTCCCTCCTGTTTTAATCGGGCAGCATGATCATAATTGAGCAGCCAAAAGCGCATACTGCACATGATTCTAAAATAATGATCAAACACTTGGCAATTGCAATGCAAAATACAGTTCAAATTCAACTGCTCACATGTTTTTATGTACCAAGTACATGTCCCTATAAAATCTTTGGCACATAAAAGTCTTCCCTTGTCTTAATATGAAGTCATATTCATCCAAATGTTATCAAAGCCAACCAATAATTTTTATTCAGCTTGAAACCATTCATGGACAAGTACTAGAAATGACGTTCTAGGCAGGGAGAAAACAGAACGAAGAAAGCCCTGAGAAATACCTCACAAGAGAAAGAGGAAACTAAAACCAGCATCTTTGCCGATAAGACAACAACCATGGACTCCTCCCCATCATCTGAAATGGAAGGCGAGTCCTTCACCCAACTCAGAACTTTGCCCATGGAATTCAACTTCAATCCGCACAGTCATTAAAGCAGGTTTTGTTGGCTTGATTCTGGTAATGCATAGCTAAAGAGACCTCATATATAGTGCAATTGAGATGTCTCTATCTCTGGACGAACGTCATTACAATTCTAAAAGAGAATAAAGAACAGACTTAAGGAGTTGACCATCTTCAGCATCGTCCTGTTCATATGTGCCCATTGCACGCCGCCATGTGTGTGCTTGAAGCTTTTTAGCCATGCGATTTCGACCGTGGCAACCAGCACATCACTAGGTATGTGCAGGCTTAGAGCTTTTCGGCCATGCCTCAACTAGTTGAGCTTCTTTATGTGCACTAAGTAGTCTATGCTTGATTACACTAAAACAACTTGCAAAATTATTAATATTCCTAACGGGTCTAATTGGCCATCAGAGAACGACTGCATTTGCTAAAAGTGGCTGTCAGCTGAGGCAACGAAACACAATCTAAAGACTTCTTTATAGTTAGTGTCAAAACTTCTTTTTTTTTTGGATAATTAAATTTTCGTTCAAGTACAAGAGAGATTACAACTAGATAGAGAATATTAAGAAGAGAAAGAAAATCTATTACAACCTCCATCTCTCTAAAATAAGGGAAAATTCCTCCACCATCTTATGAATGAATGAATGAATTCAATGAAGTCACTATGAAGACTTTTTTATATAATGACAAAAAGCCTTAAGCTGTGGGTTTCCTGGTCTAGAGGAGATCAGCCCACAGAACTGTGATCGAAGTTCCTAGCAGATGTGGAGTGGGAGGTCGAATTGTAGGGCAGGTTTGATCACCATGATGCAGCGAAAATTGACAGGTGCGGTGAGTATGCAAGAAATTAAGTGGAGAAGGTGTTGGAAAAATAGGATAATTGCTAGGATCAAATTGGCAAAATAAATTACTACTTCCTTTTCTTCACGTTCTTGGTCGTGAGGGAGAAAAGTTAGTCATGTAATGATGAACTCACGTTTTCAAATGCAGACATGCTTCATTTCAAAGGGATGGAGTATCATTTCTTCTCTCAGCAGACCTTTTATTAGTTTCCATGGATTTTCATAAAATGATAAAATTGGCTCTAGGGTTTAGGCTTCATTTATGCTTGTCAATTGTCAATATGTTCAAATTGAATGTCCCACCAAAGGCCACTCTTGTACTTGATAAAATAGCCTAATAGAAAAGATGGCCAACTTAAAAACCAAGAGACATTTGTCAGTCATATGCAATCAATAACTGGCAATCAACCAAGGTATAAATGAAAAATGCTTAGTTACATTAAATTATACTTGTCCGAGCACGATTGATAATTGGGGTCCACTTCTTTGGGTCCCAACAATCAACTGTGTTTGAATAATGTACTAGCTTCATCATGTATGAAATTTAAAGCCAGTGTAGCATTACTCTTTTCTAGTAAGAGGCCTGCTAGTAAGTGCCTTCTTGTGTGTCCTCACACGGGCAAATAAAAAAGGAGGAGGCCAGTCTTTATGCCCTCCCCCAAGATGTTCGGATATCGTTAAGACATTTTGTGATGTGCCACTGCACATGTTCAAACTATGTGTCACGATACATATTAAATTTTTCCTTTTTGTAACTTCCTAAGTACGAAATAAAACTTTACACCGTCGTCAAACAAAGATGGGTTTAGTTCCCTTTTTTCTGCCTCCAAAAATAATAGTTACAGTTAACCTTATTTCTCAGCCACAGAGGACTTTTCACACTTCTTGCTTCTCTGTGGCTTTAAAATTTTAATTCACCGCAATATGTCCAAAGATAATAGGTAAAATTTAACTTATATCTCAGTGACAGAGGACTTTCCACTTGGGAGTTCAATTTCTCACACTGTACCTATCTTTTCGGATGGAGTAGAAAAATATCACATGGCCTGTAAATCAGGGTGGTGCATGTTAACTTTTCCTAATTAAGAATGGTGTGAATATATTTGCATATTATGTCAATCCTATTATAAATTATATTAAAAATTCTGTTCACACTTTTAATCTTTTCCTCATAGAATTGTATATGAGTTAATATTGCAGTTACAAACGCGCCGAACCACCAACTTTTAATCTTTTCCATGTAGCAATAAAACAAAAATTATCCAGTATAACCTTACAATTAGCTTTCCGAGTGTGTATATTTATGCCTTTGAACATCTAACCTTTCTGATAAAAAGAGAAATGTTAAGGGCTCTCTACTAAGTACCCAATTGTGTACACCAGTCACACTCTTGCGATAATTTGTCTTCTGTGAGGTCATGACCATTATAAGCAGACTATGCAGGAGGCACATAAGTGGAAGACTGACTGGGAGAACCCATGTAATATGTATTTATACAAACAATTTACCATATAATTATACCTACTGATGCAAGTTTTCACAGTAATGCAAACAGAAAGTTAAGATAAGTAGAGTGTGTTTAGTTAGAAAAACACATTTTACATCGTGTGTGGCCCACGAGAAATATCGTTATATCTTTTACTATGTCAAAGAGTAAAAAAAAGAAAAATATAAGCACGAAGGCAAAAGGAATTTTCTTTTATATTCTTTCTATCCAAACACATGAAGGAAAGACCAATTTTCCTTCTTTTTCTATCCAAATTAACACACGAAGGGAAAAGATATTTCTTTTCTTTTCTGTTCTATAAATGATGACTTTGCGGTTTCTTTCTTTTTCCCGCTAATCAAACAAATTGTAACTATGTAAATATACATGCATCACTTACATTGAAATAGTAATACATAAACCTAATATAAGCTAGCAATTTTTTATCAAATCAAGGTTGAAGTTTAGAAGAACTCTTCTACATGATTATACATCTCCATCATTAGTTTGTATGGATGTTGTGAAAACTGTCAGAGCTTAAGGAGTCAGTAGGCCCAGGACGAAAAACAGTGGGAGCTTGGGCGATTTAGGTTCCCTTGGGCGCCGGAGCCGGCGCTCAGCCCTTTTCCTGCTCTCTGGTTGACTCCCCTCTTGGTCGGCCCAGACCCGCCTACCTGCTGTTTGAGGAAGGAGGAGCAACATCGTCATCTGAGGTTGGTACCCTAGGGATTTTATTTTTACTTTTGGGAGTTCAAAATCACACCTTTACATGAAGGACTGGAGATTGACGACCTGAGTCCTAGCTTCCTCCTCCGGTGGCCAGCCGGCCATGCCAGTCTCCCTCTCTTCCTCCCCTCCTTGCCCCCCCGTCCATCTGGTCCCTCCATTCTCCCTCCCCCACCCAAAATTGGAGTAGCTTCTTCTCCTCCACCCCTTCCGCTACAAAACTCACCCATCACCCAGATCTTCTCCGCAAACTGTCCATCCGAATTTCTGATGAAAGTTTACACCACAACGCATCGAAGTGGCAGAATTGTCTAGTCGGGGACGTCTTGGGGAAAAGTCCGTACTATGTTTGGTTGAAGAATGTTTTATCAAAGTCGTGGAATATTTGACATACAATCGCTTGTGGAAGGCTTATTCCTTTTCAAATTCTCATCAAGGCAAGATTATGAGCATGTTTCAAATGCCATGTGGTCTGTAAGAGGGAGACCTCTCATCTTGGCGTCCTGTCCCCTCCCTAGATCAACTCTCCCAACAAGTCATTGAGAATGCACGATCACAACAAGATTCACTGGCCGGCAAAACATTCGGTAATCCTCCATCAGATATAGGTAATCCTCCATCTCATATATCCGCCATGGATGAAAGACAAGAGCGAACAGAAGTGATGACTCACATGGATGACAAGGGGAATGTTACTGTTGATAGAAATGAATCTACATCAGAATCTCTTCCACCTGGGTTTCCTTTAATATCGCTGAGTAAATATTCTCAATCTCCTACTTTGCAAGGTAAACTCCCAAGCAAAACTAAGCCAGGATCCTTACACAAGAGTCCAACTGATGCATCATCCTCATTTTGCGTTCTTCCTTTTTTTTCCTCCTCTTCCATTTCATTAGGATCACAGAAATATATATTTTTTATTTTTTCTTATTTTTTTTCTTCTTTCATATAATATATCTTCACGAGGTGGAAGAGGAGGAAAAATAATGAATAATGCAAAAAAAGGGCAAAAACAGATAAAAAATGAGCGAGTTATGACGTTTTGAAAATTCCAGTAAAATCGTGTATTGAAAGACACGACTTGCAGTAAAATCGTGTCGTCGAGTACACGACTTGAATTCATTTTGAAGTTGCTTTGTGGACAAGATGTATTACGTTTAAAATTTTGAAAAGTACAATTCATTCATTTTTCATTTGAAAAGTCACGAAGAATGTGTCCTATGAGACACGACTTGAATCAAGTTGTGTCGTTGACAACACGATAAATGGGCAATTTTAAAGTAAGAGCAGCAGGGAAGCTCTCCCAACTGCAAAAATTAAGATCTACATATAAACAAACACATATAAAGGCCACCAATTGGTGCTCGACCGCTCGTGGACATCAAATGAGAGAATAAAAATGGGCAAAAATATGAAATACTCGTTGGCAGGCAACAAGTTCAATTTATATATCTTTCTGTGATCTTAATGAAATAGAAGATAAGGAAAAATAAAGAAGAAAGAAAAAAAAGAACAAAAACGGATAAAAAATGAGCAAGTTATGATATTTTGAAGAATGCAGTAAAATCGTGTTGTCGAAGACACGACTTGAGTTTGAGTCATATCTTCGATAACACGATTTTATATATCATTCTGTAACCCTAATGAAATTGAAGAGGAGGAAAAATAAGGAAGAACGCAAAAAAAAGGGCAAAAACGGATAAAAAATAAACGAGTTATGATATTTTGAAGAATGAAATAAAATCGTGTCGTCGCGGACATGACTTACATTTTAGTCGGGACAACAAAAAAATACTGCAATTTTCAAAATGTCCTAACTCACTTATTTTTTATCCATTTTTGCCCATTTTTTTTGTTCTTCCTCATTTTTTCTCCTCTTCGACCTCATGAAGATATATTAGGACAAGAAAGTAAGAAAAAATAAGAAGAAAGAGGAAAGTGGATGCCTCACCAAAAAGCTTCTACTTTCCTCTTTCTTCTTATTTTTTCTTACTTTATTGTCCTAATATATCTTTATGAGGTCGAAGAGGAGAAAAAATGAGGAAGAACAAAAAAAAGAGTAAAAACGGATAAAAAAATAAGTGAGTTATGATATTTTAAAAATTGTAGTATTTTCGTGTTGTCGAAGACACGACTCGCATTGTAGTCGTGTCTTCAACAACACAATTTTACTGCATTCTACAAAATATCATAACTCGCTCATTTTTTATCCGTTTTTGCCAAATTTTTTTCTTTTTTCTTTATTTTTCCTCATCTTTCATTTCATTAGGATCACAGAAAGATATATAAATTGAACTTGTCGCCCGCCGACAAGTATTTTACATTTTTTCCCATTTTTATCCTCTTATTTAATGCCCACGAGCGGTCGAGCACCAATGAGTGGCCTTTAAATGTGTTTCTTTACATGTAGATCTTAATTTTTGTAGTTGGGAGGGCTTCCCCGCTGCTCTTACATTAAAACTCCTTCATCATAGAATTTTTCTCGTCTTTTCCGTATTTTTTAAAGTTTTTCGGCATGAAATTTTATTTTTTCTTGGTTGGACGGCACCGACGGTGATTTGAACCGCGATGATGGACGGACCTTTGCCAAAATATCTTCTTCCCCAACTTGATGCTTCCGTAAATTGTTAATTTTGGGAAGAATGAAGTATTTAGGATAGAAAAGGTACGAAAAATGAAAAAGAAGGGCATTTCCAGTACTGTAGGTGTTGATTCCAGGTCATATGAGATTTCAGAGGAAAAACTAGGTAATATGAAAAAACGAAAGTTGGCGCCAGATAATATGAAAAGCTCATAAAATCCCCCTGCGTCTGGGTAGTGACTCAGGGGCTGTTTGGATACGGAATGTGGAAATGGAACGTAATCAAAATTAAATTCCACTGGAATAAATACTAGCGGAATTACCGAAAGCACACCTTTATGTTTGGATAGCAAATTTTGGGAATCCAAATTAGTGTGAATAGGTCAAATTTCCTCATGAGGAGATTTAGTAATTCAAGTGGAATTGAGCCTGAATCTTCCTTCTACAAAGTTTTTCAATCCATTGAATCTAAGCATCCAAACACAAAATAGTCGGAATGGTTGGATTTGCGTAGAATCAGTCCTGAGTCTGCTGAGGATTCCATATCCAAGCAGCCCCTCATAGAACACAGGTTTGCTCACTTACACTCGAGCCTGAAGACCAACGTGACAAACACGTTTTTAAGGGAATCGACAGAATGGTTGGGTCACCCTATGCTGTTTTTTTTTTTTTGCTATAGATCACCCTATGTTGTTGGATTTATCCCAGATCAAACAAATAGTAATGTACGTTTGTGATTGGATAACTTGCATACGTCGCATTTACCCACGTGATTTCCGTCATTTAATTTTGTACTGGTCATTCTTTTTTCCATCCTGCAATATGTCTATGAGGACTATTTAGACAAATTGTTTTAACTCTCCCCTTTGAGTATATCCTGACAGAGCAAGCTGTTTGGCCTTAAAAAAACATACATTTGTGTATCGGCCATTGTTGATTTATGTGTGGGGCTCACTACGTAGAGTTGGTTCCAACATGAGAATTTTTAAGGAGAAGAAACATCTTATAAACTCTCTCTTTGTCATGATAATATGATTTGATTCTGCAAATGGACTATAAGTTTAGTTCATTTTGCAAAATCAAATGGGACTATTAAAATGGGATGGAGGAGTATGTATCTAGACTCTAGAGTTGTGAAGAAATTGAAGAAACTAGGAAATTTTCACACATTCGGAATTATTTAAACTTGTTGAGCTAGCGTGTTTGCGGGTTTAAAAAAAGGAGTGAGCATTTGGCAGAGCTCTTTCCATATTACCTGGCGCTTCTATTTTCTTATATTACCGAGAATCTCTTCTTTTCTTCTATACAACAAAATCAGCAGAAAAGACGAGAAAAAAAGCTATGATGAAGGGATTTTGATGTAAGAGCAGAGGGGAAGCCCGCCCAACTACAAAAATCAAGATTTACATGTAAAGAAACAAATATAAAGGTCACCCATTAGTGTTTGACCGCTCCTGGACATAAAATAAGATGATAAAAATGGGAAAAAGAGTGAAATACTCGTCGGCGAGTAATAAATTCAATTTATATATCTTTCTGTGATCCTAATGAAGTAGAAGAGGGGAAAAATAAAGAAGAATAAAAAAAAAGCAAAACGGATAAAAAATGAGCGAGTTATAACATTTTAAAAATTGCCCATTTATCATGTTGTCGATGACGTGACTTGATTCAAGTTGTGTACTATTTGACACGACTCGTCGACAACACGATAAATGGGTAATTTTTAAAATATCATAACTCGCTCGTTTTTTATCTATTTTTGCCCTTTTTTTGTTCTTCCTTATTTTTCCTTCTCTTCCACCTCATGAAGTCAAGTCGTGTCGTCGACAACACAATAAATGAGCAATTTTTAAAATTTCATAACTTGCTCCTTTTTTATCCGTTTTTGCCCATTTTTTTGTAATCTTCCTTATTTTTCCTTCTCTTCCACCTCATGAAGATATATTAAGATGAAAAAATAAGAAAAAATAAGAAGAAAGAAGAAAGTGGAAGCTTTTTGACATCCGGAGCTTCTCCGGAAAGCTTCCATTTTTTCTTTCCTCTTATTTTTTCTTACTTTTTCATCCTAATATATCTTAATAAGATGAAAGAGGAGGAAAAATAAATTCAAGTTGTGTTGTCAACAACACGATAAATGGGCAATTTTTAAAATGTCATAACTCGCTCGTTTTTTATCTGTTTTTGCACATTTTTTTGCGTTCTTCCTTATTTTTCCTTGTCTTCTACTTAATTACGATCACAGAAAGATATATAAATTGAACTTGTCGCTTGCCGACGAGTATTTCATATTTTTGCCCATTTTTATCCTCATATTTGATATCCACGAGTGGTTGAGCACCGATGAGTAGCTTTTATATGTGTTTTTGTACATGTAGATCTCAATTTTTGTAGTTGGGCGGGCTTCCCCACTGGTCTTACATCAAAATCCCTTCATCATAGATTTTTTTCTCGTCATTTCCGCTGATTTTACAATTTTTCGGGATGAAATTTTATTTTTTCCGGGTTGGACGGCGCCGGTGGTGATTTGAACAACGATGATGAATGGACCTTTGCCGGAATCATTGCCTTTGCTTCCTAAAACCGAGCTTAGGTGATCGTGTTGTCTTCAACACGACCCTTCGGATACAAAAGTCACAAAAAACGTAAAAGAAGGGCATTTTTGGTACTTTAGGTGTCGATTCAGGTCATATGGGATTTCACGGGAAAACTAGGTAATGTAGGAAAACGAAAGTTGGCGCCAGGTAATATGCAAAAAACTCCATTTGACAACATATAATAATGATTTATTTTAATTAGGAAAGGCAAAAATGGACTGTTTAAGTTCATCAATAATTTCCGGATATATCAAAACCACATTAATATGGCGAGCGGCTGGGCATGCACATGCATTAGTAGTCTCAAAGGCTCTGACAAGGGTTTCACCCCTTTTGTAGAGCTAGCTTATGCGTTTGAGAGAGTCCACTTGTGGTGGATATGTAAGCTTGTGGCTTTTATTTTCATAAAAACACAAGATTTCCTGAATCTTATCAAGAAAAAGAAGAAAGGAAATTTCCTATGTCAACTCAACTCCGAGTCAAATTTGGTAGCTCACAACTCAGTCAATTTGGTAGCTCAAAATTAATGTGACATCTGGATACTTGACCCCATTCACTCCATAGCAGAAAGTCAGGAATCTTCGTTAACCCTACAGACTCCTTTTTTTTATAGATAAAGATTTTATTAACCAAGAGGAGCAACAAGAAACAAAAAACAAGAGAGTCTCAACACAAAGAAAGACTAAAAACAAGAGCAAAAACTCAAAGAAAGGGAATTAAGGGTCCCAAAACCTAGACAAAAAACTTCAAGTTGAAAGGAGCTCTTCTTTAAGGAGATGACTTTTAAGAATTGTTTGAACTTGAGCAACAATAGCAGTAACAATGCCAGAGATGCTTGATTGATGGTCCTCAAAGATGCGCTTGTTCCTTTCTTACCAGATAAATGTGGCGTAGATGTTAAATAGGGGTTTCATGAGAATGGCAGCCTACCTGTTAGATTTAATTAAGTGTAGAATCCAAAGAATCTCATGATCAAAGTTTAGGACAACCCTATTTATGTTGCACTTTGAAAGAAGGTGCTTCCAAACCTGTTTGGAAAAAATACATGAGAAGAACAGATGAGTATTTGTTTCACACTTATTTAAGCACAAGTAACATCGGCTAGGCATTTGAAAACTACGCTTAGCAAGATTTTCCATAGTGAGATGCCCTTCATTAAGTGCCAACCAAGCAAGGAATGAGTGACGAGGAACCCGATGCTTGTACCAAATCAAGCTGAACTAATGGACAACTGGGTGATGAGTTCTTACTTGCTCCCAAACAAATTTGAATGTAAGTCCTTTATTTGGTGCAGTCTAGCCATAAGTATCTCGCCCAGAGGTAAAGGTGGGTTTGTAAGAATCAAGAAATTCCATAATTTCTTGATCTCTAATAGAGGACCCAGAATAAATCCATTCATTATTGCATAATGATGAAGCCAGGGAATCATTAGGATTACCTCCAATCTGAAGCATTACTCTTCTACCAAAAAGGGAGACGAGGGAGCAAGGGCAGGCCCAAGGATCGACCTAGGTAAGAGTGTTGGAGCCAGACATGTTTTAGGATAAACTCCCTCCTTGCAATGATACTATTCCAAGCAGAGGAGTGAGAAGTTGAAGAGTTGGCTACTGTCCAGATTGAATCACCCCTTAAATAGAAACCATGAACCCATTTACACCACAGCGACTCCCTATTAATGAGAGAGCTCTCCAAAAAAGTTTAGAAAGGCCAGCAACATTACAATCCTTAGTTCCTCTTGTGCCTAACCCTCCTTCATGAGCCAGTTTTGCAACTTTGTGCCTGGCAATATTGTGAAAAGAGCAAGAGGAAGAACCCTTCCAAAGAAACGTTGAACATATACTTTCAAGATGTCGAATGGCCTTCTTAGGAAGACTGAAGGTAGAGGTCCAATATAATTGCAGCCCATTCAAAATTGATTTAATTAATTGGATGCGGCCTGCATAAGATAATAATTTGGCCTTCCAACCATCTATGCGACTAAGAACTTTTTCAAACAATGGTTTGCATGTAGTAAAAGATAATCTCTTGGACGACAAGGGCAAGCCAAGATATCTGACCGGGAGAGTACCTGTCTGAAAATTAAATAAGGCAGCAATCTCTAGCTTGAGTGCTGAGCTAACCGAAAAATAGATAGAGCTTTTAAACTCGTTCGCTTCAGGGCTAGAGTAAGAAGCAAATCTATCCAACACTTCTTTCATATGCCGGGAAGAAGAAAGAGACTCATGGGAAAATAATAATATATCATCAGCAAAAAGAAGATGAGAAACAAGTGGGGCATTTTTGAATTTGGGGCATAAGATCAGTCCTGAATCAAATTTTCCTTAAGAAAAGTAGATAAAATCTCCATACATAAGATAAATAACATTGGCGAAAGAGGGCAATCCTGTCTAAGACCACAATTATTTTTGAAAAAACCATAACTTCCTCCATTAATAAGAACACTGAATGAGGGCGTGTAAATGCATTCAGAAATCCAAATAATCCATGTTTCATCAAACCCAAATTCCTTCACAATATGGATAACAAAGTCCCATCTGACCTTGTCAAAAGCTTTCTTTAAATCCACTTTAACACAAAATTTTTTGGCACTACCCTTTTGATGCATATTACGAACAAGCTCATGGGCAAGGAGAATATTCTCCAATATAACTACCTTTAACAAAAGCTGATTGATGATTGCTAACAAGCGCAGGGAGGACTTTAGCTAGTTTGTTTGCCAAAATCTTGGATATGGTCTTATATAGGTAATTACATAAGGATACACGGCGAAAATCATTGAAACTTCTAGCATTAGCTGTCTTTGGAATTAGAGCTAAAAAAGTGTGATTAACTGACCTCAGCATGGAGCATGACAAGAAAAAATCCTTAACAACTGCAAGGAACTCATCTCCCACAATTTTCCTATGAGAAATAAAAAATTCTTTGATAAACCCATTAGGACCTGGAGCTTTATTTGAAGGAGAATAAAAAACAAATGGTTTAATTTCATCATAAAAAATAGGTGCTGACAGAGAGGAAGCCTGATCACAAGTCAAACACCTAGAGAACTGAATAGGAGGTGGAACAGTAGAAGTGGTTGGCGAGAATGTATGTTGAAAATAAGTTTCAGCTGCCCCCCAATTTCATCAGGATTAGAAAGAATAGTACCATTTACATCAACTACTTCAAGAACTGAATTACGAATGGAATGGGAAGCAACCATGGCATAGAAAAATTTAGTACTCTTGTCACCCTCTTTCAACCATTGAACACGGGATTTTTGACAATAAAAGTTCTCCTCAATATCCAACTCACAACTTAGAGAAGCACGTGTAGATTTCTCGTTATCAATAAGAATTTGATTGAAAGGATCTTCCAAGAGGTTATGTTGAAGAACTACTAATTTAGCTTTAGCAACTTTAACCCGGTTGGAGATTGTGCCCAAATGGTCTCTATTCCATTTTTTTATTTCCAATTTAGAATTCTTCAATTCCCTGGATAAAATAAACATAGCCGCCCTTGAAATTCAACTTTCTAAGAATGAATCACAGCGTCCCTCAAGGAATTATCTTTGAGCCACATGTTGAAGAACCTGAAGGGTTTTGAACCACTTGAGAATGAGTGATTGAATTCTAGAGATATTGGGCAATGATCAGGAAGAACCATATTGTGGCAATGGAGAAATGAATTAGGGAATTTGATCATCCACTCAACATTTGCAAAAGCTCGATCAAGACGGCACAAAATATGAGTTTGACTGCCTTGTTTATTGCTCCATGTGAAGGGCTTTAAGCTTAGAATTTCATGAAGATCACACTCAAATAATGAAGTGTTAAAGTGGTTCATATGGATGGGGACCACTGGAAGACCACCGAGTTTATCTTGAGGAAATCTAACTGCATTAAAGTCGCTAAGAATAACCCAAGGTCCCTGGAGTGTAGACTGGAGGTTCTTGATATTGTTCCATAGATGAATCCTCTCCTCATGCATAATGGATGCATAGACAAAAGTGCAAAAAAATGTGAAGCCATCTGATAAAAAAATAACCTTGCAGTGGACAAGTTGATCTATCTCTGATTCTTTCATCACTTGGAGACTAGATGGATTCCAGAAAACTAAAACTCGACCATTAGGATGAGATGCATAATTGTGAATAGAAGACCAACCCCTAAGAATTTTGTTCTCAATTTTGTTGAAAGAAGTCAACTTTAGCTTTGTTTCACATAAACCAATAAGGGCTAATACTTTTTCCTTGACGAGGTCATGAAACTGCCAACCTCTTCGAACTGCGGCCTAAGCCACAGACATTCCATGCTCCTAGAGAGTTCGTTGGGGAAGAGGGTGGCTAACCACCTTCTTAACAGCATGATTTTTATTTCTCCTCACTAATGATTAAGAATCCATATTGAGCTCATCCTCTGCACTAGAGTTGGATGCAACCGGTCCTCTATTAAGACTGGGCTTCTTCTTGGCATTTTGATTAGTAGCATCAAGGTGGTGATACTTATTTTGAGATTGCTGGATTGGTGGCACAGGCATATCCTCCCGGACATGAGTAGTAATCTTAGGCTTGAACCTATATGCAAAAACGGATAAAAAACGAGCGAGTTATGATATTTTAAAAATTCTAATAAAATCGTGTCGTGAAGACACGAATCAATTCAAGTCATGCCTTGCATGACACGACTTAATTCAAGTCGTGTCTTTGAAGACATGACTTGAATTTAACTCATGTCTTCGATGACACGATTTTACTGAAATTTTTAAAATGTAATAACTCGCTCATTTTTATCCGTTTTTTTCCATTTTTTTTGCATTCTTCCTTATTTTTCCTCCTCTTCCATTTCATTAGGATCACAGAAATATATATAATTTGTACTCGTCGCTTGTTGACGACCGGGAGAGTCCGAAGGACCGACGGTGGCAGGCCAATCGTCAAGTGCAACGATGCGGGTGTCCGGATCATAGAGGTTCAGTGCAGCAAGACCATGGAGGATTGGCTGGAGTTTAGTGATGAGCCCCTTCACAAGAAGCTTGTGCCTAGCCAAATTGTGGGGCCCGTTGTGCACTTCTCTCCTTTGATTCTCATGCAGGTGTGTTCTCTCACTCTCTGAGTTAACTTGGACATTTTTCTGCTTTTTTTAATTTGAATACTCCCTGCGTCCTGTTTTAGATGCTCCATCAGAAGAAATGTTGATTTTTATTGGATGGTGAAACCCAAGGGGGAGATTTTTATTGGATGGTAGAAACCACAACTAATGGGGAGAAAAAGATATTTAAAATCCACTTAATTGACCATATGGAGCATCTAAAATAGGAATATCTTATTTGCCAGATGGAGCATCTAAAACAGGACAGAAAGAGTCTTACTCATGAATTTATGTTTCATAGTGTGTATATTTTTTTTTGTTGAGACTTATATGTATATTGTATTGCTGTAATTGAAATCTGACACTAGGAGTTGCACTATTATTAGGGTCCTTTAATATGTGTACCATGATCCATTAAATGACTCCGTATACAACCTTCCTTCTGTGTCATCTGGCCTGGGTAAACAGGAAAATTAAATGAACCACATTGCTTTCTCAGAGATTCAAGTTTCAACTAAATAAATTAATTAATACAAAGTGACAGTTTTTTTCTAGTTTTTTTCAACTTTTTTTGTAATTGTTTGTTACCATATCCTGATTGACAATTATCTCATAAAAAAACTTGATTGTTCATTTTGCTTTTAAAATTCAGCAAAAATGAATTAAATTAAAATTTCCAAGAATAAGTAACACATATATGTCTCATATAGTACTATAATATAGTTGCATTAAATCTTTTGTATTTGGTCTTCCTTTGTAGTTTACATGGTTCAAATGTGGAGGAATGGCTGTTGGCTTCAGCTGGGCTTACATCCTTGGGGATGCAATAAGTGCAACACTTTTCGTAAACATGTGGGGGCAACTTTTGGCAGGAAAGCCACTAATGAAGGAACAGTTCCTCCCAAGAACCCAGGTGGAAAAACCTGAAAAATCTACCAAAAAATCACTTTCAATGAAGCAGCTTGAACCTGTGGGAGATAGATGGATAGTGACCAATCAATGCAACATGGAGTCCTTTTCATTCACAATAACAAACTCCATGCTAAAGCAACTCCAGTCAAAGATCCCAAGCGAAGTCCAGCCATTTGATGCCATTTCAGCTTTAATTTGGAAGTGTTTGGCCAAAGTAAAAGAAGCCCAAATTGTAACCATTTGCAAAAATGATGCCCAAGACAAGGGGGAAGGTAAGTTGAGCAACAAACAGATTATAAGCACAGTTCAGATTGATTTTAGTGCAGAAAAAGCTGAGCTTTCTGAATTGGCTAAGCTGATAGCTGGGGCAAAAGAAGACGAGACTAAAGAGATGGAAGCCATGGTGGAGGCAGATAATGGATCAGGTGATTACATTGTGTATGGTGCAAATTTGACGTTTGTTGACCTAGGAGATGCTGATTTCTATGGTCTTGAGCTCAAAGGAAAGAAACCTGTGCATGTGAGTTTGAGCATGGATGGAGTGGGAGATGAGGGGGCAGTGCTGGTTTACGAAGAGTCAGGAAAGGCTGGAAGAAAGGTGACAGTTATTCTGCCTGAGGATCAAGTGTTGCAGCTCAGGACTGAGCTCAAAAGAGGATTGAGCATAGTCTAGACAATGTGCCATACCAAAAAGTGTGAAAAAATAATCGAAATGCATGGGTTATGTTATATGAACAGTTTGCACTCAAAATGCATTATTGAAATGTTGTGTAGTTAGAATGTAGGCTTGAATAGTGTGTACTTTCTCCGCATGCTCATGTCTCAAGGTTTACTTTCTTTTTTGACGTAAATTGCACTTGTATTTCTTAGTCTTGTAAGAACTTATACTCACACCTAACTTTTACATTTTAAAAACTACCATAGAGTTCCTAGTATCAATAAGGAAGAGGATGCAAGGCGATACAGGATGATTCTACATTATCGTATAATCAACTCTACATTGGCGAGTATCAGAGCATATAATAATAATTGTACCAATTAGGTAGCTTCTTGTTTCTAAATATATATGTGAAACCAACCTGATCCCAAATTTGCTATTTAAATTTTTGAAAGTAATTAATCTACCCCCCTTTCATTTTACTCTTTTATATATTATCCTACGCTCCCCATTAGTTGAAGGCCTCTACATCAAGGTTAGAGGGGTTAAATCTAAGTGAGTAAGGGTATTATTGTTATCTTAAAAGTTCTTGATAATTTTGTTAATGGGAAGTGCTCTATGTGTATGTTTTGAAAAATCAGAAGGAGTAAGTCAATTTTGCCGAAGATCAGGAGATGTAAATATAATTAATTACCCTTTTTCTCGGGTACTTACTTCTGTGACTATGCCCATGTTAGCAATTTGTTCTAGAAATGCGCAAGTTTTATAACTTATTCTATGAAAGCCCTAATGTTTTTCTTTTTGATAAAATGAATGTTCTAATAGAATGAACCACTGAAAGAACTAGTCATAAAGGGGTTACATGAATTATTGGTTTTAGTTTTTTTTAATAAAAAGTTGCAATTATTGGTTGGGTGAGGAAGAATGCAGATCATAATTTGATATACTTTCCTATCATATATGCCGTTGGATCCTAGTCCAAAACCTAAACTGAGCAGTTTCTCTTCAAGAAGATACATGCATTAACTATATTCCCATAAAAAATACATGTGTTAATTGTATCATGAAGCTTGCCGATGAGTGGAACAGTTAATGTTCGAACTCCCACATTGTTGGCCACCCACATTTATTATTATACCTTTATTTAACTGGTGCTTTCATATGCTATGTGAATTTTGTACGCATGCGAGGGGATTTGCAGTGGGATAGGGTGCTATAAGAAGTTAGTTGCCCTGCCCCTTCTAGTTGGGTCCTAAGAACACAGATGTCCCTCGTTATTGAAAAAGAAATAGTGCAACAGCTGAAACGAGAAGAGGGAAAAGGAAAGGACCACCCATCAAAAGCAAACAAGAGAGGATAGACCATAGGTGTTATAATTAATAGAAAAAATTACCAAGCATAGCCGTTGTCGAGGTATATCATATAGTCTTTGGCACCATGAGCATGATCACCATTATGTCAACACAATTACTTCCTCCAACGTAGCTGCCATCTAGTTAGTAATTACATTTAAGAAAACAGGTTTTAGAAGTTTGTCGTTGTCACCAATCAATGGAATTTTACACTTTCCTGACAAGTGTAATTGACTTTGATTATCACATACCTTCATTTAATGTAACAGATACTGTATACTCCCTCTGTTCCATTTTTATTGCTGCATTTGCAAAAAAAAAAAAGGCTTTTTGGTAGTAGATTGTAATGATTCTAAATTGTCATAGAATCAGCTCTACATTGGTATCATAAAACACAATTTTACCAATCAAGTAGCTATTATTTTGCTAAACACCTCTCTGCATTCTACCTGACCCCAAATTCGTTAAAAGAAAGGGATGGACCATAGCATTGTTATCAAAATTACTTAACTGCTACTGTATTAATGATGAACTGTGTGTACCTTTTACAAAGATGATAATAAAGGAGAAGAGTTTATGATCGAATCAAGCGAAACACTTTGTCCCAGGATAAGACGATCAACCACGCACTGTAGGAGCACTCCAAACAGCACGTGCAGCGAACCACAAATGTGTAATACTTTCACAGAATGACAAGAGGAGGAAGAAGAAGATGCAGGAAAAATCCGTACTGAAAGACCCGTTTTTTACAAGCTTTATAGAAATCCTGTTGAAGCCCGTTGAAAACACACTGTTTCCCGTTAAAGCCCGTTGAAACCCTTTCCCGTTAAACGGACGCGTCCGTCCGTTATCGGTCATAATAAAACGGACCCGTTTTGGTTCAACCAAAATAAATTAGAAAACCAAACCATTGAATTTGTCCCAAAATAATATTTTCTTGTTGACCCAACCCAACCCAACCCAACCCGACCCGACCCGGCCCGGCCCGGCCGTGCGTACGAACCGAACCGAACCGAACCGAGCCGAGCCGGCCGGCCGGACGGACGGCGGTGGCGGCAGCGCGCGCGCGCGTGTGGGTTAGCCCACCTAGGTGCATGGGTCCAACATCTCTCTCCCCCACAAAAGTGGGGTGGCCCTTGGACCTTATATACCATCCACAACCCATCCTTGGTGTGGATGTGGGACTATTCATCCTTCACCCAATTCACTCATTCATCTCATAGTAAGTGGGTTTTAAACATGGGTTAATTCTCTCTCTTTAATACCCAATTATGGGTTATAACTAACACCCACTTCTAACAATCCCCCACATGAATGAGAATTGGCTGGATAATTATGCAAAAAACTTTGCAGAAAACTTGTGAAAGCAAATATTGAGAAGATCATGCATGGGGGAGAGGTAGCTTTCGGCTTTGAACCTTCCCTTGTGAAGACTATCGGGTTTACTGGCTAATCAGTGAACGTGATGTTTTGAACTGTTCAGCCGTTTGTGTAAACCAAGACAATAGAAGTCACACAATCACTTCTCAGACACACTGTGGTTCTCATGACTTTGTTCATTTTGGCCCCGAACAAACCTGGTTTTCATGAGTGCTCTAGAAGATTTAGCCTTAAAATCTTCATAGAAGTGGCCCCTTCCCACTCATATAGGTGATTCTCATTAGGAGCATCCTGCAATACCCCACTTGAACTAAGTCAAGCTATGAGAACCATTAAAAGCAAAGCTTATCCTGATTCATTCAGCAGGCATCACTATCTCATCATAGGAATAGGAACGAGATTTTATCTCCATAGTGATTCCCCTTGAATCCCCCACAATTCGGTTGTCTATTTTGAACCTAGATCTTGGGATCTCCTGTCAACTAGGTTGGGTTGCCATTATGGTGATTCTTAATGTATAGGCTTCAAGCCCATTCCCCTCGATGAATTGCTCACTTGTTCTTTGGTCAAACCCTTTGTAAGCGGATCCGCAATATTTTCTTTTGACCGAACATACTCAATGGAAATTATTCCACTAGAGAGCAATTGTTTTATGGTATTATGCCTCCGACGTATATGTCGAGACTTACCATTATACAAGTTACTTTGTGCTCTTCCTATAGCAGATTGACTATCACAATAGATACATATAGGTGGCACAGGTTTCCCCCACATTGGAATATCTTCTAAAAAATGACGAAGCCACTCAGCCTCTTTGTGGATCTTGCAATGCACGTTTGTTTAGAAGATTTCTAAGACACTGCTGCACCTCCAATAGTAAAGACATATCCACTTGTGGATTTGGAGTCTCTTGTATCAGATATCCAATTTGCATCACAGTACCCCTCTAGTACTGCTGGATATCTCGTATAGTGCAGTCCATAGTCCAAGGTATATCTTAGATATCTAAGAACCCTGACTAGAGCCTTCCAGTGGTCTTCCCCTAGATTGCTATTATATCTACTCAGTTTACTTACTGAGTATGCTATGTCCGGTCTCGTACAATTCATGAGGTACATTAGACTTCCAATAATTTGAGAATATTGGAGTTGTGATATGCTCTCACCCGTGTTTTTGCTTAAATGCAATATCACATCCACAGGTGTTCTCGCTGGACGATTATCATTCTCATTAAACTTGTAGAATTTTTGTAATGTAATGAGATTGAGATAATACATATCCATCAGATGTTCTAGTGATTTTCATCCCTAGTATAACATCTGCAACACCCATATCCTTCATGTCAAACGGTTTGTTTAACATCCTCTTAGTAGCTTTAATGATATTATCATTGCTACCAATAATGAGCATATCATCCACATATAGGCATACTATAACATAGCCTTCAGGTCTAGCTTTGACATAAACACATTTGTCACATTAATTGATTTTGAATCCATTTGACATCATCATTTTGTCAAATTTTTCATGCCATTGCTTAGATGCTTGAGTTAAGCCCATAAAGAGATTTAACAAGTTTGCACACTTTGTTTTCTTGACCCGATACAACAAACCCTTCAGGTTGTTCCATATATATTTCCTCATTCAAGTCACCATTCAAGAATGCTGGTTTTACATCTATTTGATGTATTTCAAGATTATACAAAGCAGCCATAGCAATTAACATCCTAATGGAAGTTATTCGCGTGACTGGTGAATATGTATCAAAATAATCTTGACCTTCCTTTTGCTTGTATCCTTTGATAACAAGTCTTGCTTTATATTTGTCAATTGATCCATCAGCCTTCATCTTCCTCTTGAAGATCCACTTGTATCCAAGAGGTTTACTACCTGGTGGTAGATCTACCAACTCCCAAGTGTGATTTTGCATAATGGATTCAATTTCACTATTTACAGCCTCCTTCCAATATTGTGCTTCAGGAGAGGACATGGCTTCCTTAAAGCTTTGAGGCTCATTTTCTAACAAATAAGTTAGAAAATCTGGACCAAAGGATTTTGATGTTCTAGCACGTTTACTACGTCTAGGTTCATCATCTTCTCCCTCTTGGTCTTCACTGGTGTCTCTTGCAACATCCAAAGTTCTTTTAAGAGAACTTTCATTTTGTGTAGAATTCTACGGAAAAATATGTTCAAAAAATGAAGCATTCCTTGATTCAATCACCGTATTGATATGTATATCAGGAATATCCGATTTATGAACAAGAAAACGATATGCACTACTATTATTGGCATAACCAATGAATACGCAATCAATGGTCTTTGGTCCAATTTTAATCCTCTTGGGATTAGGGACCGCCACTTTTGCTAGACACCCCCATACTTTTAAGAAGTTGTAGGAAGGTTTTCGACCTTTCCATAATTCATATGGTGTCTGCAAGGTTTTCTTATGAGGTATTTTGTTGAGAATATAATTGGCTGAAAGCAAAGCTTCTCCCCACATGTTCTGAGGTAACCCAGAACTGATTAACATGGCATTCATCATTTCTTTTAAAGTTCTATTTTTTCCGTTCAGCAACTCCATTTTGCTGTGGTGAATAAGGTGCCGTGGTTTGGTGTATAATACCATGTTGTGAACAGAATTCACCAAAAGGTGATTCGTATTCCCCCACCTCTATCACTTCTTAGAACTTTTATTTTCTTGCCAAGTTGATTCTCAACCTCTGTTTGATATAATATAAACATGTTTATAGCCTCATCTTTACTTCTCAGCAAGTACACATAACAGTAACGAGTGCAATCATCAATAAATGTAATAAAGTACTTTTTACCTCCTCTTGTTTGAACAAGTTTTAAATCACATACATCGCTGCGAATTAACTCAAGAGGTTCAGTACATCTCTCAATACTTTGGAATGATTTCCTTGTTAATTTAGATTCCACACAAGTTGCACATTTATGATTAAAATCAATATTAAATTTAGGCAGATATTCCATATTAATCAATCTACGTAAAGCATCATAATTAACATGTCCTAATCTACCATGCCACACATCACATGACTCAATCATATAAGAGGAAGAAGCATTCTCATTCATAACATTAAGAATAGATACATTAGGTAATACATTGAGCTTGAAAAGCCCTTCATTCAGATACCCTTTTCCCACATACATCCCACCCTTAGTCAAAACAAATTTGTCTGACTCAAACACCAACTTGAAGCCATTCTTGCTCAGCAATGATCCAGACACTAAATTCTTTCGAATTTCTGGCACATGCATCACATTGTTGAGTGTAAGTTCTTTGCCCGAAGTCATCTTGAGCACCACCTTTCCAATTCCTTCAACCTTGGCAGTAGAAGAGTTGCCCATAAACAGTTGTTCCCCATTTTCCACGGAGTGATAAGTGGAGAACATCCTCCTGTTTGAGCACACATGACGGGTAGCCCCAGTATCCACCCACCATTCTCTATCATTAGTGACCATATTCACTTCCGAGATCACAGCAGAAAGGTTGATGTCATGCACATTGGTGGAGAGATTCTCCACTTCAGTCATGTGGGCTTGTGCTTTCTTCTTCTTGAAACCATCTTGTTTCTTTCATTTGTAACAATCCTTAGCCTTATGGCCCATCTTGTCACACACATAGCACTTGCCCTTGAACTTGTTGTTGTTGGAGTCATTGTTTGACTGACCCCCAGGATGCTTCCTCTTTTTGTTGGTAAAGCCATTGCTTTTATGCCCTTGTTCCACAACATTGACTTTGGCCTCCATGCCATGACCCCCAGTTTTCTTTTCAGAAGAACGGTTGTCCTCTTCAATCCTTAACCTCACAATCAGATCTTTCAAGTTCATCTCCTTCCTCTTATGCTTTAAGTAGTTCTTGAAATCCTTCCAGGATGGTGGTAGTTTGTCAATTATTGATGCCACCTGGAAAGACTCACTTAAAGTCATATCTTCTGCATGAATTTCATGAAGGATAACTTGTAGATCTTGAACTTGATTGATCACAGTCTTAGAATCCACCATTTTGAAGTCCAAAAATTTGCCGACCACGAATTTCTTCGTTCCAGCATCTTCAGTTTTGTACTTCTTGTCTAAAGACTCCCATAGTGCCTTAGCACTTGTCATCGAACTGTACACATTATATAATGTGTTGTCCAATCCATTAAGGATATAATTACGGCATAAGAAATCTGCATGTTTCCATGCATCTACTGCCGCAACAACCGTTTTGTCTTCTCGTTTCTCCTCAGTGAGAACGGGTACTTCCTCTTTAAGGAATCTGGCCAAATTCAGCGTGGTAAGATAAAACAACATTTTCTGTTGCCATCTCTTGAAATCCATACCACTGAACTTTTCTGGTTTCTCCCCTTTAACTTGAACAGGAGCATTCACCGGAGTGGGAATAAGTATGGTACCATCAGTAGCCATTTCTGTAACTTTGCAAATCACAGAAGATTATCTCAGTAAAATACACAGTAATTACAGTACAAATGACAGTATATTACAGTACAGCACAGTAATAATAAATAACAGTAAGAATTCTGTCTTAAGATTGTTATCAAAATTACTTAACTGCTACTGTATTAATGATGAACTGTGTGTACCTTTTGCAAAGATGATAATAAAAGAGAAGAGTTTATGATCGAATCAAGCGAAACACTTTGTCCTTAAGACAGAATTCGCCCTCCCTACGGTGCTTAGAACTCTTGGGCGTCTGCCTCCCAGAATAAGACGATCAACCACGCACTGTAGGAGCACTCCAAACAGCACGCGCAGCGAACCACAAATGTGTAATACTTTCACAGAATGACAAGAGGAGGAAGAAGAAGATGCAGGAAAAATCCGTACTGAGAAACCCGTTTTTTACAAGCTTTATAGAAATGCCGTTGAAGCCCGTTGAAAACACACCGTTTCCCGTTAAAGCCCGCGCGTCCGTCCGTTAACGATCATAATAAAACGGACCCGTTTTGGTTGAACCAAAATAAATTAGAAAACCAAACCATTGAATTTGTCCCAAAATAATATTTTCAACCCAACCCGGCCGCGCGTGCGAACCGAGCCGGCCCCAACCCGACCCAACCCAGCCCGGCTGCGCGTGCGAACTGAACCGAGCCGGCCAGACGGACGGCGGCGGCGGCGCGCGCGCGCGTGTGGGTTAGCCCACCTAGGTGCATGGGTCCAACATCTCTCTCCCCCACAAAAGTGGGGTGGCCCTTGGGCCTAACTTATAAGGCCAACCTTGGACCTTATATATCATCCACAACCCATCTTTGGTGTGGATGTGGGACTATTCATCCTTCACCCAATTCACTCATTCATCTCATAGTAAGTGGGTTTTAAACATGGGTTAATTCTCTCTCTTTAATACCCAATTATGGGTTATAACTAACACCCACTTCTAACAAGCTGTTGACTTTGATTATCACTTACCTTCATTTAATGTAACAGATAATATTTTCTCCCTATGTCCCATATTAATTGCTACACGTATAAAAAACTAGTACACCAGTCCAACATTACCTGTCTCGATTAGAAAACCAAAAATTAACTGGGGTAGTAAGTATCATGATTCTAAATTCCTAAATCAGCTCTAATTTATTATAGAACCAATTAAGGGGTTTCATAAAACACAATTCTATTAATCAAGTAGCTAGTCCTTTGCTAAACACCTCTTTGCGTTCTACCTGATCCCGAATTCACCCAAAACAAAAAGAAAAGGGATGGACCATTGCTGTTCTGGAAAAAGAGTTACCAAGATTAGCTGTTGTCACAGTATCATAGCCGTCAGCACCATGAGCGTGATCATTATTATGTGAATGTAGCTGCCATCTAGTTAGTATTTACATTTAAGAAAATGGGTTTTAGAAGCTTGTTGCTATCACTAATTAATGGAACCGTATAAAATGTCGGATATCATAATTGACTTTGATTATCACATACCTTCATTTAATGTAACAGATAATATATACTCCATTGTGCAAAACAAAACAGATAATATATACTCACTCTATCCCATATTAATACACTCACAAAAAACTAGTATTTGGGTAGTAAGTGTTTCTAAATTATTATAGAATCAGCTCTAAATTATTATAGGATCGATTAAGGGGTAACACAATTTTACCAATCAAGTAGCTACTCAATACCTTTTTGCATTCCACCTTGATCCCTAATTCAAACAAAACAAAAAGAAGAGGGATGGACAATAGCTGTTAAGAAAAAAGGGTTACAAGCATAGATGTTGTCACCTTATCATAGTCGTCAGCACCATGAGCGTGATCATTATTATGTCAATACAATTTCATTCCTCCAATGAAACTGCCATCTAGTTAGTATTTACATTTAAGAAAACGGGTTTTAGAAGTTTGTTGTTGTCACTTGTCACTAATCAATGAAACCTAACATGTTGTCGGACAGTATAATTGACTTTCAATATCAGATATCTTCATTTCATGCAACCGGATAATATACTACCTCCTTCCCAAGATTAAGTCCTACTGGGTTCTTCCAAATGAACTAAAAATTTCTATGCCGAAGTATTTAGTTATGTTTATTCTAATCATTTAATCACTTATCTTTTCTCCATATTATCCACCATCAAACACCTCTTATTAGTTGGCCCATGACTGGCAACTGCTTAAAGTTATTGAGCTTTAACTACAGTTTTTTTTTAAATCCATATGGAAGCCCCCCTCCTTCTCAGGTACATACTCCCTTCATCCGAAATTATTATCACCATAAGGTTTCAACTTTACTATCTCCCTTTATGTTGTTTAATTTCCATATTTTGCCTTTGCTTATCAAATTATTAAATTAGTTGAACCTGCACATAGCATGCACGATCGCTGCGTCATGGTTAGAGTAACAGTTTACTCCGTCTACATAGTCAATTTTTCAAAATGTACTAATATTATTTCATTTTGAAAAGATTCGACAGAAGGAGCGTATGGATAGAGATCAATAATTCATGTTCTCATAGCTTTATCCTACTTCCTTCAAGAGCATTGTCATTTACATTCCTATTTGGAACTTGACCGTCAATTAACTCTAATATAAGGGATCTACATATGTTCATTTGAAGGGATCATATGTACGATAATATTATCTCCCTCTCTATTGTGGCTATGCACTTGTTTTCTGGACACTATTATGTGTGATTTATTTTTAAAACTAGAAACCCTGGTCATTGAAAAAATTAAGAACCATGGATACAAAATTAGTCATCCCAAAAGGACGGCAGAAAAGAACAATGTAAGATAAGCAGTTACTTGAGATCAAAATTAACCATCTATAAGACTCAGCACTTCATGAAGAACTTGTTTAGCAATCATGAGTCAGAACCTTGTTCCTCGATGAATTATGAAATATCTCTTGTTCTTCTCGTGACAAATATGAGAAAAGTAAGCATTAAACAAGCACCTTAAAGGCATACTGGCATGATATATGGTTCGAATTAGCAAAATTAACTAACCAAGAAACTTCAATGTCAAATTCATTAAGAACTCGCACGTTATTACACTTGCAGAGAAGCTTCTTACAATTCCATTTGCAAATAGGGCATCCTAAAAAGAGATGACCACATCTTTTTTCTTGATAGCAACACAAAACACTTATTTTTCCATATGAAACCATCCATCAAGGGTGTAAGAGATCCCTACTAAGGACCAACTAAGATACAAGTGAGTGTTTGTTTATTCTTTTCTTTGTGCCATGCCAGTAAATGAGATTCCACTTTAGTTACTTTCTTTTTTGGCAACAAATCCACATTAGGAACATGACATCCCAAATATCCAAGCTGATTTGATAGAGCAAACATCTGATTCAGTAAGCCATCCATATTGATCCAGGTTGAGGTTGGCTTGTCACTCATAAGCTAGGAAGCACCGATACGGCTGCCTGCGTATCGATGGCGTATCAGATTTTATTTTATTTTTTAAAAAAGCCGATATATTTCCGATACGTCTCCGATACATTTCCGATACGTCTCCGATACGTTTCGGATACGTTTTCGATACATTTTGGTGTAATTTGGGCAGGAATCCCATTTCTTCCTGTTGAGTATTGAATTGTCTTTCATTCTATCAGCTTTCAGTATCTACATTGCTTTACCAACTCATGTTAAAAGCATGTAATTTAATAGATTATAGATTTCCTTCTCTTTCTTGTATCTTCCACACCAAAAATCTCATTCAACCACCTTTCTGCTACTGAGGTCATGACATGAAATCAGACAATTTATTTGGTTTCTTCCTCTTGGGAAAAGGTGTTGTATGAGAACTTGTGCATGACCCAACTGCTGTCTCATCACTTCTATAGCTCAAACATGCAACATCTAACACCCCAATTGGACTCCGTGGCACCGAAAACATAGACCACTAGCACATTTCACAGGCTGCTAGTTCTGAGCTAAGTCTTGAATTAGCGCATAACACCTTGAAACTCTGTCCTGCAGTTCAGAGACAATACAATATTGAATGATTGAGCAAATGTTACTTAGGAACAAAAATTACTGTTTTAATGAACATTATATAATTTTTTTTTGCTATAACAATGAACATTATATAGTTAACTAAGTATTGAGCTGTCGACATTTTACCTCATCAGCATAGACTAAACCAGATATGGCATTGTTGAATTTTATAGAGTGAGTTTCCTCACTACAAAGATGGCTACGGCTGCTGCAATTTCTAAAGGCCTAAATTCTAGAAATTCAAAACCTACAACACAAAATAGGTGCTTATTGTTAGTTTTGACACCTTAAATTGTGTTTTAAAAATATAAAAAATATTTTTTTAACAAACGTATCCCCGACGTATCGTATAGGGACTTTTTAAAAATTGCCGTATCGCCGTACCCGTATCGTATCGTATCGCCGTATCCATATCGATGCTTCCTGGCTAATAAGGCTCCAACCACCATTAACAAAACAATCAGAGAGTTTCACATAATAGAATTACAAAGTTGAAAAATAGCTCCAGCACCAAAAAAAAAGTTGACAAGGAATCCAAATTAGAAGGATCAAACTACATATGGATGTCACCTCTACCCACCATGATTTTGGAACCTCTAGACTATCATCCTTCAAAGTAAGAATGTTTCCAAACAAATACAAGTTCAGAGGAAAAAGAAATCCAAATATAAGAGCCCACACAGGTGATGATTTTAAGGAAACAGAATGAATCCATTCACCCCAAAGAGAGTCTTTAATAGTGAGAACAGTGTAAAAATGTTTTCTAGAAGCAGTCTTACTGCAGTTCCATATTTACTTCAACCCAATCCACCTTCTTGATGCGGTTTACAAACTCATTTTCATAAAATACTATGATAAGAAGAACAATAGATATCACTTTCCGTAGGAGTGAAGAAAATAACTGCTCAATGAAGTTACATGTCTTTTAAGGCAATTTGAAAATAGAAATCGACAAAAGTTGAAGCCATTAAGGACAAATCTAATGAGTTTAAGTCTACCGTCTGTATTTTCATCTAAGGACCCTAAAACTAAGAGTTTTGTCTCTTGGTTGATAATTTAGGGTTTGCAAACATAAAGCACAACTGTGGGTAGGTTCATCTTGAGTTGATAGTCCAACAATTATAATGATAGTGTAACTTAGGTCCAGACAAGTATGCTTCTACGGATGCAAACCAAGTTGAGCTAAAGGCAACAACTTGATAAACCGAACCCAACCAAAGTATAAAACAAACAGAGACAATTTATTTGAAAAGTAAAGCTCTTATTATGAAAACATCTTAGAGCAAGGAAGAAGAAGCGGAAACAGTCTTATGGACCTAAGAAAGAGTCATCAGGAAGACGAAGTGAAGTGGTAGAAGAGAAAGAAACGGAGAAGTGGGCAAGAAGAAGGAAAAGAGGGCTAATTTGAAGAAACACAGAAGCTTAGGTTATTTGCCAAATAGGAACAATATATTTTTTGAAAACAGAAACTTACTGCTCATTGCTTGTTCATTATCAAAACAAAAGTATTGGTCATGGTGCTCTCAGTTCTTATAGTATCCCTATGCTTGTTCAGGTTTCATTTATGCCAGTTGGGTGAACTCATGCTTTTCAACCGGCTGTCTTTATGCAGCATGTCATTAATCAGCAGGAACCATAGTTTTAAAAACTGGACCGAACCGGCCGGTTCAACCCGGTCCGACCGGAACCGGGCACTTCTTAGGTTCAAGTCAACCGGGTCGACCGGGTAAGTTGACCCGGCCGGGTCAATACAAACTGGCCAGTCGAACCGGTGACCCGGCCGACCAGTTCGGTCCGGTTCACCCACTCCCCCTCTGACGGAGCCAGGAGCTCCCTTTTCACCGAGCCCGAGCACCCTAAGCCCGAGCCAGCCCCCGCGTCCCCCCAGCCCTGGGCCCCGATGCCCGGCGAGCCCCGAGCCCCAAACAGGTTAAGCTTAGATTTCATCTTAGGGGTAAAGGGGTAAAGTGATAGACAGGACAACTGATTGTACAACAGAAGTTCAAGGTCAGCACTCCTGGCAGCGAACGCCAACCTGGAAAAGATAGAGGAATAGCAGGAGGAGAAGAGAATGTTATCACTGCCTCGCCAATGAAAAGGTAATTAGAACTTACGTACTTTAGGTTACCATCTTTCCCGATTCCTTGTTTTAGTAAGCCTCATATAGTAATGTTCTGCCGTAATACAACACGGTTACAGAATAGGAAAGACATCAAACTTCATATCCAGGATTTATTTTCTGTTGGACTTCACCATAGCTTTCCATTTCATCCATGTCCTCTATGCTCCCCATGAACAAAGGAAGCCTTTGGTGCAGCTTAACAGGTTGAATAGATAGAATCCTGCACTTGCCATTAGAGCCCCTACCCCCAGCTTGCTCCACCAGATAACTAAGGGGATTTGCTTCGTATACCAATCTAAGATGCTCTCTTGGGTTCATCACAATACCACCATAAAATAAAGTTCGGTGAAAATCGGCAACCAATGAACAGATGTAACGAGCAGAATATTTCTTTGGATACAGCCCTTTACCCTGCCTGACAGTGTCAATGTACCGTCTCAAACCCTCAGGCCAGTCAAAGTACCTAGCATCATTCACTGAGTATATTTGACCTGATCAATAGAAGCAGGAGCAATCAGTGATGATGTGTTGTGGCATCGATAATATTTCCAAAGTGATGCAACCAGAAAAATTATAGAGTCTGGCCTCCCATAAATTGTATGGGAAGAAGTAGTGGGATCCTAACAATACATATCTCCTGTACAAATTTGTCATTCCATTGATTTTATATATAAGAGTCCAAAGCTCCAAGAACTTGGAGAATCTATAATACTAAAGGTCAACTTAGTAAGTGAAAATCATGATTTAATCTAATGATAAGCAAGGACAACGGTTTTACCGAAAAGAAATTAACTGGACAATGTCCCTGAGTGTTTTGTAGAGAAATTTGAGAATAAAAATTGCTAGTACCACTAAAGATTATTGTTACTTCGTCATATAAAGCAATAATCAGAAAAAAGTTAATCAACCTTATGCTACCTTGGAAAATGGTATGCAAAATAACGTACGGATATTTGTTCAAATATATAATAGGATGACAAGAAACTTAAAAATGAAAAATGGTCACAATTTAAAAGCCATTTTGACTAATGCTCATGAAAATATTTCAGTTATAGTTTATCCTTTGTAAAGTTTCTCCATTCGTCTATCCAAATTCTTCCTTCCCTTCTCCATAAACTTCTTCTATTTATTATCTTTCTTCTAAATACCTCTACAATCAATGATAACACCACTATACAGATTCTACATGAGATGTACATATTCATTTAGATTGGTTTCACAACCATGTGTAAAGAAACCCATGTGTACACATTTAAACTACGATAAATTTTCATTATGAGCAACTTAACAACTTGCTGAAGTAGCTACAAGAGGTGCTCATGTCCTGTAATGATACATGTTAAAGAATCATTTGAGAGGCTATAGAACCAACTAATACTAGTTTTCTCTTCAAAACAATAAAGATATCCTCATAACTCTACAAGATACAAAATTCAAAGAAAATGAGACTACTTTTCGGTTAATAAAAATCATAATCATAATCATAATCAAGTAGCGCCTTTTTCCAACTATTTGGGGTCGGCGACATAGATCTTATGCCTCCATTCAGACATGTTTTGTGCCCACTCTTTTGTAAGAGATAGTGAAGTCATATTTTTTTTTATTAACTCCATTTGAGTTCTCTTAGGTCTCCCTCTCCCTCTTTTGGCATCATTTACATGCATCCTTTCTAATCTTCTCACATAGGCATCTACTGATCTACTTTACATATAAACTATTTGGGGTCGGCGACATGGATCTTATGCCTCCATTCAGGCCTGTTTTGTGCCAACTCTTTTGTAAAAGATAGTGAAGTCATATATTTTTTTATTAACTCCATCCAAGTTCTCTTTGGTCTCCCACTCCTTTTTTTGGCATCATTTATATGCATCGCTTCTAATCTTCTCACATAGGCATCTACTAATCTTCTTTGCATATGCCCATAACAATGCAACCTACATTCTCTTAGTTTCTCTCCTAAATGAGCTACCCCTAAACTCTCACGAATACATTTATTTCTAATCCTACCTCTCCTAGTTATCCCACTCATCCACCTTAGCGTTTTTATTTCGGCTGCATTCAACTTATCTATATAACTTCTCTTTGGTACCCAGCAATCCGCTCGAGGCCTAATAGTTGTCCTATAGAACTTACTTTTAAGCCTTTTTGGAACACGCCTATCACACAAAACTCTCAAAGCTATCCTCCATTTTATCCACCCCGCATTTATCCTATGTACTACATCACTATTAATATTGCCTTCTTTATAGATAATGGATTCTAAGTAACGAAATTAATCACACCTTGGCACTTCTTACCATCTATTTCAACTAAAGTACTACTTATAGTTCTTACCTTCCTTAAAATTAAATTTCATGCACTCTGTCTTAGTCCTACTTATTTTGAAACTATTTGATTTTAGAGCCTCCCTCAATATAGAAATGATGTTTTTTTTTCTTTTGATGGCATATGCCACTCCAAGGAGAAAGATTCATAGATTTACCTCGAGAAGGAATTTTTATTGATGGATTAGTGCGAACAAAATCCCCAGTTGAGTGGACCAATGTAAATGCATGTGTCCCAAAGCCTTAAATTTCATGCACTCTATCTTAGTCCTACTTATTTTGAAACATTTTGATTCTAGAGCCTCCGCCATATAAAAATGATGTTTTTTTCCCTTTGATGGCATATGCCACTCTAAGGAGAAAGATTCATAGATTTACCTCGAGAAGGAATTTTTATTGATGGATCAGTGAGAACAAAATCCCCAGTTGAGTGGTCCAATGTAAATGCATGCGTCCCGGAGCCAAAGCTAATGCAGAGTATGGTAGCTGATGAATATAAAACATAGGCTGCTGCAACAAGTCTACTTCCACTTTGAAGTGAATTTAGTTGTGCCTTCTCTTTAGTAGGAAGATGGTCCAGTTCAATAAGGCGGTTATATATCCCAAATATAGTCCCAGTAGGAATAGAAGCATCAATATTCCTGGATCCATCTAAGGGGTCAGTAACCACCACAAAGGGACCTTCATCAGTAATCCATACAGGCTCTGCATCCTCCTCTGATGCCATTACAGCCACTTTCCCAGATTTTTTTAGAGAAGCCAAAATTATCTCATTCTGCAAAATAAGAATCTGTTACTCAGCATATCTCTCCGAAGTTCCACTTTCAAAAACTATTATGATTGTTACGTATGCTTCACAGGAACAATTTTCCACAGGTGCATAAATACTATTAAAGTAAACGCTCGATGGAACCTTATAAGCAAGCATTCCATCGTTTAAAAGTGAAGTTTTCAGGACCTCAAGGCCCGTTTGTCCATAAATTTACATCGAAGAAAGTAAACATGTCTCAATGGCCGATAAGCCAGATTGCCATAGTTCCATGTACTTCTGGTATTATACTCCCTCCGACTGACTTTAATAGACACATTTCGGCATCCAAAATTAGTTCACTCTGGATAACCAAATGAATATATTAAAGTTGGACATAGAAATATAACAAAAATATGAAAACCAAAGCTCCACAGCATTTAGAATAAAAAATCTCATACATAAAAATGAAATTAGAAGACCAATCAAACGAACCACCTGTTCATATCTAGCATAGATAATCTGATCTCCTCCACCATACAAGACATTCAATCACGAATAGTAGGCATTTGGTTAAAAAACAACTGTCGAATTTTACACTCTAGATGTGTTTTACTACTGATTTATGTACATAATGAGATTTTCTTTCTGAAACTTACATAATGAGACTTGATGTATTGAATACCTTCAAGAAAACAGTACAAACAATTCATTCGTAAGCGGCACCTATGATAGTGTAATGAGCAAAAGGAAGAAGTTAACTCTAAGAATCTATCAGTAATGATAATCAAGCCAATAAAAATCTACAAATTGTGGGTATTTCAAATAATGGTGTCATGCCAAGCTGAATTATAATTTTGTCAGAACTAGAATGCAACAAAAAGATTATTTTTTGTTTCTTTAAATTGATCACTAATTTATTGCCATTCACCCAAAAAAAATATCATGCAAGCCAAAATCAAATATATGCATAACCCAAAATCAGGTGTTCTTAAGATCATACAGAAACAATATCCAAAGGCTTTGGCGCATCTCTCCCTGCGGCCATTTCCACTCCTCCAACATCGGCCTTCTGCTTCCCCATCACCGAATTGAAAGGCGAGGCAACGAGCGCCGCAATTCTCTTTGTCGCATACTGCAAATGACTGATCAGAATGACAAGCTCATCCGAAGCACCGGCCCCGTTCCTCCCCATGTAATCCATCAGCGTCAAAAGCCCATCGTCCGCTGCCACCCCAGACGCATCAGCCACCACCCCTGCAGCTCGAAGGAGGCCAGCAAAAGACGACATTCTAATACCTCCGGAAATCAAACCACTGCCGGGAACAAGGACGGACGCTTGTGTGGGGATGCTAGACAATTTTGGCAGGAAACGGTGAGGGAATTTTGGCGGGAAGGGAGAGGTAGCTGAATGGGAGAAGAAGGTCGATGATTGCATTCTTCAAACAGGTTCAGTATACGAAAATGAATCAAAAGAAGCTGAATTTCACATGGAGTTGATGAAGATGAACAGAACCCACCATTTCTTCTCTGGTTTTTGAGCTGAAAACGATCAAGAGAAGTACCAGTACTGAGAATTCAGATTCAGAAGAAGGTTGATGCTCAAATGGATTAAAAACATGAAAATGAATCAAAAGAAGCTGAATTTCTCATGGATTTGATGAAAATGAACAGAACCCACCATTTACTTCCTGGATTTTCAGCTGAAAACGATCAGGAAAAGTATGGCCACTGTGAATTTAGCTTCAGAAGAAAGACAACAGATGTTTGAACAGTGGAACTCGTATGGGTTCAAGAAGTGAGATTGAATCACAAGAAGCCAAATTTCTTATAGAATTGATGAAGATGAGCAGAAACCACCATTCATTTTCTGGTTTTTGAGATAGAAAACGATCAAGAGAAGTGCAGGTACATGGGAATCTAGCTCCAGAAGTAGAAGGTGAACAGAGGTTGGGACTTGACTTCACAGGATTCTGGCGTTATTGGGGCGGGTTTGGGAAGGTAGAGGCAGCGGAGAGTGGGAAGGGAGTGGCATAGAAGTGGATGGATGAAGGAGCGGAGAGATTCTGAGCCAGTGGGAGACTGGAGGATGGATTGAATGAGAATATAGGCCAGCCTATTTTCCTCAATTGGAGTCGTCGATCATTGGAATCAACGTTGCATTCCGATGTACTATACTTAAAAGAGGTATTAAAGAGCTGACTCGAAAGCTCGGCTTGAAGCTTGAGAAAAGATTAAAATCACTTACTCCCCTCTCGTCGCTTTAATCATGACCTTTATTAAAATGAGGGTTCTAGAGTCATCGAGGCGACTCCGGAGAAACCCCTGTGTGCAGTGGTTCTCCGGCGGCGTCCGGTGATATACACACAATATGTAGAAATATATACTTCTATGTATTTTTACTTATTTGTTATTGTAGTTCTCTAATTAAAATAAAAATAAATTTAGTTTATTAGTGTCTAATTACGAGTTAAATACTTAATCTAATTGATTAATTTAGATGCATTAATTGGTTTAATAAAATTTCTTCTTATTGCACAACTAGTTTAAATTAATTATTTTATATAATTTGGAATGCAGAATGGACAAAGAGGACTATGTTAGACAGGTTTTTAGAGTTAGAATTAGTGTTTTAAAATCTGGTTCGGTCGTTGACCCAGTTAGATGACTGGGTCAGGCCAACCAGTTTGACCCGACCCGAGTCCACCTAGATGACAACTCCTCCTCTCTGTTTTCTCCCCCCCCCCCCCTCCCCAAACCGGTTGGCCCAACCCGAGTCAACCGGGATGACAACCCCTCTCTGTCCCCCCCCCCCCCCCTCGGCGACCCCTCTCCCTCCCCCTAGCCCCGGCCACAACCCATCTCCCCCTCCCTCCTCCCTCTCTGTTTTCTCTTTCCCCCTGGCACCGACCCCCTCTCCCTCCTCCCTCTATTTTTTCCCCTTCGCCCCCGCAGTTGGTTTTTCTCCCCCTTCAACGACGATCCCCTCTCACTCCTTCCTCTCCCCACTCTATTTTCTCCCCCCGGGTCGATTTTTCTCCCTCCCAGCATCCCTGCTCCCCGGCGATGATCCCTCTCCCCCCGGCGACCCCTCTCCTTCTCCCTGGCCCCGGTGATAACCTTTTTCCCTCCTCTCTGTTTTCTCGCCCCAGCGACAACCCCTCTCCCCCCTCCTCTCTGAACCCCCCCCCCCCCCCCAACTGGCCCGTGCCGGCCGATTCGCGGGTCAACCCACCCGGCACGCGAATGACTTGGCCGGGTCTTCATCCCGCTTCAACCCGGCCGTTCTGTCCCGAAAAATGAATCGGGTTTGATTCAACCAAGTTCAACCGGCCAGGCCGAATTGGGTTTTAAAACATAGGCTAAATTTCATTTTGAAGCTGAAATCAAGAGCATAGATGATCTAAGCCGTTGTTTTTCACTAAAGAAAAGACGAGTGTTGTTATAAAGAAAAGAATCGTCCAGATAAAATCCGATGAAGGAGAATAAGACGATGGGTTTTGGAATGAAATAAAAAAACAAGAAAATAGCCCAAGCGATTCTGCTCAGGTGTTCAAGAAAAAAAATGAAATTGAGAGGGTGGAGCAATTCTACTTGACCACTTGGGAGGGCAAAACAGAGATAAGCTCTGCTCGTCCGCTCAAGCAGAGGAAAGAACAATAAGACTCGGACAACAGCTGTATCCCACGGCGATCATGGCAGTGGCTCAAATCGACCGCTCGGGAGAAGGCCATAGGATGGGATGAGTCAAGAAGATCCGAATTTGGAAGACTGGACCTTGGAAAGTCGTGCTTGATTTGGAAGACCTAGATATGGAAGCTGTTCGAATCAGAAAGCTGGTGAAATTTGGACAAGAAGATTTGGGCGAGATTTGGGTAAATCCAAATCTGGAAAGTAATGGCTTTGATTTCATTTTAGACTCTTTATTTTTGGGACATTTTGGTTATCTATAAAAACATAGCTCGGCCGAGAAGATGAGCATGGATGAATAGTAGAAAGTCGTCGGGAGAATATGGTGAGCAGTATTGCCACAGTAGAAAATTCTATTTTTTCCGTTTTTTTCCCCTCCTCGTTCTGTCGACTGTTCAACGAGTTCGTGATGCCTCATCAACAGTTTATGGAAGGACATAATTAGCATAGTAGTTTATTTTCTTTTCTTTCATTTTGTAAGGTATAATTTTAAATTCCAATGAAGTTAGTTTTTATTTTTGTCTTTAATTTAATTAGCATGAGTTGCTGAATCCTTCGCTAAGGCTAGGATGAAGCCATGTAATCTGTAGGATTTTTATGCCATGATAATTGACTATCATTCATTAATTATGCTTAATTGAAAAATTGTTCACCTTATTGTTCTTGTAACCGTATGCTTGGAGTTGTAATTTTTATAATTATATGAGGATATTGATTGTGATTTGCTTTTTGTTAGTGGATACAATTAATTAGTTGAATTTAATCTATTTACGCAGAGGAGAGCATACATTTAAAAGTAATTCATGTCTGCAAAATACGTAGTAAAAGAAATTGAATTTCATTTTGCTATGAGATAAATTGTGAAGATAATCAATGATTATGGTGTAACTCTTAGAAATTAATAGGAGCTGATTCGAAAGCCTTAGTCTTCTTCTTATTGATATTTTCTGCAATTCCTGTTAGTTGATTAGATTTCTTGCTTACTCTAAATTACTTGTTTATTTTAAGCGCTTTCGATAAATTAGTTTGTTTTATTTTGTTTTTGTTAGCTTAGCTAGCCAAATCTTCCATAATTAATTTAGAGTGAAACAATTAGGTTAATCTTGTTTTCCCATGCACAAGTCATTGAGGGATCGACCTCGTTAAGCTGTTGTCTACATAGATTCGTGCGCTTGCGAGTAAATAAAATATAATAACATCCGATGGTTGGCACGGCTTGGCCATTCAGTGGCCACTCCCCACAATGGCCCCCTGTTTCCCCTCTCTCCACCATCTGCTCGCTATGGGTTTTATTCGGCTTTTTCATTCCTCATGTGAGGCCCATAATTGTTTGGGCATCTCTCTCATGTGGAGATGCCCCTACTTAACCCACTTTGGGTAAGTATAAGTTGCTAAAGTAAAGAAGGAATTATTTGTAAAAAGCCAAATCTTATTAAAAAGAGGTTCTTTTGAGAAGGAGATGGGTTTGGAGAAAAAAAAATTACAACTTTGAAGGAGCTTTGGAGATAAAGAAAAAGGTTTCTTGGAGGAAGAATGAGAAGGAAATGAAGAGACCTTTTTAGAGCAAAGCATTTATTTTGTGAAAGAGAAAATAAATCATAAGTGGTTTGTGTTAATCCTTCTATCTCTATTTTATTGTGTATTCAACTTAAGGGTGAGATTTCTCTATAACTTGTAAGAGAGTCTTTACCCTTAAATATTGATGTAATCTTTAATAAGTAGAGTGTATCCAAAGTTGATAGTAGTGGATTTAGTCTCTAGACCTCATAGACATAGTCATTGCCTTCGCAATGAACCACATTAAATTTGTGTCTCCTAAGTGTTCGATGAAATGTTTCTTTGTTAATCTTGCATTGTGGGTGTGATAACTTGTGCATCATACATTAAGGATGTATAGAAGACTCACTTACATCATTGTTGGTGTGGAAAAATGAGAACTCGATCCATCACTAAGGCCATCAACCCATGCATGCCATAACACACAAGGGAAGAAAGCTAGAGAGAGGGAGAGGAAGAGCAATGGAGAAAACTAAGGAGAAGAAGAAGACAAAAAAGAAATGGAGAAGGCGAAGCAGAAAACGAAGAAAGAGGGAAAGCTGAAGGAGGGCAATGGAGGACAAACCAGTTGGAAAAATTACACCATTTCCTTCTTTTGAGTTAGCTATGAAACACAATCAAACACATGTGGGCACCCGCTAGGTTTCCTTCCTTTGGGGACTGGATTGGTGGTTTACACTCTGTTTGGGTGTGCCCCAACCTCTCATCCACCGGTTGGGTCGAGGTCCGAGGTCCAGGCAAATTTTTGGTCATCATGGTCATGGCAAGGAGGTGGCTTTTACAACAGTGTTCTCCGCTTGTTCACTGGATTGTGTTTGTTCTCACAGATACTTGTAGTTGTCCTCCTAGCATGTTGGGAAGATTGTTGGACTTGTTAATTGGCTTTCGGCCGACCCTTGGGGATATTTGTGTCTCCTATGGACTACACTAGTGGTCCCATTGCAGCTTCTTTGGTTCGAGCGATCCGTTGCACTGGTTGTTGCTATTGGGCATCTTTTGTTAATAGTTTGTGATAATGAAGTTTTTGTGTGGTTTTCTCTTGTAATATATTGCGTATGTGTGTTTCTTTCTCTGTTGGGTTTCTCGCAACCTGTTGTGATATGTATTGCGGGCTCCTATGTAACATATCCCTTAAATAAAAGTTCAAGCTATCTATGGCTTTGTTGCCAAAAAAAGACTTTTAGAAAAATATGCATTCCAAAATTAGATGATATCATTCCCTAATTATTCTAGAGAATATTTTTTTTAGCAAATGATAGCTCCATCGCTCACTGTGCGATAAAGCTGAATCATCAATGATAGCTTGCTGACACAGAAAGCTTAGGTTTTTATTGTGGACCCTCACATCTCAATAAAATCGATGAATTATGTGATAGTCTCAATTAAAAGTGATCAGAGTGAGTATTATTTTTTTCCGTATGTGCATGCATATATTACACTCTATATATTAATTCAATGTCAGTCAAGTCTCAAGTTTTATTATATCTTGTGTCATTTTCCATTCTCTTCATACAAAATTACCTCAACTTTTGTGTATGAAAAGAGATAGGAAATATGTCTCCTGAGAACTAAGACCATTTTTTGACATCCATGGATTCAAACTGTAAGGCCCACAAAATGTAAGTATTTAAAATAAGATTTAAATTCAGTTATGCATTTCTATGACAAGTTAGTTGTCGTTGGATGACTTGTCATAGGATACGGAGTCAAATTTGGAAGGATTTTTTTCGGCTTATCTATTAGAAGGGTATAAATATGAGACTGACCCTCTTAATTACACGTTTTCAATGCCCTATACTAGATTACTCAAGGAGGCTAGGGTTTTGTAGGGAGAAGAAGGAGAAAAAAAATTTGGCTCCGTATCGCAAGGATCTAAGATAGGAAAGCTATATTATCAAATAGTAGAGTCGATATCCCTTGTGACTGGCCTTTGTTATCACTTGCATGAATTGTGATTTGTTGCATGTTTGAATAGTCACATGCTTCAAGTTAAATTTTTATATTTTAATATTGAGACATGCCATGTGAATGATTGGTTGGTGTGCACAATGATCGAGGAAGAGCAAGCTAAACCTCTTTTACCCAAATATATGATTTTAAATAATCGCATGAGATGTGTATGTATGGGAAGTGGGTCATGATTATTCTTGGAATTAAGATGTAGGATTCATAGAGAATCATTGATGATTAGAATACTAGACATACTCTTATTATCTTACGTGGAATGTAAAAGTAATACAAATGTCGATGGAGATCTATTTTTATTATCCTATATGTCGGAGTCAGTGATAAGTTAAGTGTTGTAGGACTAGTTGTCATTGAATAATAAATAACAGCTTGTTAAAATACATTTGTAGAAGTAATTAAACCACTAAGAAAGGTATTAGACGATTTGGTAGAAATAGTAGTAGAAATTGGATCCAGAAAAGCATATGTGAGTTCAACGACAAGAAATGTGTCGTTGGATGACTTGTCAATGGAATCGTCAGTGAATATGAATGGGAAAGTGTGACGACTGATCTATACATGAAATATGCATTTTATTATCTCCTAAGCTTATAATTATGCTAGTGTTTGCTTAGAATAACTACTACTTTAATATAGTTTTTGGTTTTTGTAGGAAACAAGAGTAATACACAAAAATGAAGAGAAAAGTGACTCGAATGGTTAAATTATCATAACTTCGTCTACAAATATCTGATTGGACTGATTCAAGTCTCATGTCAAAGTTCAAGAAGTCAGCTTTCCAACGCCACCAACTACGCACAATTCGGAGTGCGGGACACAAAGTTATAGCCATTTGAATTTTCTAAACAGTAACTACGATCGATCGGGACACAAAGTTATAGCACTGTATTGAAGGTCACGATCGATCGGCATCAAAACGATCGATCGTATCTACTGGAATTTTTGATCCGCCGAAGACAGTAACTACGATCGATCGGTATCATACGGCGTCGATCGGCACGCGATCGATCGGAGGAAAATAACGAAGGAATTGCGATCGATCGGATAGCGAACGATCGTCAATCGTAGCGATCGATCGCCGTATACGGAAAACCGAAATAAGACCTATTTTGACTTGGATTTGGAAGGGGACTTCGTGGTTTCTCTTCACTATTATAAATAGGCCTTATGGGAGAACGTATTGGGCACTCAACCTTGGAGAACCAGAGCTTTATTGGAGGCTAGAGAGGAGCAAGAGAAGGAGTCTTGAGCAAAGAAGAAGAAGAAGGATTCATGACGATGGATCTACTTAAACAGGCTTTTCTTTTCTCCCTTTCTATGTGTAACTAAACTTTTATTCAAGGCTTGATGAAGCCCTAGATGTGTATTGCTACTCTTGATAGTTTAATTCTATAAAGTTGATTATGATTCATGCTTAATGCGATTTCATGAGTTCTTTTGAGTGCTTGACCATAGACTTGATTGATATGAATGAAATTAGATATTTTTAATTCCTGTGCTTAGCTAAAAGTAGGCTGGTGTTAATTCTATGCCCGACCAAGGATAGGATCATTAGCCCAAATGATAATTCTATGCCCGACCAAGGATAGAATTATCTACATTAATTTTTAGTGGATGAACTCTCGTGTCCGACCAAGAACGTGAGTGAATTCATTGTGATTTGTGTGTCTGACCATGAACACAAATTACCATATCATGTCAATGTATGCTTAATAATAATTGAGAGTAGTAATTGCATGTCTAGTGGTGGATTCTTTGCCTTGATATTTCTCCATATTGATTAAATCTCAGTTAGATTAAATAAAGTCCATTGCTTTCTTTAGAATTAATTAAACTACATCTTTTTCTTCTCTTGAATTTGGTAAAAGATTAATCCGTCCCTGAGGTTCGACAACCCTTTAATACTCACCGTAGTACAATTGCCTTGTGCACTTGCAAGGGTTTATATTTAAACGATCAACGACCACTAATTTTGTAAAAAAAAATATTTGGATGACCCAAATTAGGAAAGTGAAATTATCTAATTTAATTTCTCTGAATGATTTGTGTGGTTTGTGTGATTTTATTTTCTATTTGAAATAGAATTATGATTTGGAGAAGACCCGGTTTATTCAAGACTCACTAGCTCTGGGGCTGAGCCTGGCGTTAGAGTCGGAGGAGTGTCTAGCACCAAGGTGGGCTCCAGGACTAGTGGAATGTGAGGTGCAACGTTTGGTGTAGGTCTTCTGATTGATAAGTCGCCAATTATGGTAGTTCTTAGATAAGATTAGGGTAATTTTTGGAAGTTATCTTTAAGTATACATTGATTACAAAATTTATTGGGCATCAACCTTACCTGCACCGAGTAGTTATAGATAGAATATTTTCCTTTGGTTAGTTATCCTTCTGATTTGAAATTGATTTGAGATAAGGATGGACAGTTGCCAAGTTTACTAGATTGTAAATGTAGAAAGTAGTAGGAAAAAAGAATTTGTTGAGAGTCCTACATGAACTGGGCATAGGCTAGGCGCCATAGAAGATTAAGGAGAAGAGATTCTCAAAATATGGAAGGGTTCCAAGCAAGGAAGGAATGCCAAGAATTGCGGGAGTCAGTTTGGCAATTACTAGATTTGGTGAATAGATAAACTTGGAAAGTAGAATTGCATTAAGGTTTGGATTTGAAATCAAATCAGAACTGGGCGCCACAGAGATTGGGTTCCAGAGGAATCTTAAGAGGAGGTTAATTGCTGAACGGACTAGATTAAATATGGTTTAATCAATGGTGGAGATGAGTCCTACCAGAACTAGGAAACTAGAGTCATATAAAAGGGCAATAGTGTTGGCCGGCCCTAGGTATTGGCCGACCAGACCCTCCATCACTCCTTTGTCTCTCTCATGTTCTCTCTCTCTCTCAGTTATCTCATCCTCTATCTCTTTCCCTCCCTTGTCGGTCTGAATTGTGTGGTGAAGTGGCGAGGAGATTTCGTACGTGGAAGAACTAATTCACAACGCAAAGAAAAGTTCGTCAAAGAGGTAAGATGGTTTTTCCACTCATTTGCTTTGGATTTCCTATTCGATTTGATAACCTAAGTTTTGATATTTGATGTTTTTTGAATTTCCTCTTCTACATCTTCCAATTGTGTCCTTGCTGATGACCTATACGAAAAGTGTCATAAATAATTCTAGAAATTTTTTACAAATATGCCGTAAATTTTGTAAGATACTAGACTCATAGGGGAATCTACTATAAAAGCCTCCTATCTCACTTCTACCTATATTGACAGTGGAAATTGTTTGTTTCCAACTATTCTGTTTGGACAACAAATTTTTTTTATCAATAAAAGTGAGTAATACCTAAACAATATAAATATTTATTCTATAATTATGCCTATAACTTATCTAATGAATATTCCTAAATTTCATATAAGAATTTCTATAAAATTAATATAGTCGTAAGGTCTCAAATATTTTGGTTGATCATTTGTTTCTGTCCGTTCGATAACCTTCGGTTATTTTTATCTTCTGTCTTTCTGATTCAATTCTTCATTTGAAAACTTGAACATATATTCTTCGGAATCAAACTTTGATAGTCATGAGGGGAAGTTCCTTATCAGTCATTTCTCAAGAGTTCTTATCCAAAATTAGTCATGTATAGCATGTCTGAGTTATCGATTATTTCAGTTTGTGCTGCCACTTGCGAGTCGGCTGGAAGTAAGGCAATTGTACTACAATAAGTATTTAGGGTTGTCGAACCTCAGGGACAGATGAATAATTTTACCAAATTCAAGAGAAAAAAAGTTATAGTTTTAATTAAATCTAAAGAAAGCAATGAACTTTAACTAATTAAACGAGTTTTACTAATATGGAGAAATATTAAGGCAGCAAATCCACCATTAAACATGCAATTACTACTCTCAATTATTATCGTGCACAAATTGATATAACACGGTAACTCGTGTTGTTGGACAGACACACGAATCACCAGTTAATGCACTCACATTCTTGGTCGGACAAGAAAGTTCATCCACTACAATATAATTAACTCTATCTTTAGTCGGGCATAGAATCAACATAATCATGTTATTGGTTAGACACAGGTATTAACAATATCAAATCTCATTCATAATCAATTAAGTCTATGATCAAGCACTCAAAAGAAAACTTATAAAATCGCATTAAGCATAAACCATATCAACTCTATTAAATTAAATAATTAAGAGTAATAAAACAAATCTAGGGCTTCATCTACGCCTTGGATGGGATTTTAGCTGGCCATTGGACAAGGAGAACACTGCTGATTTGTCGGAGTCATTTTTACTATTCACCGAAATACTATTCATAGAAAACACTGTTCACGGGTAATGTAGAAAAACATTGTTCATGAGTTACTGTTCACCATATTCTCTAAACCGCCAGTTACTGTAGCAAATTTGAATTCACTGTAGCAATTGCAATTCAATCCAAAATCTCTTTTTTCTTCATCCAATCTTCCTCCTTCCTTTCGGCCAATTCCATGGTGAAATCCGGCAAAAACAGTTCCTCAAAGGCTCTGTTTTTGCCAGCGAAAACTAGTTTTTTTTCCTCTCCTCAATCTCCCGAACTGTCCTATTTTTATAGGCAGCCTCTAATCCAACGAGTCCTCTTCTATTTTGGACTCCAACTCCGGCCGAATCCAAGTCGAACACGTCTTTTCCAGTCCTATTCTGGCACAACTCTATTTCTGTTTTCCCGATTGAAACACCCACCGTCGAGCTCCTCTGCCACCGTTGTTTTGCTGTAAATCGGATTCTCCTTCCGGTCACCGCTGCTTTTCTAGCCGTCATCACCTCTCGGCTGCCGTGCTTCACCGCCATGCAGTCGACCTTCACATGTGAACTTGACACCGGTGCTCGACAGAGCGCTGTGTCCTGTTTTGTCTGAAAGGCCCGAGCTTTGGCTTAGGTCTTTTCTTTTTCTTCTCTCTTTTTTTACTGAACCGAACCGGAACAGAACTGATATTCTTCTTTTTTTTTCTTTATTAGGCAAAAACTTGTCGTATTGCTATCGTGCGTCCAATCTCATCTTGACGGTTCTTTTGTTAAAATAAAATCCGTCTTCTCCTTGATGTGAATCAGCAGCTCAGATCTTCAACTCGAGCTCTTTTAAACCTACACAAGCAATCAAATTAAACTTAGACACACAATTTATTATTAAAAGAAAGTAAAGTCCTAATTATTGAATTAACTCCAAAAACTCATAATTATTCCTAATTTACACGAGATAGAACTAACAAATTAAGTATTAGAGGCAAATAATTATATTATAAGGATATTATTTTTACAGAGGATATTCTTAGATCTCTGTCGTGAGTATCAATGCCCAGTAAGCTCTCTACAAAGGACCTTACAAGGATCTTTCCGAAGTGGACTCATAGTATGCTTAATTAGCCATGTAGATCTTGAGAGATCTCTGGAATGATTTGGAACCTTGCGAGGCTCCCGCCTAAAGAGTGGCATATATATATGTTTTTAAGCTAGTCAGACATCACAGAAGGTTTGATAGTCTCTACCTGTTGTACCCTTGAGCACCAATGGGGCCCGTATCCTAGATACATGGCTGGGTTTCAAAGAGAAAATCCCATTAATTACCCACTTGCGAGTTGTGTTGATTTGAGAGCATAAATTGATTATCTCCATACACTTCGGTTGTTTTGGAGTTTTGGTGAATATTAATATTCCCCTTTTGGTAAAAGTTCGTGTTGCGAACTATTGGATTTATGATATCCTGTCTCTTGTTATATTGAATATATTCCCTATCATCTCTTTGAGTTTATTTATTTTTTATTGTAGTTTTTGAATCCTAATGAGTATTTCTTCAAAGTACTCATGCATCATGTGATGCTGGTGAAGACATAGATTAAGCTGGATTTTAGTTAGATGTGAAGATCAAGAAGTTAGAAACTATAAGATTTATTTATTTAAGTTATTGCATAAAGTTTGAATTAATGGCATGTATGCCAATGATTGATTAGTACAATTGTTAAATGTACAATATTAATTTTTTATTTAATTAATAATTTCATTCTCATGTTATTATTCAATTACTAGTCTTTTAATGATTGGGTAATTAATGACATGGTTATCCCATTGCATCCCAATGATCATAACATTCCTTAATTATAAGTCTTACGCACTTTGAAAAAGCTTGAAAAAATTGAAGCATGACAGAAAGTATAAAAGGAATGAAACCTTAGGTTGAACAGAGAGCAACCAGAGAGGTAGCATTAGTGACTTGTTTGAAAACCAATGAGACATGGACAATAAACTAAAGAATTAGATATTAATAGTGATGTTATAATCCACAATAAAGGTGAATGAGAATTAGACTCTTAGGTTTCACAAGAGAACCAATACTAGCGGAAGAAAGGAAGAAAGAATAATCCATGTGCCACAAGAGCAACCATTCTAGTTGGAAGACACAAAGCTCTGTATGAAAGTCGGTTGTCTTGAGGGCTTCGATCTACAAGAGATCAAGAATATATGTAGAATTATAGCGAAGTATATATGGTGCATGTTACTCAAACCGGTGGAAACCATGAATTCCCAAAAGATGACACATAAAAACATACAAGTTGACTCCACATAAAAAGACAAGACCTAGAATGAATTTCCAGTGACCTGAGAATTAAGGCCTAGGGTAGCAACTAATTTGAGCTAGTGTAGTAAAATAAAATATAAGTATGAAATAGAACTAATGAGTTATTGTGCTAGAATAGCTATGCTCATGTTATATTATTATTTTGTTTGTATTAGTCATGTAGTAGTAGTTTTTCCTACCGAGTTCTCCATAGTCAACTTGTTTACTTCTATAGGTTCAAAAGAGTAGGAGCAGAACGTGGGTGATATCGTGAGGGTAGGAGAAGGAAGCTGGATAGAATGCAAGTTTCTTATGTTCTTTTATTTAAATTTTATTATTACTTAGGCAGATGTGTATGCCAAAATATTTTTTATTATAATAATTATTAGCTACCGCGAATTGTGGCATGCATCGACCTAAGGACCTTAGTTATTTGTTGACTTAATCGAATTATAGTAGTTGATTTTAATTATTGATATGTCGAAAATTAATACTAGAAAGTAATGCCCCAAAGACTGTAATAATGTTTTTAATGAGGATGGGCTTGAGCTTTAGCTCAAGTATTTATGTTTTTGAACATTGTGCTTTAAGTCTTCCATCAACAAATTTTTACTGCAAATTATACACATTTTGTGTATTTAAATTTGAGCATTACACAAATTAATTATAACAAATATAATAGTTTCTAATTTTAGTATTCATAGTCGGAATGGAATATAAAAACTAAATTCAACTAAACCAAACTAACTTGCGAGCTAAAATGACTCGACTCTATTTAGTGCCCGTTCAAAATTGAAATTTCAAGCTCTAGCGAAAACAACCTCAAACTTGGCTCGTTAACACCTCTACCCTAATCGTGGGCTCCAGCGAAAAACACCTATTTACTATCGCGCACATGACATCCAGTCGGTTAATTCTGACGATTCTGAATTCTAGTAAAAAGTACATAATTGACTTACGTTGATTCTGATGATCGATGGCTCCTATATAATAATGACGAAAATCCTGGGCGGTATCGTGGTGCGTTTGTGACAAAGTTCAGAATTTAGATCCAGCTAGAACTTCGACTCGAACTAAGTTTAGCCGAGCCGAATGAGGCTTAGCCAGCTACAATCCCATCTTCATTTGATGCAGCCCACGGAAACATCCACAAACAGGCCATTGAGGTACACGTGTCATTCATCCACTAATCGCCTCTCGCTTTAAAAACAAAATTAAAAAGCCAAAAGCGAAAAGCCAACAGAAAGCGCTTTCCCGAAGTTCGCCTGCAAAAGTCGGGCAGGCAGCTCAACAAGATTCATCTCCCAAGTCAAAATAGTCAGACCCCCCGAATCTTCCGCTCCCCTCCTCGCCGGCTTTTCCGCCCGCGGCCGCCGCGATGGCCGTCAACGCTAGCTCCATCGAGGCGCTGATCACCAGCCTCTTCGGATCCGGGTCGTCGCTCTCCGATCCGACCGTACTCATCTTCTCCGCCGTGGTCGCCGGCCTCGGCGGCTTCCTTGCCTGGTGGACGCTGCTTTCCGGGGCCGGGAAGGCGCCGCCAAGGGCGGCGGTGGAGGTGGCGAAGTTCTCGGCGAAGAAGGCGGAGCCGGAGGAGGAGGTGGAGCCTGGGAAGAAGAAAGTCACCATCTTTTTTGGCACTCAGACTGGCACCGCCGAGGGCTTTGCTAAGGTCACTTACTCACACAGAAAATATGAAATTTGTTGAATTCTATGTGATTTTATACATGAAATCTTGATATGGGGTGGAAAGATTACTTGAAGATGGACGAGGTGGTTAATATGATTGATATTATGTTCTAATCGCGCAATTGGGTTACTCTTCAAATTAGCGAAAAGTAGCATTTCTTAATGTATTATGGGGTTGCAGTTTTGATAATGTGAGAAGTAGTAGCGTGTTGGTTGTGTGGCTTGTTGTGCTTCATTTGTGATGTTTATTCCGTCGGACTTGGTGGAAGGAAGACTTTTGACCGCAATGTATAGTGATAAAATGTGCAGCTAATTTTACATTGTGCAAAATGAGAATCAGGAGAGTGCATGATGTAATGTCACAGTTGTGTCTCTACATCAAGTTTAACAGCTGAATTTTGTGTATGCGTAGAATCAACTCTACGGTCACATTAGCACATAATGAAAAATGACTGGCATATTCGTATTGTCTGTGGTAGGCATAAATTAGAACTAAAGAGAAGGCAGAGGAAGTAAATGCCAGTTTCGTAAATAAATTTGATGTTTTTTGTGACAAGAATTGAATTTGTTGCTGCTAGATATACTCTTGTCTTTTATGTGAAATTGTCTCATTTGTAGCTGAGTTTCATGGTCTAATTCAGTGCAAGCTAGGAGCTGCATGTGCATCTTTATGAAATGTATAAAGTTTGTGTTGGTTGTTGCTTGATATTTTTTTTAAACCTTCTTCCTAAATTTGGAGTTTTTTTCAGCCAAGAACGTGGACATGTTTAGTCATTTTAAGGCTTTTATTTTTGGTACAATCCAAAGGCTTTTTGATTGTAAGTAAATGATGCCCAATTTCATTGTAGGCATTGGCAGAAGAAGCTAAGGCGAGATATGACAAGGCAGTTTTCAGAGTTGTTGACTTGGTATGTAGAACTTGAGGATGCATGTCCATTCTGCCTATTGTAAATGAGTATGTGACACGAATTTTCTATTTGGATTTGGTGCAGGATGACTACGCAGCTGAAGATGATGAATATGAGGAGAAACTGAAGAAAGAAACTCTAGCATTTTTTTTCATGGCCACGTGAGACAATTTCTCTTCCATGGTGCATATTTTCTATATACTTAGGTTATCATTCTTGCTAAGGCATAGTGCTAATCTTACATTTCTTAACTGTAGTTATGGGGATGGTGAGCCAACTGACAATGCTGCCAGATTCTATAAATGGTTTACAGAGGTGATTAGCGTGAAATTTCTATGTACATGAAAAATTGCAACTCGTTACAGTGAAGGCAATAAAATATGTTGTTTTCTTGGTAGGGAGGCGAAAGGGGTGTCTGGCTTCAGCATCTCATTTTCGGAGTTTTTGGGCTTGGAAATCGTCAGTATGAACACTTCAATAAGGTTTGGAGACTTGATATTATGTCATTTCTATATTTCACTGATAAAGAGTGATTTTTAACAATCCATCTATTAAACAGATAGCAAAAGTGGTGGATGAAATACTTTGCGAACAGGGTATGTTTTGTAAATGGATTCTTCTTTCATACTTGCTTTTATTCTATCACTTTTTGAGATAAGCTAAGCAGATTTCTCTATTAACCTTTATATCACATCTAGGTATTTATGATTGTTGAAACGTATGGTCTTGAAACTAAAAACCCCAAATCTCTGGTTGGTCTTTTCCTTTTCCCTTTTTTTGGCCAATTACGGACATATCTTATTGAGCTTCTCAAAAGATTAAATTGTCGTGTATTAACAAATTAAAGATGCTTTGTCATAATAAAAAGTACTTGAACATGTTCATTATAAATATAACTATAATTAATATTAGGACAAGGAAGCACATAAGTTAAAGATTGAACATTTGAATAATTCACCTTCTCAAAACAGTTTCTTGCTTTTGCTTGCACTAGGTGCAAAGCGTCTTGTTTCTGTGGGCCTTGGTGATGATGACCAGTGCATTGAGGACGATTTTACTGCTTGGTATGCCTTGTTGTTGCTCCACGAAATCATTTGCATATAAATATAACCTATAGCAGATAGGTTCTCATTCCAGTGTACAACTGTTTAGTTTTCAGTATGCATTTTCAGTCTGTGTTCCTTTTATCTAGGCGTGAATCACTCTGGCCTGAGTTGGATATTTTGCTTCAAGATGAAGATGCTGCTAAAACAGTCTCAACTCCGTATACAGCTGCCATTCCAGAGTATCGGCTAGTGATTCATGATTCTACTGTTTCATCTTGGGAAGATAAAAACCTAAATATGCCTAATGGGAATTTGATACATGACATTCATCATCCCTGCAGGTTGATGCAAACAGTTCCTGATTATCCATGCAAAACAGGTTGATCATTTTTTTAGTGTTATTTACGGTGGGTTTCTTATGTAGAGCTAATGTTGCCATTCGAAGGGAGCTTCATACACCTGATTCTGACAGATCATGTATACATCTAGAGTTTGACATATCAGGCACTGGACTTATGTGAGTTTAATCTTTAGTTTAAAATGATTGTTTCTAATTAAAAATTAAATTCCTTTCTTTTCTGTAAGTTTTAGGATCAGCCATATCAAAACTTTGTTATGGCTAGATGTAGTTTAATTTTTGTAGAACTTCCAATTTTCTGAGTTAAATCAGGTTGAATTACATTTTTTTTTCTCATGTTTGCCTACTTGCGTAGTTGAATTTATGAAAAAGAAATCGGCGTGCACATATAGGGGATGTTCTGATATATTTTAACATCCACATCCACCTCGTTACCAAATTATATGGGGTCAATCACATGAATCAGGGTTTGTCCATTCATTTATATTACACGCAAAGCCATTGCTAGAAGATTCAATGTCATGTCTTTAAGATATGCTAGCCAAATTTGAGAACTCCCATTTCTCCGAGCTGAATCAAGCTGAAGCACATTTTGTCTCTATAGAAAAGAATACTGATGTAGCTGAATAATTTAAAAATCAACATTCACATGAAGGGGCTGGTTGCAACAAAACTATTCCATCAGCATCAGAACCACATTCCATGTCGGGCAGAAGGATCCTATTTCTCTATCCAGCTTTATCATACTGGTGTATCTTTTCTCATCATATCCAGCTTTATCATACTGGTATTCTCTATCCAACAACCACATTCCATCTGGCAACCATTTGTAAGGGATCACCCTTTCTCTGAGAGCCGCCCCCCCTTGGAATTGATCTGTGTATCTCCTTATTTACGATGATGAAGGTCTGTTTTGCATGTGTTTTAACCACATCAGGTACTGTTTACTTTATTTATTGCCTTTCAATACCACCTGTACCACCCTCCCCTAACTCTTCCCATTTTGGTCATATGGTAGATGAGTCTTGTTTTCTCATACATTCTCTTCAGCAACCTCATTTCACTCTACACACTGTTTTACATAGTATGCCTAGTTTAAGTGCTGTTGGAGATATTTACGTGATCATTGACATGAATCTTTTAGAAAACATATTCATTTCAAAGGCTTTTTGCTGTGCAGTTTTAGTTCAATATGCTACATCACGATACATCTCTCTTTGTTCGTTTAGAACTGAAGTAAGATAATTCCTCCCTCCCATATTAGTAGGTCCATTTGGTTTTCAACATGTATTGAAACAATCATTGACATGTATCTATTAGAAATCATATCCAAGGCTTTGCAGCTTTAGTTTGATAAGATACATCTCTCTCTCTACTACTACTACTACTACTACTATAAATGTGGGAATAATAGCTTCTGGACTTCTTTTAGATCTGAAACGTTAGGTATGTAATGTAATTTCTTATATCGCTTAATTGGAAATTTGTAAAGAAAAACATCACACATGTGAAGCTAATCAGATGATAGTTTCTGTAATTTGGAATCCGGACATTGTTCAGATAAGATATGAAGTGACAAAATTGACAGGTTGGGTGGATGGTGAATGTACATAGCTAGTACATTTTGACGAGCATCAGAAATAATTGTTCGAGTATCAGTAAGGTGCTCGGTTCATGTCGGTGAACTTTATGTACTTGTTAGGCTTTCCATGCTATGTGATTTCAGATTTCAGCAAATTAAAAAGGCTGTAAAATAATGCATCTTTTGTTGCAAAATACTGTGATTATGGTGCTTCTTATTCTATTGCTTATCATACCTTCATATAGCAGCTTGTTGCTATGATGGGTTTATAGTGGCCATGCAATGATAATTTCTCTGTGCATAAAGGTCACACAAACTGTCTTCCCATGCTTCTGTCGCGAGTTAAATACTATCACTTTTATCTGCCGGTGTCATCTTTTGCTCCTTGTTCAATGTGCTTATAATGATTGAATTATTGCCTGGTTATCAAATTGCGGTTCATCTTGTCCTTTTTTCCCTTAGGTATGAAACGGGAGACCATGTGGGCGTTTATGCTGAGAATTGTGGTGAAACAGTAGAGGAAGCAGCAAATTTGTTGGGACAACCTTTGGACATGCTTTTTTCTATTCATACCGACACTGAGGATGGCACCCCCATAAAGAGTTCACTACCTCCAGCTTTTCCTGGTCCTTGCACCCTGTGTGTTGCACTTGCTCGTTATGCTGATCTCTTGAATCCTCCTAAAAAGGTTTTCTTTTACTGTTTATGGTTGTTGACATCTCTCTCTCTGTAGGTGTTTTTTAAATAAGGTTTTATGGTAGTACTTGTACATGGATCCAATTTGATGGAAACTGGGTTCTTATATCCTATAAACTCTGTAGGCTTCTCTACTTGCATTAGCTGCTCATGCTTCTGATCCGAATGAGGCTGATAAACTTAGGTTCTTAGCATCACCTGCTGGAAAGGTACTGAGATGGCCATCAGAATCTTCATTTGATTTCTCTTCAGGTTTCAGTAGCTGACAAGATGGTTCAAATTTTTCTTCATTGCTCTCCAGGATGAGTACTCTCAATGGGTTGTTGCAAGTCAGAGAAGCCTTCTAGAAGTGATGGCTGAATTTCCATCTGCCAAGCCACCACTTGGTGTCTTTTTTGCTGCTGTTGCACCTCGTTTACAACCCCGATATTATTCAATCTCATCTTCTCCAAGGTTGAATAACTTTGTTTATATATGAATTGTGAGAAATACGTCTATGAATAGTCAGTAGACATATTGTAGTGGTGCTTTTTTCATGTATGATCTTTTGGTTTTTACATATACAGGTTTGCTCCTTCTAAAATTCATGTGACATGTGCATTAGTTTATGGGCCAAGCCCAACTGGAAGAGTCCACAGAGGTGTGTGCTCAATGTGGATGAAGGTAAACATGAGTTGAGGTTCTGGTACATACTACTAATATTGTTCATTCCAGCCTTTGCTTATTGATCTAATTGTCCATATTTGAAAAGATATGATATTCAAGGAAGCTTACAATTGTGAATCCACTAAGCCTTTGACCGATTCTCTAAGAGCTATGAGAAGGATATTAAGCAATAAGGCAATTAATATGGAACAAAAATTTATTTCAAATGAGACTATTAAAATGGGACAGAGGGAGTATAAGTTGCATGTTTTGCATAAATTACGGTCTGAACAGTTAGTGCAGGTTGGTTATCGGTTGATGTACTTATATCTAAAACCATGTCCAATTGCAGAATGCCGTTCCTCTTGAACAAAGCCAAGATTGTAGCTGGGCCCCTATATTTGTCAGACAGTCAAACTTCAAGTTACCTGCAAATCCAATGGTTCCCATTGTCATGGTGGGACCTGGAACTGGATTGGCACCTTTCCGAGGATTTTTGCAGGTTCAAAACTCTCTCTCTCTCTCTCTCTCTCTCTCTCTCCCTGTGTATGAAAAGAATCTGAGCTTGAGGCTTTAAATTTCCAGGAAAGGCTATCACTAAAAGAAAATGGAGTCCAGCTTGGGACGGCTGTCCTCTTCTTTGGTTGTAGAAACCGCAAAATGGTAATATTGTTCTCCCTCCATCCTGAAATAGCTGCCACATCCACATTATGAGGATGTGTCAGGTATTTCAGGACAGAGGGAGTATTATAATTTTGATAGTGAAATTGTTCTTGCGTAATTTCATTACTGTATTATATCTATAGTTGTCATTGTTACTGGTTTCGTAGTAAGCAACAAACTAAAAATAGATACAAGAATATTTGTTGGTCAATCTAATGTAGTATGTTTGCATTACATATATTTTCCAAGCATGTGATCACATTCTACTGTGTCTGAATCAAAAGTAGGCTTGTCAAGGTTAAAATTAATCTCAGATGTTAACATCTAAATCCTGTTTGAAAACTATGAGGGGTTGATTGTCACCCAAACCGAAGGAATCTGAAGATCCAGCTTGTAAAACAGGTTTTCTGAGTCATTGGTAGTGTTGTGATGCAATAAATTGTTGGAATCAGAGAAAAGCTCAGTGGGTTTGACTCGGCAGCAACAGAAACATGTATATCAGTACGTTTTAGTGCAGGATTTTATAAACAATATGCTGTGACAAACATAGTGGAAGACTCAAAATTCATTATTCATCTAAACTAATTAGAACTTATTAGTCAAACACTTCTCCTAAAAGCTTTAACTGTTAGGGAATGGATAACTTTTTACTAATACAAAACTAGAAGTGGTCGTCCAATTTGTAATAGACCTTGGGAAGCCATTTACAAGAAAAGGCTCGCATGCTAACTGAAGGGCTGACTAATCAGAATTATGATTGCATAAACAAGACTAAATTACCCTTTATTAATAACAATCTAGCCTACTAAATACTTAGACAAAAGAGCAAATACTCTAATAATATTTACATAAACCTTGCATGTGCAAGCACCACGTAGTCATTGCTCATGACACACGTGAGGGGGTGGGTTTTTTGTGAGTTAAAAGAGCAAATACTCTAATAATATTTACATAAACCTTGCATGTGCAAGCACCACGTAGTCATTGCTCATGACACACGTGAGGGGGTGGGTTTTTTGTGAGTTGGGGGTGTGGGAGTACACACATGAGAGAAATGCTGTATCCCGTGATCAAATTTGTTAAATTTTCTCGTTATGAATTTAAATTCTATGGATAAACTCGGCTACATTTCTTTGTTAGTATGAAAATTATTCTCTTTTATAAGTGTTAGTTCCTCATGTACCTGCAGGACTATATATATGAGGAAGAACTTAGTTACTTCGTTGAGCAAGGTGCTCTGACAGATCTGACTGTTGCATTTTCCCGTGAGGGGCCTACGAAGGAATATGTACAGCATAAGATAATGGAGAGAGTAAGATATAGTAAAAGACTCAATTCTCTTTTACTTGATGTTTTGAAGCTTGAGCTGCCAACTGAAAAATAATCTTATGCAGGCATCTTACATTTGGAGTCTAATATCAAAAAATGGATATCTTTATGTATGTGGTGACGCAAAGGGAATGGCCAGAGATGTCCACCGAACATTACACACCATTATCCAGGAGCAGGTGCCTCAACAATACTTTATATCTGGAATAACATTAGTGACATTATATTTTTTAAGCAGTAAATGTGTCATTTGTGGCTCCTCCTTATTAGTTGTGCAGTATGTCAGAGTGCAGGGTATCAGCTTGAAAATATGAAGCCGCTTTTTCTCACTTCTTTTCACGTTTGTACATCCCAGGAAAATGTAAATTCTTCCAAAGCAGAGTCTATGGTCAAGAACCTCCAGATGGAAGGGCGATACCTTAGAGATGTTTGGTGATAATTTATATTCTGAAGCAGTTAACTATTGGTTGCATCACTCCTCCTGACTTGGGATGCATATTACATCCCTTTGATTATTTGTGCTTGAGAGGACATTTTTCCTTGGAAGTTACAAAAGTACATATACTTGTAGTTCACATGACGTAGTTCATCTATGGAAGGAGAATAAAATCAGTTAAGTTGCTGTACCACATCTATCAAGACGGCAATCTTCTGTAGTGTTGGAAGTTAACTTACAGGACATCTGAAGTACAGCAATATAATATGATCAGTTTTTAGATTGTGAGAAATATAAATGTGATAATATCTTATGAACGGCTTATGCAGAAGGGAGTGCAGGATAACTTTAAATTGAATGTAAATATACCTCACTAGCAACCTTGTATGTGTCTTATGCAATTTTTTTATGCGAATTGTTTTTGTAAGCCTTAAATATGGCCTTTGAAAGATGTTATTGCTTTGCGCATTTCAAATTGATGTATTTTATGAACCTTGTATTGAAAGATGTATTCATACTTCTAATGAGCGCTGTTCCAGTGTGTAATGATTGATTTACTCTTCACGAAATAATTTTCCTAACCTAGTATTGAAAGATTACTGTGTCAGGGATGTCATTTTTTCGGGTAGGGTTGGGTTTGAGTTGAAAAATAATGTTTAGTATTAGATTTGAAAAATTTAGGACCGAGTTACAATGCAAAAAGTTGCCGTCAGGAAAATGCTTTGAAATGAACCAGGTTGAATTGCTAACGTGCTTAACTAATTTCTAAAGGTCATAGATTTCATCAATGATGTTTAAATAGAAGATAAAATCAGTAAACCGACATTGAATCTTGTAAAATACTTTTCCATGCATGTCAATCCAATTTTTTCACGAGGAAACTAAATGAAGTTAAACAGAAGTTGAAAATTGTATGAAATTGGAAAATGTTTGTATATGCTTCATTTTGCTTGACCGAGGGGATTGGCAGCAGTCAAGACTGGCAATGGATCAATTGTGCTGATTTGTCCGAGGGGATTGGCAGCAGGACACAGTTCTCTAAGAGGCCAATTTCCTAGCCCTTCCAGTTGGGTCCTAAGGACTCATATACCCCTCATTTTTTAAATTAAAAAATTATTTGAAGACCATGATAGGGCTCTTTCTATTCAGTTTTCCTTTTAAAACCAATTTTTTTGCTATGAATACATTGTTTGAGTGGTCTCAACCACGAGGATTAAATTGGTAATTCTGAGATTTGTTATTCCATCCAAATAAAAAATAGCATCGCTCGCTAGATAATGATCATAGCAGATATAGAACAATGTTATTTTCTGAATATAAAACTCCAGTAGTCATGCTTTGGACTAAAAAATTCACAATACTAAAAATTCAGAATTAAAATGACAGTTAAATCAACTCATATAGGAAGTTATAACTGTTTAATCAAATCATAATTATAATCATCATAATCAAGTAACGCCTTTTCTCAACTATTTGGGGTCGGCGACACGGATCTTACTCCTCCATTCGAGCCTGTTTTGGGCTACCTCTTTTGTAAGAGATAGTAAAGTCAAATCCTTTCTTATTAACTCCATCCAAGTTCTCTTAGGTCTCCCTCTCCCCCTTTTAGCATCGTTTATATGTATCCCTTCTAATCTTCTCACAGGGGCATCTAAAGGTCTTCTTTGCATATGCCCATACCAACGCAACCTACATTCCCTCAGCTTCTCCCCTAAAGGCGCTACTCCTAGGCTCTCACGAATATATTCATTTCTAATCCTATCTCTCCTAGTTATCCCACTCATCCACCTTAACATTCTCATTTCGGCTACGTTCAACTTACCTATATGACTTCTCTTTGGTGCCCAGCACTCCGCTCCATAGAGTATTGCAGGCCTAATGGCCGTCCTATAGAACTTGCCTTTAAGTCTTTTTGGAACCCGCCTATCACACAACACTCCTGAGGCTGCCCTCCACTTTACCGACTCCGCATTTATCCTATGCATCACATCACTATCAATATCCCTTTCTTTATGGATAATGGATCCTAAGTAACGAAATTAATCACACCTTTGCACTTCTTACCCATCTATTTCAACTAGGGCTCTATCTATAGTTCTACCTTCCTTAAAATTAAATTTCATGCACTCTGTCTTATGACTGTTTAATCAAATGATCAATTAATTTGGTTAAGTAGACATCTTTTCGATATTTTACTTTCCATAACATACATTTATGATCATTAGAAATCAACACTGGTTAATTGTTCTATCTAACAACGTAGCTTTTTTTTTGCTAAAGGATTTAACAGCGTAGCTGCTGTTCAAAAGGAAACAACAGTTCATTGTTTTACAGCAATTCGTTGTATAATAGTGCTTTTTTTTTCGTCATAACTTGCACTATGTAACTCCCTTTTATGATGTTTAGTGTGATTATTTCATTTTTGCAGATCTACAATGATTAAAATTTCAGAGTCAAATCTAATTCATAGTGCAGAATGGCTAACTGTTAACTGACTTTGGCTCTGTATGAAATTCAATCCATACATTTATGATCTTTTGGAACTTGATATACATTCTATATCCTGGAAAGATGATCCCGATGCACTAATGCACTAAAACACGGAAGAATGGAGTTCTATAGCTCCTGGTCAGTGGAAGACGGCATTGTTAGATAGCTAATAGCTGTTGAAGAGTGTACGATGAATCCCTGTTCAATAATGAGTTATTATTTTTGAAGGAACTGCGGTTTAATTGTGCTGACTTCTAATGATCTTAACTTGTGCTACAATCATGCCCAAAAAATAGAGCTTCAAAACTTCGATTTTAGCATTCATTCGTGTACATGATTGACCTTTCAAAAAACATAAATATTTAAAATTCTAAAATCGAATTCAATTTCTGTGACTCCCAAGAGAGCAAGTCGACATAGTTGATGAAGAACCCTGAATTGCCCTTCACTTGAACTAGTATATTAAAGTTGTGGAGCTCTTGGTTGAGATTCTAGATTAAATGAGACTAAAGACTCAGCACATGCACATAAAAAAGAACATTGGAATATAAATTTGGAGCCTCACATGGATATCAAAAGTTTATCACATTGATGAAAATACCATAATGAGATGAAACCTGCTGGATTAATTGGAAACATGTGAAACATAACCCCTAATCAATGAAAGATACAATGATAGACAATGTAGGACAACATACCAGAAGTTTGAAAAAAGTCTTCAAACTGGCTACCGTTGGCTATAATAAAAGAAAAAGGTACAATAAAAGTAATAAACCCCACAAATTAGCTTAAATCCTTGGTACTGAAATTGCAAATGACTTGATTTGTTTAAACTTGTTCCTTCATATCCCAAAAGAATTACAAATTTTTATTCCACTTCGATTTACAATTATTGTTCCATGCATGAAAAAATAATGCAATTATATTTTCCCTTAAATCAGCCTCACACTATTCTCCAACCCCTATAACTGAACACGCAATAAATCTCGATGAAATTCCTGCTGCCCTCAAGAACCGAGACATTTTGCCCATTTGAAGAACTTGCCAACTCTTCTTGGTAAAGCATAATTAGCTAAAGGAGATGATTCATTTTCTGCAGTTTCATATTTTGACCATATATACACTCCACGTTCTTGCTTGCTGCCCGGAACCGTGTTGTCCAGTACAAACGCCACCACAGAAGCCACAATCATGTTTATAGATAGAAGTGCGTTTATGACATAATCAAGCTGTCACAGTACAAGGCAGTCAGTATTTTTCTGAAGCATAAAAGAAATTGCTTTTGCAGTCAAAAGTTATAATTGTTGAGATGTATGCAACACAAAAATCAAAATGAACTACACAGGCTCCTCCATAACTCAAGTCTAGGTGGATTGTAGGAATCACATCAGTAAGTATTTGATATCATGGATGGCTGTTTATTCCCGCAGAAGAGAATTGGCATCCATGACCAGGCCAATATTGATGAAAACAGAACCAATAAAATTTTTCCCAAAGCTGTCCCCTGATTGTATCACTGAGGATGTCTAGTTGATAATGCTCTATTTCGTTGGACACTTAGGAATACAGTCATGTAGCCAGCTGCATATTGTTCATCAGTAGAAACATTTGGATACATTTGGATAATGTCATAAGTCTCTTTTGTTAGTATTAGATCGGTAAAGTTTGAATTTAGTACAAGACTTTCCAGGTATTATAACATAGACCAGATAAAATTAAATTACTGGAATGCAGACTTTTGTATTGTAATAATTTCCAAAGCAAAGCATGTTTAAATGAAAGAAAGTGTAGGAATATCGATTTAAGTGGAGATATTCTTACTGATCCATTGCCAGTCCTGACTGGTCCACTTGATGCGGCCGCGTAAGGTATGAAATAACTTGGCAGTACATAGCCTGTAAGGGGATCATACTGCTGAATATATGCTGGGATTGACAAGGAGATGAACAAGGAAAATCCAACTATCATTATATTTCGGAAGCTTGATGTTTGAGTGTACTGCAAAGTTGACAGACCCAATGCTGCAACTAAAGCCCACACAAAACACAACACAGAAGCAGCCAGGGCCTGGGGAATTGAGGCAAGAATTGCTCCTATTTTTCCTGCTCAAGATCCAATATCATTATGTTATTTTTGGAGCACTGTAAGAGATGGAAAGAATATATGCATGTTTGCGTACCTACAAAAGAGAAAAATATGAGCAAGATTGCTCCAGCATCTACAGCTCTTCGGCAAGCCATTCTTGTAACATCAATAGTGCGTACACTTTCAATCAGGGTGGTGGACCCAGTACCCGTGCCCCAAAGTCCGCCTAGTATGCTCGAAATTCCTTCTATACCTATTCCTCTGCTAACAACACCAGGTGTTGGGGGTGCAACATTGACCAGAAGAGATGCAGCATGATATGAACCTACCTGAACAAGCCCCAGATCAATTAATTGTTATCTGATAAGATATGATAGGTTTGTTATAGAAGAGTTAAGAGAGATGCTACTAACCGAATCCACTGATGCAACTAAGGACACGACAATCATAAGAATAGACGTCCGAAAATGGAAGGTTGGGATGCCCCACTGGAAAGGGTAGGGGACCCTAACCCAAGAAGCAGTTCTCCAGGCATTGGAAACATCAGTTCGGCAATGCTTCATTGTGAATGAGTGTCTTCGACACGCATCTATTAAGATATTTGAACTGGGTATATTTGAGCTGCACCCCTTGTAGTTGTATGCCCCACCTTCTGTAAGAAAGAATGCATAGGCCCATACCATTATTACACTTAGGGGAACCTGAGATGCCGGTTTGTATCATATCAGCTATGCAGTAAATAATTAAAAAAAAAATCAATGACGAGCAAAAGTGAAACGATAAACAAAGTTGATCTGATATGCTTGTAATAAAATTTCAAATTCCAGTATAAAAAAGAGTTAAAGATGGAATAAAATGCTTAAAACTTGATGATTGACCAACAGATGGATTTTTCTTTCCAAAAAAAGAGAGTGACTCCAAGAAGGAAAAACTCAAACGAAAAAGGTGTAAATAATAGCTGGTGTTGAAGCTTACTGCATAGATTTGGAATATCCGTTGTCCGTAGACACTAACTCCTCTGAGGTACTGCAAACAACATAGAGAAGAGAGATCACTTTAGGATGAAGCAAAGAACCGTTAAGGAAAGGAGAGCAGACACACCATCTGCTCGAGACTAGACCATAGTCGGATAAAGTGATTGCCCACAAGGGTTCATGACTAGCAGGGTTTAGTTGACCTGAATCAAGCTAAAATCCATTTGAAGCAGGCATACTATCACAAACTTGTGTATCTGGTGTTCTTCCATGATTGTGTATACTTATTCAACTTTATGTTAGTTTAAATGTTTAATATATGTTTAGTAGCTTATGTTTATGCACACATCATGCATCACATTCCAGCCAAAACAGAACAAACAACATGAATATGCATTGAGTCTCTTGGCTGACTAGTTTCGTTCCTGATGCTGTCTCTGCCAAATATGGTAAGTAGAAGTAATGCAACTATCAAAGTGACTCTATACCATAGCAAAGAGGAAAACCAATGCAATCTGTGGAATGCTGATCTCAACACAAGAGCTTGCCAGAGGGAAACCATAGCTGAAGAAAGCTAAACCCATTGCAGCAACAGTAGAGGAAACCACCACCGGATTAATAAACCTGAAATTTGATTAAAGCCTCACATCAATATTCTAGTAATACAACTTTTCTGTTTGCGTAGCTTTAGCCTCATACGTTACACCCCATTTGTTCTGGTCTGTCTAAATAAAGTATAAACATTGACAAAGTATATTCAGTGACAAATGTCAATTTTCCTTGGTTTTCAAGAGTAGGCTCGTGTTGGCTTACTTATCAGACTCAACTTACTGATTCGCCTTAGTTTCCCCTACATCTCAAGGCGGTTCCTATAACTTGGGCTGAGCTATTAATTAGAGCATTGAATCCAAATGGTATTGAGGTGATACAAAAGGTTTCAACATAAAACTCCATGTAGTTTGTTACATGTGAAGACCAAAACAGGATATTCTACAATCTGAAATAGTGAACTTGTTTATAATACCTTAAAAGAAGTGACATCAGTCCACTAAACCCAAAGATGGTCTGAAATATCGATCCAACGATAATAGCCCCTTGTAATTCCTTCATGATATGCTTGAATTTCTGCAATTAATCTAAGCAATAATTAACATCACACACTTGAAGGATTACAGTAATGAGGACATCAAAGTATGAAATTTCTTGTGCAATGAATGTGAAATTAATATCTGATGTACCTAACAATTGCAGCAGAATTGACCCCACCCAATGTGTAATATTTTATTAAAGAAACTTTAGCCCCTTATTTGATTCCAGATACACTCACAATTTATGTAGTATAATTTACACAAAGAAGTCCACTTGATTTATGGAACAAATTGATGAGCTGTTTACCAGGCTGTCGTCTACCAGCTGCACAGTGCTCTGTTCGCAAATCACACAGTCAAGTTACGTGTGGTGTTGCTCATATCATGTAATGTTATCTTTTTAACTGGTCGATTTGACTTCAGATATTATTGCTTGGTCAGACACATTTTTGCAACTATCTTATTAAATGAGTTACACTTAAAAAGAAAAATAGAAACGTTTTATCAATAATGCAGGAATAGTGTTAAATAGAAAGTCCATCTATTATGACTTACATTCTCTGTAAGATTTCGGAAGTCGTCGGAATTGATAATCACTAAAGCTGGAGCTAGATACACGAAAGAGCTGCCTTGTACTAAAGGAAGCCGTGTTCCGAAGTATGAATGAAGTAATGTTGTAAGACCCGACACCAAAAGGATTGTTGAAATAACTGTTGCAGTCTCCTCCTGTCAATAGAATCTTCAATATTGCTAAATAGAGTGTGGCAGAAGGGCTGATTAAGACAAGACTAAACTTACATCAGTTCCACCTATAGCTGGTACAATTATTAAAGGTATGAAAATGAGCGAGCCAGCCAGTGACAAATAGTGCTGTACACCATATAGAACAAGGAGAACTGCAGGCAGGAACAACCATAAAAAAGTCAAAATCATGCTAATCAGAGAATTGAAAGAACAGGCTGCAGTGTTTTAGATGAAATGTCTCCTGTGCCACACAGGAAACAGGCCATGACTTAGAACAACCTATAATTTTTAATAAAGCAGCCAAAATACACTTGTTAATGACAATCAGCAGGATCCCTAGCACAGAAGGATACACCTTCAAGTGATATAGGACTTGACTACTGGTCATCTCAGACAAATTATAATCTGCCAATGACGAAAAACTGAGCCTGGCTTCTTATCATCTTGAATGTTACAAACTTGATTACTAAACTATCAATGTTCGCATCTGAAGTTCTAAACTGAATTTCAATTATTGGACTACTACTTTTCCTGGTCTAAGTGCCGCTTTCTATTAATTCTGTTTTGTTATTATGTACGAACGAATAGATGAGTACTGGAGACAACTTCCACCCAGATTTGGTCTGGCGCACTGCATCACAATAGTATCATATGCAAACGAGCACCCGAATTGCGTCAACAGTTATCATTAATGTGAAATACATACTCACTGATAATGAAACAGATATAAGAAAGGTTAGCAATATACATACTCTATCTGATGAATGAGGACAATTCAAAACACCAGTAGTTATCCACTGATGAAAAAAATATTAGTCACAAAAGACATACCATAAAAGATTCAAGTACAAATGAACAAAGAATTATTCATGGCTTCGGCCCAGACTTTTTTTTGAATGGTACATCAAACACAAAGCAGTGCCTTTAACCTTACAAACCTGGACCAGGATTCTCTGTCAGCCCACACTTCAATCTAGAGGATCTGTGCCCCATGAGATTCTCCGGCTCCGGCTCCGGCTCCGAAAACATACCAATTTCGACATCCCTCTCATTCTTGGTAACATCCTTAGTCTCTGCCATTGGAGCAATTCCTCCTACTTCCTGCCCATGTCCATTCAACCCCAGTTTTTTCTCATCCCTGACTGGTTCAGCTGCAGCATTTCTCCCATTATCAAATCTCTTTACTTCTCTTGCCACCCCATTCCCATTCAATGATGCAGGGCCAATCTCACTCTCACCATGGCCTTTACTCCGACCCAGAATTGGATCAATCTCAATTTTTGGTGAAGACCCCTCTTGCGAATCAAGACTGCGATTCTTCACTGAATCAACTCCATTGATATCATTTCTTCCACTCACCTCCGTCTCCCCGGAGAAGTTGAATCCAGTCCTCTTTGCCCATGACTTCAAGTCCTTGGGGTTGTGGTCAGTCCTGGGAACAAAAGGCTCAATCTTTGGCTGCGCACCGACCTTCTCCGGCAATTTGGAGCTCGACCCAGATGCCATTTCTGCCTTCTCAAAACTTGGTTTTGCTCACTTTGGATTTTGAACCAATATATCAATTGAAATCAGTCAGATGATCTGATTGCTAGCTAGCTTGTTCCAGCCGAACTCAGCTGAAAACTGCAACTTTGAAGCGGATCAGAAGTAGGAAAGAGAGGAAACAAGGAAGAGGTATTCAAGTTCACGACAGGCCAATGAAGTGAGATAGCTTGCTAGTTTCAGAAGCCATTTCTAACTCGTACAAACTGGGTTTTGCTCATTTTGGACAGAACAGATATATGACTAGTGATCAATGATATGAAATGGGGTTCTGAGCTTGCTAGCTAGGTTGTTCCAGCTGAACTCAGCTGAAACCTGCAACTTGGAAGTGGATCATAAGATGGAAAGAGAGTAAAGAAGGAAGTAGTCAAGTTCAGCAGAGGCCAATGAAATGATGGTGGCACTGAGGGAGGAGGTTGAGAGGAGTGAACGGGAAGCAAGGAGGGAGAGTGGTAGAGGGAATCATTAATAGAGTATTTTTTTATTATAAATAACTGATAAGATTAGAGTCTTGAGCATAAAAGTAAGAGAGGAGATTGGAGGAGTTTGAGATAATGCAAGAAATAGTGAGTGAGGAGGAGCATCAGCATCTACCCTATCTCGCTCTCTCTTTTATTATTACCCTTTTCTTGTCAGTGTGGTGAGTGGAGTGACAAGTGAGGCATCTCTTTCACTCTTCCCAACAGACACTTTGATGGGCACCTGTTGTCTGTTTTTCAACACATTTTAAATATATTTTTTCGTATTATATTATCACATTTTTTCTTCTTAAAATTTATAAAAATTATAATTATAAATTATTTATTTCTAACAAACAAAAATACTACAGAAAAATAATATTGCATGCCTAGACTCGAGCCAGTTACTTCTAGTTGAAAAAACACTACCTTCACTATTAGGCTACAAACGCCTTAGGGGCCGTTTGGGGCGTGATTAAAAGCAAAACATCATGGGATGTTTTGCTACACTGTAGCATCTGGATATTTTATATATCCAGTTTCAGCTGGATGTAAAAATCCACATGGATGCTACAGTAGATATCCAATATCCAGTCTGGATATTTTTGCAATAATCACGCCCCAAACGGCCCCTTAATGATAATGTAATTGCACAAACAAATATATATACGGCAGCTTAGGAGAGAATCTGAGAGCCATTTTATTTTATATTTTTTTGCACTAAGATCTCTTTCGTTTTTTTTCCTACCAACCACCTTTTTTCTTGAACAAAACTTGAGTAAAATTTTTTTCCCTTCTAGGCGCTTTTGAGCCGCAGGATTTTGATTGCGTGAGGGGCACCAAACAGAGGCCAGGTGGCTTTTGAATTACCCACTTGCTCATGTTACACGCAAGCCATTGGACTGATGGCTGACAAACGTATTAACTTATCAAAAAGAAAAAAAATCACTTCCACCTTCCTGAAAAGCTGTTAGTGGCGTTATTATACAATGTTTTTTATGTCAACATTAATTTCATACTTTACCGTTTGGGGCGTGATTATAAGCAAATATCTAGAGTGGATTTTTCTGATTCACTGCAGTATCCATGTTTTTTCTACATCCAGCGTGAAATACGACCTGAGGTGTTTTAACTTGATATAGTAAAAACATTGATGCTACAGTGAAGCAAGCTTTTAGGAGTCATTTGGGGCGTGATTAAAAACAAAACATCTACAGTGGATATAGAAAATCCACCGTGAAAATTTGCTTATAATCACGCCCAAAACGGCCCCTTAAGGACGCCCACCTGACAATCTAGCCTTTTACTCGGGCTGCTTGGATATCTCTCGGTTGTGGCAGAGGTCCCAGGTTTAAATCCTATTGGCATATCTAATTTATTGGGCATCTAGTTTTGGTTCATTTCGGGAAACCAATGTATCTATCAACGTAGGACAAAGGGAGTATTGCTTACCCTCTTCTATCTATTGAGACCCGTAGGCAGCAAGTCTAAGGGTCCATTTGTTTGGCTGATTAAGTGCTGAAATGAATGTGGCTGATAAAAATTCTCACTTGACTTTTTACGTTCAGATTCAGGCGAAGCAAACGGAGCCTAAGTGAAGATCAGCCCTACCAAAATCAATACTTTTACAAAAGTCCATGAATTCATCTCATAGATGAACACCTTAACTCTATGCTGGCCCACAATCAGGCTAGAATGTATATGAAGCATAAAAAAAGGTTAGAAGGTTTATGACAATGCAATTAGATTCGAATAATCATTGAATTGAATTGTAATTATGGACAATTCTCAAGCTTGAGGCACTTGGAGATTGAGTGAGGGAAATCAACAAACGGGACTTGGACTCTAGGATGCTAATTCCATCAGATATACTCTTAATAGAAGTCTATTCTCTTGGGCATTAGCAATTGCATTTCCATTAACCTATCTTCCACACAATTGCTTACACTTTAGTGTTGGTTTTGTTTATGTTGTATTATTTATCAAAATTTCCTCTGAAAACTCTATGAAATCCAAATTAAACTCTCCATATAAGTGCTTCCATTAAGGATTAACTAAAATTTACAAGATAAACCGACCAAAAATAATACAAGATAATATACGATGAATGACAAACTGAGTGTACAAAAATATATATTGAGAGATAAAACAAAAGGACTTTCCAACAAGAGGAAAAGGCCGTGCTGCATTGCCACACTGTGTCCGTCAAGGGTGATCGATCCCAAGTGCTAGCTATCATGAGAGGCAATGAACCATTTATTTTCCTTTTTTTTTGGTAAAGAGGCAATGAGACATTTTAGTTTTTTTTATATAAATGAGCATATGTGTGTGGCACACTTGATAAAACATCATTTTTCGGGTGCAAGAAATGTTGGACCAAAAAATGATGGCTTCTATACTTAAAGGAAGGCAAAGGTATTGTTATCCATAAAAAGTCTTTCCATTAGTCATGCGGAAACTAGCTTATATAAACAACAAGGTTTTAAAAACCGGACCGGTAACCGACCCGGAATTCCTGCCGAGTAGGTCCAATCGGGTTCAACCGAGGTTCAACCTGGGTTGATCCGGTGATGATGTCATTAAAAAAAAGAAAAAAAAAAGTGGGGGGGGGGGTCCCTCTGGCCGCCGGCGGAGGGGGGGTGATCGTTTAAATATTAAACCCTTACAAGTGAACAAGTCAATTGTACTACAGTGAGTATTTAGGGTTATCGAACCTCATGGACGGATGATTAATCTACCAAATTCGAGAAAGAAAAGTTGTTGTTTTGATTTAATCTAAGAAAAAGCAAAAAACTTTAACTTCTTTAAATTGAGTTGTACTAGTATGGAGAAGTACCAAGGCTTCGAATCCACCATGAAATAAACTAGTTCTATCGTCTCTCACTCTCTCTCTTTTATAGATTCTTAGTTGATTAGTGTATTCTTCTCGGACATACACTGGTCAATTCAAAATATATGCAGCTCCTCTCAGACGTAACACTTAAATGATTAAAACTATAGAATTGTGGTCTATTTCTCTCGAGCATAAATCAATGAAACTTTATTAGTAAATAACACCTTAGTCTACGTACATTCCTCTCGGGCACACAAATATTCCTCGGATTGAAATTCACAAGAATCACTCTTGCCTCTCTCGAGCACATAGAATAACTCTCAATGTATTAACAATGAAAATATAACAAAGATCCATGCATCAACTAAGATAAAATTAAGAATAGAGAAAGAAACGATAAAACCAATCTACTCGGGCTTCATCTACGCCTTGGAAAGAGTTTAACCGAGTAATAGAAGAGACATATAAGTCGTCTTCTTCTTCTTCTTCTTCTTCTTCTCTCCTTTGCAATAGCTGTTACAAACTCTCCACAAAAGAACTCTTCTCTAGCCTCCAAGATATCTAAGATGTCTCAAGACGTTCCCCCTTAAGGCATATATATAGGAGCAAGAGGAATCACGAAACCCCACTCCAATTTCGTCTTGAAATATGTCTTGTTTTAAGTTTTGCGAATACAGCGATTGACGAATAGTTTACCAAATTCTTAGTACAGTTAGTTTTAGAGAAATTAGTTTTAATTGAGATTCTATTTTAGTAGCTTACTTTTACTTTGCTTGTTGTGCAGGTGTAAGAGAAGACGTGGAATTCACGCCAACGTGGAAGGGCCATCCCTTCCCCCTGTTTGCCTTCTCTTTTTCCAAGAAATCATCCTCTACCAGCCACATGGCAGCTTCTAACGGTGCCACTCGATGAGCACCTTGGTTACAATCCGACCTGAACGACGGATGCGGCGTTTGTTAATAATAGAAGCAAGGGAAAGCTCTTCAGAGTCCGTTGGCCCCATGAGAAGTGGAGGCGCGTTGGAAGCAACCATATTCGAGTCGCCCACGAATTTGCGGAGACGTGAAACATGGAAAACAGGATGGACCAATGAGCCAGGCGGTAGAGCCAATCGATATGCCTCCTAGCCAATGCTCTCCACCACTGTATAGGGCCCATGATAACGGGGTGCCAACTTCGAGTGGCGCAATGGTAGCACACACATAGACCAAATCCCCCAACTGGAAGACCCGATTGGTGTGCTTGCAATCATAGAACTATTTCATACAGTTCTGAGCCGAAAGCAAGTTGACCTTGAGTTGCCTGAATACCTCATCCCGAGTCTGGAGCATGTAATCCACCTCAGCAATAGATGAACGGTTAGGGACATAAGAAAGTACCGTAGGAGGTGGCCAACCATACACAATCTCGAACGGAGTGAAGCATGCGTGAGTGTGATACGCTGTGTTATAGGGCCATTCGGCCCAAGGTAAGAGCTGGAGCAAACATCGAAGTTGATTGCCCACAAAACACTGCAAATATTGTTCTTAGCACCAGTTCATGACCTCCTTCTGGCCATCTACCTGTGGATGATAAGCCGTGCTCATATGTAAGTCCGTACCTTGGAGAGAGAAGAATTCACACCAAAAATTTGAAAGGAAGACACGGTCTCGATAAAAAACAATAGTCTTCGGCATCCCATGCAACTTAGCGACTTCTTTCACATACAATTCAGCAACAGTCCGAGCTGTAAAGGGATGACGCAGGGCACAGAAGTGAGCATATTTGGATAACCGATTGACGACTACCAAAATGACTGATTTTCCTTGAACCATGGGTAATGCTTCGAAGAAATCCATTGAAACATCTTCCCAAATATTTTCTGGAATGGATAAGGGCTGAAGGAGGATGGCTAGTGAAGTGGTTGCCACCTTGACCCACTGACAAGTATCACAAGCTGAGACATAAGCCTGTACTGCATGTCGTAGGCCCAGCCATAAGAAACTCTGGCTCAGTCTCTTGTAGGTGCGGAACGATCCTTCGTGGCCCGCGAGTGGTGTGTCACTGAAATGAGAGATGATTTGATGGCACAAATCAGAATAATTGGGCACCCATAAGGGCTCCCGCCAGAACAAAAGCACATCCCGCCAGACATAGAAAGGCTCAGCAACGGACTTGGCCTGAAGGCGATGGACCAGCTCTTTGGTTGATGCCTGATGGGTCCTCCAAGTAGGAGCGACGTAGATCCTAAATAAAGGGACAATTGGGCCCGGATAACTCCATACACATGCCCTCCATGGGTCACCGTGATAATGCATCCGCGACGGTGTTCTCAACACCCTTCTTGTAAGTAATTTCATAATCGTAGCCCAGTAGCTTACTAACCCATCTCTGCTGAGCCGGAGTAGACACACGTTGCTCCAAGAAGTACTTTAGCGGTTGATGATCGGTCCAAATGGTGAACCGGAGGCCCAAAAGGTATGGCGCCACTTTGTCACTGCATGAATGATGGCCAACATCTCTCATTCATAGGCGGACAATGAAACAGTATGGCTTGACAAGGACTTACTGAGAAAAGCAATGGGGCAGTCCTTCTGCAAGAGGACGGCCCCGAGGCCCGTATCTGAGGCGTTGGTCTCTACAACAAACGGAAGACTAAAGTCGGGTAGCCCCAATACCGGCGCACTGGCCATAGCCTGCTTGAGTCTGTCAAAGACTCAAATGCCATCTAGGCTTCTTCGGTCCATGAGAAGGCTCCCTTTTTTAATAAGGTCATGAGTGGCCCGACAAGGATTCCATATTGGCTGATGAAACGGCGATAATAGCCCATCAGCCCCAAGAACCCTCATAGCGCCTTGACACACTAGGGTGTCAGCCAAGCTAGCATGGCTGTAACCTTGGACGGGTCAGTGGCGACACCCTCAGACGAAATAATGTACCCCAGATATTCCACCTATGAACTACCAAAAGAACACTTCGAACGTTTCAGAAATAACGAATTGGCACATAAGATCGAAAAGACCGACTTGAGGTGACCCAAGTGTTCCTCCCATGACCTGCTGTAGATAAGAATATCGTTGAAGAAGACCAATACAAACTAATGGAGGAAAGGACGGAAGCTGTCATTCATCAAGCTTTGGAAGGTGGCGGGAGCATTTGTCAGCCCAAATGGCATAACCAGAAATTCAAAATAATCATCATGTGTCCAGAAGTCTGTCTTGTGCGCATCAGTGGCCTGCATCCGGATCTGATGGTACCCGGAATGTAAGTCGAGCTTGCTAAAGACCATGGCCCCGACCAATTGATCCAGCAACTCCTCAATCACCGGAATGGGGTACTTGTCTTTGACCGTGAAGGCATTGAGGGCGCGATAGTCCACACAAAAGCGTCATGTGCCATCCTTTTTGCACATAAGTAATACCGGGGAAGAAAAAGAACTGTGGTTGGGCTGAATAATACATGTACGTAGCATGTCGCCCACCAATCGCTCAATCTCTGCCTTTTGGATGTGAGGGAAGTGATATGGGCGAATGTTAGCCGGCTGAGCCCTTGGAATAAGTGGAATGTGGTGGTCGTGGTTCCTCTGTGGTGGAAGGCCTGTGGGCTCGGAGAAAATATCTGCATGTTCATCCAGGAGGCACATATTCTGCGGTATGTCCCCATGTTCCAAATCCCCAATGGCACGCTGCTGAAGGAACACCCCCGAGGTGCGAACCAGGATAAGGACTCCACGGCCTAGGCTGAGTGCAAGGCCTCGGGTGGGGACCCATGTAGACGCACCCGCTTCCCCTGTACTTTGAAATTCCAAATCACATCTCCTAACTCCTGCAACCATTGTACCCCAAGCACGACATCTGCCTCTTTGGTAGGTAAGAGGAGCATGTCTATGGTAAACGTGTGCCTTTGGATGGTCAAAGAGGCTTGGGCGCAAACACTTGAGCTTCGTAAATACTTGCCGTCGCCGATAAGCACATCAAAAAGTTTAGCATCAGACACATAGCACCCTAGTCGTTGAGCCACTCTGTCATTGATGAAGTTGTGGGTGGAACCACTATCAACCAATATAGCCACCTGCTGCCGTTTCAACTGACCCTGGACGCACATGGTCCGTGGGGTGAAGGTGCCGGAGTAAGCGTGCACCGAAATCTCGGGCTGCACATGATCGTAGGAGATGGTGACCTCGTCCTCAACCTCCTCTATGAGTAAACTACCCCGAACCGAGCAACGATGGCCGGGGACAAACTTTTCATCACAGTTGAAACATAGTTGCTTGGCCCTCCGCTCCGCTACCTGTGCTGGAGTTAGGCTGCAGATAGGAGTGGGAATTGACCCAGACAAGGTAGGCCGAGTAGTGCCTGAGCCAGGTGTTGGGGCCGCCACAGGGGTGTGGCTGGTATACGGACACTGAGCCAATGTCCCACGGCCCCTTCGTCGCTGTCGGGCCAACTTTTCTTCCTCAATCCTGGCATGACGCACCACCTCACGCATGGTATGGCATGGGAAGTGGCGCATCTCATCAGCGATTTTCGGTTTCAGCCCGCACTTGAATGTACTGACAAGGGTTGCCACCGGCCATTCTGGCAAATGATTAGCAATCTTCATAAACTCAAAGTAATAAGCTCTCACCATAGTTGTTTGTCTCAAAGTAGACAGCATCTCGTTAAAGTCTCGGAACTCATTCGGTCCGAATTGGACACACAATTCGTCAGAGAAGGACACCTAGGTGAAAAAACGAGTTTCCTTCTCGTAAGATTGAAACCAAATAGATGTGTTGCCGTCCAGGTGGAAGGCTGCCACCCGCAGGCGCTCAGCATCAGAGTACGTTCCTTGGTACGAAAAAAATTTGTCCGCCTTATACAACCATTCGACGGGCTCTTCATTGCCGGTGTACCTTGGAAACTGTAGTCGAGCCAGTCTGGGCTCAGCGCTGCCCCTCTAGCCTCTACGAGACCCCTGGGGCTCCTCCCACTTGTCCTCCATCTCGTCCTGAATGTGACGCGGGCGTGTGGTCATTGAGGCATTTCCCCGAGCATCCTGTATGCCTCGCGCATCCAGGCCTGGGCGGCCACTCTCAGCGTCCATGTTCATGGATCCGAGTTGGATTCCACGGGGAAGGGACTGGCCTACGACCTGGCCGAGCAATGAACCACCAAACATGTGGGACCCTCCTGGTCGGCTAGGGCCTCCCATCTCCTTGGATGGTGGTGGCGTGGTCAATGGTGCAGATTGGACAGGCTGATTTCGAACTCGCTCAAGCCGCATCTCCTTAAGCTGCTCATTGATTTGGAACTCGCTGAACTGGAAATTGGCCCCCGTCAAGGCAGAGCCCTAGGGAGGGCTCCCTCTGGCCGCTGCCAGAGGGGGGCCCCATCGAGGCAGAGCCCCCGGGGGGCTCTAGTTCAAGGCAGCACCGTCGACGGAAGGGAGGCGCCGGGTTTTCGTCGAGCCTGAGCCCCACCCTCTCTGGCTTGACGGTGGGGTGCGGGGGGAGGGGGGAGGGGGGAGAAGAGGCGAAACGGGGCCCCAGGCAGCCACCCCTGTGTCGTCTAGCCCTGCCCCCCACTGCTCGACAGCGGGGCACCGGGGCGGGGAAGAAGAGGGGCAGTTGGTGCCGGAAGAGAAAGGAGGGGGGGGGGGGGGGTGTTAAAACCCAGACTGGACTGGTCAGCCGGGTCACCGGTTCGACCGGCTGGGTTGCACTGACTCAGACCGAATAAGGCTCCGGCTCTGGTCAGACCAGCCGGTCCAGTTTTTAAAACCATGATAAACAGTATAAGCTACTAAGCCTACTCAGGACTTAGGAGACGAGCGCCAACCCAGACATACCCCTTAATATAGGCGACAAACTAGAACTAGCGGTTGTTTTTGCTCATCAGGCTGAAAATTAAATTGCAGCTGGCTTCACTTGATATTAAGCTTGGACCAGGTTGATTGAAGCTTATGGTGGTTGCAGGCCCTAGCTCAATGAAGCCTCAGTTCGCAGCATGCGTTTTTTTCTTAGTTTTTTGGACATCATTGTAGCTTTTTTGTTGCAACCATGGAATTCCGTATCGGATATCAGTATCATATCGATCGGCTTAAGAGACAAAATATCGGAGATATATCGAAAATATATCAGAGATATTTGTAAAAAAATATCGGTGGTCAAAAGCTAGTTTTTACCATATATTTTTACAATCTAACTTCTAAAATGAGTTATGCTAATTTAGACAAAGCATAGATTTTAAAATATGCATATTAGGATGGGAAACAAATGAGAAAGTTACTTTTTTTCCCTTTTAAAAAATTTTTTTTTCCAATTTTTTTCGAAAATATTTTTTTAAGATACCGATATATCAACGATATTTGAAAAAACTGAAAAATCCGATATTTGGTCGTCTCGTTTTATCGGGTGGGACCCGATATCGATATATCGCCGATATGGAATTCCATGGTTGCAACAACTAATCATATAATCACATCTCACGCGTGCGCGCACACATACACACACCACCTAATCTTTTCTAAGATCCCCCTTGTGCCTTCGTGGAGACTGGAACCCAGGTTATTTCATTTATACTCAAGGAATTCCATATCAGGTATATATCGATATCGGGTCCCACCCGATAAATCGATATGGACAAATATCAGTTTTGCAAAATTTTTACAATATCACTGATATATCGCAATTTTTGAAAAAAAATTGGGAATTTTTTTTAAAAAAAGAAAAAAACAGTTTTTCCGTTTGTTTCCCATCTAATATTTAAATCTATGCTTTGTTTAAATTAGTATAACTCATTTTAGAAGTTAGATTGTGAAAATATATGGTAAAAACTAGTTTTTGGCCACCGATATTTTTTTTATAAATATCTCCGTTTTATCTCTTAGGTCGACCGACATTTTACCGATTTCCTATTCGGAATTCTTTGCTTATACTGGAGCCTGAAGACCAATGCGCCAGCCGCCAAACGTGCTTTGAGCGGAACATCTGTTGTATACAATCATCAGGAGGATAGACTTTGGTCTACTCAAGAGTCCCTGACATGGTACATTAGAGTGGAAGGCTTGAGACAATATTTACTTAACAATTCTGGAATGACTGATCTGCATGTGTTCAACTAAAATTAGACTTTGGGAAGAATTCATATAAAAAACAACTGTTATTGAGTTTTTTTTTATTGTGTGTCTCGGGGGGGGGGGGGGGGGGGGGGGGGGGGTTGTGTGTGCCAGTAATATGCTTATTAGTCGCTCTATCTGGGTCAATTAAAAGTACCTAGCCAAACTTTTAGCATTCTCTTAGCTGTGGATTTCACCATTCAAAACATCACCATTTCAAAAAAGTAGGTATCATATCTTTAATTTTTTTTTTATGATTAGGTCACTGAGATTCTCCAATTCTGATTTCTATGGTTTGAGAAAATTTTCCACCCCCTGGCCTTTGCTTGGTTTTTATGAGGAAATTAACAAGGCATACAAAATTACTACCAATCATACTTCAGGGAACAAATAGCATGGCTGTTCATCTTGCCAATAAGGCTTGTAATCATAGGTTTTCCAAGATATTGTACAAAAAAAGTAGCCTTCTAAGATATTTACGGGTATTTGTGCGTTATTGCCACCTCAAAGGGATTTTTGTCATTCACAACTCTATCCTTTGGAGCATGAGACATAGTTTTGACGCTTTATTTTTTCTGTAATGGTCTTTGATTGTTAATCTTATGATCATAATCTTTGTCCCATCCCTGTAATTAATTTTTTTAATTTATTGCACTGGCAGGGGTCTGACTAATCCCCCCACCTAGTTTTTTTTCTATCCCCAAACAAAAGTGCACTGCTAGTTGGATCAGTATAGGTCTTTAAACTATCATCGTGGACCCTTGTAGCATTTTCGATAGCCTAGCCAACCGCCAAGAGCCTTACAGTCTTTTAATGGTTGAACCTTGTCTGCCAGGGTTCATTCACCCAAATTCTCATGAAAAGGCCAATGGGTGGGATAGTGAGTAGTCTCTCTTTGTCTTTACCCATGCTTCTGGTCTGTTTGGCACTCCCTTTGGGATTGGCTTTAAGGTTTCAACTCTAAGCCAATATGTCCCATCAAGCCTTTCCTATTATGGGCCAACATTCCTCACAAGTAGGGTTAAGGTATAAAGGGCCGTTAAGCCCATTCCTTAACAAAAGGGAGTGCCTTCCCTTAGACATTTGAAAATCCATGGCCCATAGGTGGAACATATTACCCTGGAAATGAGGATGTCTGCAGACATGTTTTTTTTCTTCTAAAAAAACAGGGTGAATTACTTACTTGCGTGGGGAAACTGCTGGTAAACGAGTATAATAAGATGTCAAAAGTTTAAATGAAACTTGTCGCGTGCAGCTGGTATGAGCCTAAGTAATCTCGAATCATCGGATCTTGATCTGATGGCTACAAGGGTGGGTGATTCACATTTACCTGCCCACTGATTTGACATCCGTCATTGGATAAAAATTCAACGGATCAAGATGACTTAGCTCATGTAAGCTGCATGCATGAGACCCTCTCTCATGTAAAGCAGACTCATATCTATATGTATATATATCATACATTTTCTCCATGAAGACCAAATAATCGAATAGACCACCTATTCGCTTCTGTTACAGTAACACAGTAACAATGCAAAAAAAAAAAAAAAACAATCTTAACTCCAGCTTGCAATGATCTTGTTTTGGTTATGCATACTTTAGGTGCAATAGGCTTGTACGTAAAATACCAAGCTCATCTTCTTGTCTCGATGTGCGGCAAAGGCGAAGAGCAGAGGGAGGAAAATCAGAGAAAGAAAGAGGATGGGGAAGAATGAAAACTGCTCAATTTTCTCTTGACGGTAGACCATAAGGGTGTTTGGGTATTTTAGGTTGAGGGGACCACTTTCATAAGCAAAGTTTAACCATTTTAGTCCCCATAGACCGACATGATCAAACTTACACTTCGTTAGACTAAAATGTAATTATTTCATAGCAAATTAAGCTTACCATTAACAAGTGAGAAGTCAAGTAATTGTTCTTTGCTATTTGATGATAACATTGTTCTGCTTTCCGGATACGTAATATACTTTCTTTCTATATTTGGCTCTTTCTTTATTATTCCCATCTTTAAAAGTAATTGGGAGTTGTATTTGAATAATACACTCATACATCAGCATTAGCAAACATAATCGGCTAAATCCTACTTGTGTTTTCACATGTTCTCTTTGGCATGAGTTATAAACTAGTATGGAAATTTAGCTAACCTTTTATAATTAGGTGCTATTTTAACTGATTACAGGCGAAGAAGATAACGGAGAAGAAGAAGATAGGTTGATGAGTTGACAGAGCTTTCAGTTTGATGCAAACTCTAGCAATGGAGCACTGCCAAAATTCAAGAGCATTCATCTTCTTTCCTCGTTAGTGTTGGAATCCCCCTCATTATCTGAACTAGCATCCCTTATTCTTGATTAGTTCCTTCTCTATATATTGCAGCAAATAGGAATATGATGAACTTCTAAGGATAATTACATCCTCTTTTAAAAAATCCCTTTATTTACCATATTCCTATTGTATAATTCTGATTTCATTCAAGTACGTACTGTGACACTTTCAAATAGAAATAAAAATTAATATCAGGGCTGTATTGACTTTTTTTTTGGATAATTGAAAATTTTGTATTACGCGCCAGGCAAGGAAACGAGATTCAAGCTTATAAAAAATGGCCGCACACAAGCTAGCAAGATAGGCTAGAGAACAAGGAAAAAAAAAAGAACTACAGGAGGAGAAGACTAGAACATTTAAAAGTAGAACTAAAAGCTGACAGCCCTAAGCAGGCTCTAGTCTTTCGAAAAATCAGCAAGGAAATTGTAGTGCATGGTGATTTTTTGCTGGAGGTTGAAAACTTCACAGGCCTTGTAATCGCCTCGACCAATTTATTAGTGCGGCAAAATTTCTCGGTGAATATTCTTTTGTTGCATTTTGACCATTTAAAGGTGACATAAATTGAGAAGAGGATCTACAATAGAATTCCTGTGTGGTTATTCCATGCCATGTAGTCCAATACCCATTTAACTTCAGTATGATAATCAATACTATCCAATAGGTGTTGCATTTGTAAAGGAAGTTTCTTCAGACTTCCTTTGAATTAGGGCAGTGGCAGTGGAAAAAGGTGATCGCGATTTTCTTCATGTGCGCCACAAAGATACACATGTTGGCCAGATGGAAATCTCTTCGTCAGAGCAGATCTTGAGTAAATAATTTGTCATTAAGTGCTAGCCCTAAAAAACGCATATCTGTTGATTCAGTGTTTATGCCACACCAGCTTGTACCATGGGACAGATGGATGGAGTTGCTGCTCCATGCTCCATGCTTTTTCGTATGAGAATGTGCCATTACTTTTGGCCCAGCTGTAACCATTTTTTTCAGAGGAGAAAGTGGATTTGTGAGCATTAAGGAGGCTCATAACTTCATGAACTGATAGTGCCATCTTCCTTGAACTTCCGCTGCCCATTTTGAAATGAAGAAGCCAATGTATCATCAAGATGCCCTCCCAGGTTCATTATAGTTCTTCTTCTCATGATGGTCAAGAGTGGTGGCTGGCTGATCCAAGGGTTCAACCAAGTTGATGTAGATTTTCCATCTCCAATTTTCAAGATGTAGTGTTTTGCCATGAAAGTTTTTGTAATACTCAGAAAAATTGTAAGTTGAAAAAACAACTAAAATCACATTTTTGCAAACCACCGACAATCAGGCACCAACACAAAATGGTGACGATAGTTCATGGCAGTTTGGGCCATACGGTTTTCGAATTAGATTAGACCAAAGTATAAAAAGATTCTTAACCCTAATTAAACCATTCTTTGCACGTCCCATATTAGGATGAGGCAAGAAGACTAGGGTTTGAGCCTCGGAGAAGGATAAGAGGATCTCAACTTCATATTACTGAAATCCAGGTAGGAAAGCTAGTGACCATATAGATTTGCAATTCTCTATTATTAAATCATGGGATTCACATTGTGTTTGCAGTGACGTGCGTGATATAAAATATGTCTTTTTGAGGATTATTTGAATGCTATTTGAATTATCTATCATGATTTGATGAGTTTTATATTTATCTAGCATGACAAAGTTGCTCTTTTATGTCTCTAGAAAGATGGACTCGAAGTACTGCTAAGCTTCTTTCCCAATTTCATCTGGCTGGTTCAAAATTTTGCTTGCAGAGTCTTGAATCTCATGGATGGAGTTGTGTATACACTGTGAGGTTAGTGGAGCATGAATGAACCTTATACACTTGTCACCCTCTTTGAGCCATTTGACTCTAGATTTTTAACGATAAAAAGTTCTCCTCTATTTCCATCTCTTTTATAAGGGCGGCACTTCCTTCTTTTTCTTCACATTTTAAAGAAAAATATGTGGATCCACCCTCAATAGAGTTTAGATCAGCGCTAGTCTTTGTTTGGCCATAGAAATCCTCTTGGCTACCTTCCCGAACTCCTCCTTGTTCCATATTTTTAGGTCAGTTGGAGCTTTTTGAATACCCTATATAGAGGCTGCCCTTCAACTTGACTGCTCCAGGCGTCTTGTATTAACTCCTTTATTGAATCTTCTTTGAGCCACATGTGGAAAAATTTAAATGGTTTAGGGCCTTGAGGAAAGGACTTTTTCATCTCAAACAAAATGGGAGTATGGTCAGAAAACCCTGGGAGAGCACACTCGAGGATGGCATTCCGATAATTTACGAGCCACTTTACATTGCATAACTCCCTGCCTATGCGGCTCCTTATCAGATGACCTCCTTCTTGCTTGTTACACCAAGTATACTGTTATGTATAGGGAATATCAATTCATCCTGCCTTGAACAAGAAATCATTATAGAGGTTGAGTTGAGATGAAGGAGTGGGATTACCAGTTGCATTGAAATCGCCCATTAGAATCCAGTTAGATGAAATACTATTTTTCACAATGGATGAACTCAAGCTTCTTCTAAGACACGTTGTGTGATATGCTCATGAGATGGAGGTTCCTTAGGGTGACAAACTTCATGGACAGGGCATGCATTGGCTTGATGATTGAAAGTATTACAACGAGAGCAACTCTGCGGCTTCCAATCTGTGAGAATTGAAGGTGATACATTTTTCTTTTCATTTCACTTATTTATAGAGTTACATACCTTTAATTAAGAGATTACAATCATGTATTACAGGGTAAGTATCTGAATTAAATGGAAATAATCTTTACAGTAATCAATTGAGGAATTAAAGAGAAATTAGTGTCATTGAGCTGTGATTGTCAATCACACTTAGGAGAGGTCTCAATCACTGGTGGATGATTTGTTCAAGTTGCTGGAATTAAGGAGAAATTAGTGTGATTGGGTTGTGATTATAAATCATAGTTAGGAGAGGTCTCAATCACAGGTGGATGATTTGTTCAAGTTGTCGGATTTAGTATCTTCAACCAATCTGTTATCCGAACAACCCCCCTCAAGCTCATGTGGAAGCTTGCGAAGCACGAGCTTGGACTGAAGAGTAGAGAAGTGGGGACTTGGCAGAGACTTTGTGAAAATATCAGCCACTTCTGAGAAGGCCTGTAGATGAAGATGAGGGAATAGTTGAAAATGAAGCCCATAAGAGAGTGTACCATTGACATACCGAAATATTCATTTGACTGCCTCAAGATGAACTTGACATGGGGCATGCATGAATTGACATACATGATTCACCACATAAGAAAGGTCCGGGTAGCTAAGGGTGAGGTATTGGAGACTTCTAACCATCTGTCGGTACAAGGCGGTGTCTGTGAGAGGTGGAGATCCCTAAGTGGACAAGTGTAGACCGACAGCGAGAGGCTTCTTGGCAGGCTTGAGGCCAGTGAGATGAAAGCGCTCCAAAAGTTGTAGAGCATAGTGGGCTTGAGATAGGGTGAGTGAGGGTCCATGCCATTGTACCTGCATGCCAAGAAAAAAGTTAAGGGGTCCAAGATCCTTCATGTGAAATGCCTTGGAGACACAAGTGACAAGACTATGAAGGAGATCCGTGGAGGCGCCCGTCAAGATGATGTCGTAGACATAAATGAGTAAGAGGATAGTGTGGGACTGGTGCTGCCAAGTGAATAAATATTATCAAAGGGGCAACCGACGAAGCCAATACTAAGGAGAAATATGTTGAATTTCATGAACCACGCACCAGGTGCCTGTTTGAGGCCATATATGGCCTTATGAAGTCGGCACACATGGGAGGGGCGAGATGAGTCAATGAAGCTTGAGGGCTTCTGTAAGTAGATCTCTTCCATGAGGTCACCATGGAGAAACACGTTTTCCACATCAAGTTGGTGAAGTGGCCAATTGAAAGTGACTGCAAGGGCGAGGACCAGTCTAATTACGGCAGACTTCAAATGGGGCTAAAGGTCTCATCAAAGTCGAAACCGGCCAGTTGATTGTAGCCTTTTGCCACAATTTGGGCCTTGAAACGATCGACAGACCCGTCGATGCGTTGCTTAATCCGAAAAACCCACTTAGAGCCCACAACATTCATGAATGGCTCGAAGGGCACTAAGGACCGGGTGGCAATTTGCTGAAGGGCACAAATTTCCTCTTCCATGGCACTGACCCACTGAGGATTTCGGGCAGCCGTGCATAGGTATGAGGCTCTTGGGGTAGGTGATGAAATGCGGCAACCAAGGCAACAAGGAGAGGGTGGCTGCTGGCCATAAAGACTTTGGCACGACAAGTTCCATCACTGTCCTTGTAGTCATGGGCTGGAGGTTGCTGGGAGGTGGTGCTGCAGCTAGTAACGGGATGTCAACCACACCAAGAGAAGATGAGGCAGGTTCCGACGATGGAGATGGAGTTGGTGTCGTGGCCAACGACGGGCTTGACGAATGATCGGTGTGGCTAGGTAGAGAGGAGGTAGAGGCGGTGGCAGGAGCAGTTAGGAACAGGGAGTCGACATCGGTTCAGACATTGGAGAAAGGACAGTGGGGCAAGGTGGCCTAAACATCGGTCGTTACCTGTGCAGAGTTAGATAGGGAGGAAGACGAAGTCGCGGAGGATGCTACTGAGCTATGGCGGCGGTTGGTGTCATGTGGGACACCGCTGATGGGGCATGGTCAGAACGGGCTGGAGCCGCGGAGGGCACTGCCGAAAGGGCAAGGCTGCAAGGGGGGAAGTCTGAACCATATGGGGCCGACGAGAGTAGGTGAACCCCCATTTGGAGGCAGACAACTTCATAGGCAATAGAGGGCCACTGGGGAAAGATGGCACTATGGAAGTGGGGTCCAAGCCACTTGCCTTGAGCAAATAGTCAAGTGGGCGGATTGTGAAAGGAGCACCACATCAAGGAGGGGCAGAGATAGTGCCGACGGAGTGGGGAAATACCTTCTCATCAAAAGAGACATGGTGTGAGATATAAACACGACCTGTGGCTGGATCTGGATCCAAGCACTGGTACCCTTTGTGTTGACTACAATAGCCAAGGAAAATACATAGAATGGATTTGAAATCAAGTTTGCCACATCCAAAAGGCTGAAGACATGGGTAGCATGTGCACCCAAAAGTGCGAAGATGGTTGTAGGATGGTGGGTTCCCAAAAAGAGCTTCATATGGTGACTTTTCATTCAACGAGGTTAAGGGTAGCCGATTAACCAAATAGGTTGTCGTGGCAAAAGCATGCTGCCAATATACCTTAGGGAGGCCACTGCGAGCTAATAGAGTCATACCCATTTTCACTAATGATCTATGTCTGTGCTCGACTAAACCATTTTGCTTGGGCATCCCAAGACAAGAGAGGAGGTGAGAAATGACATTGGCTTTGAGATAAGTCTGAAAGGATGCATGCATATACCCACCTCCCCCATCAGACTGGATTGTTTTGACAAGGGCCCCATGTTGACAGTCAATTGATTTAAGAAAATCAATAAAAATGCTTGTGGCATTAGATTTGCGCTGTCATAGAAAATACCAAACATACCGAGAGAATTCATCTATGATCAAAAGGTAGTATCTATACCCATCAAGAGAGACAATTAGTGCGGGCCCCCAAATATTTGTATGAAGAGTATTAAAGCAAACATTAGAATAAATAGTCCTTCGTTCAAATGGTAGTTTGGACATCTTTCCCAACTTACAACTATCACAAAAGTGTTTATTCAAATTATTTGGTAGACTAAGAGAAGATGCAAGTGTCTTCATTATTTTGGAGGATGGGTGGCCTAGGAGGATGTGCCACAAATCGCCATCAACTTTATTGCATAATAGGCCCACATGTTGTTGAAACTCTTGTTGAATGCTCCCAACCCGATATAAGCCACCTGATCTAGGTCCGGCTAGCAGGGTCTTCCCATTCTGGAAAGCATTAACAGTAAATCCCCAAGGATAGAATGTAAAATAACAATGATTATCTCGGAAAAATTGTGAAACACTAAATAGATTCTTAGTCAAGTTTGGAACCACTAGTACTTTCTCCAACCGATGAGAGTCTGACGATAGATTTATATAACCAGTGTGTGAAATATTTAACCCAACACCATTTTCGACAACAACACGATCGGATCCATGATAAGGTAGAATACCTTCCACGTTATCCATGTTAGCATTCATATGATGCAGAACCCCTATGTCAGGGTACGAAGCACTATCAGAGTGGTATGTCATGTGCAAAGAAGTAAGACCCTGAACTGGGTCTGATCCAGCAACAACTTGAGCTTGATAGGTGATATCTACAAAATATGCATGTTTTTATATGCCTTTATGCCTATATGTTAGTCGTAATTTTAGTGAAAGTAAGGATAATTAACGGTTAATCATGATTAGGTGAGTAATTAGGAGTTTAATAAGGAAATGTGCTTAATTGATTAATTTAAATGCATTAATTGGATTTAGTAGATTATATTTTGCTATGCGTCTAATTTAATATTTAATTTTATTTATGTAGGCTTTGAGAGTCCCAATCGCCAAAGTGAAACACGCCAAACCATTTCTGTGCTGAGATTGAAGATCCGATTGATGGAGTCGCTACGACGGGTTTTAAGGAATAAAAGAGAAAAAAAGAAAATTTTTTTGAACCGGTTCAGTTTTTGGTTTGGTTCAATGAAAAGAAAAAAAAACAAAAAAACCGACCCGAGCAAAGTTCGGGCCTTCGTTCCAGAACAGAGGCACTCGAGCTCTGCTCGAGGCCGGTGAAGGGCAAGGACAGCGGAACGAGGTCGGCGGCGACGGGTTTACGAGCCGGCAAAGATCGTGACGGCGACGTAGGGAATTATAGACGGCGACGGTGACGATCAACGGCTGGGTCTCATGGCGGGCTGAGCTGGGTTCTGGCATGACGACGGCGAGATGGGTCTCGATGGCAAACTGTCCCGGTCGCTGAAGCTTGGCGTATGTAGTCGACGGCGGTGGTGAAATAGACGGTGGATGGAGCACGAGGCCATTGGGTCTGTACGGCGAGAACTCCGACGGCAAGACGGCAAGGCAGAAACGGGAATTGCACCAGAATTGAAAATGGAAGATCATGCTCGAATTGGAAATTACAGAGGCGTGCGGGATTTGGAAAGCTTCAACGAAACGTGTTCGCTTTGGATTCCTTCCTCGATTAGGAATCGACTGAGGTCTATAAAAAGAGGTGAGGAGGAGGAACTGAAAGAGGGCAGACAGAAAGAGAAAAACAGAGAGAACAGAGAGCTTTTGGACAGAGAGAAACAGACTGAAAAGTTAGAACTTTTACCGGGATTCCGGCGGGGTTTTGGCCAGAGGTGAGGAGGAGAGGAGAAAGGCTGTTTTTTTGGGCGAATTGCACAACGATTTGAAATTGCTACAATGTCGGCGAGATGCTACAGTAACCGCAAGCCCGCCGGAGAAGATGATGAATAGTGCTGGTGCTACAGTGCTACAGTGCGCGTGAATAGTATTCCTACAAATGACTCCTCCGACGACTCAGGCTTTTTCTTCCTTTCTTTTCATGTCTAGCTAAATTTTATTGTACTAAGATTAGATGAAGCCTTGCTGAATTGTTTGACTCTCAATATTTATTTGCAATGCTAAAGTAGTGATTTTTATTCCATATGCTTAATATTTTGTTACGATTATTCTGTTGCTCGAGAGAGGGTAGAGTAATTGTTAGTGAAATTAGTCGAAGGAATCGTTAATGTTCGAGAGGTCTTAGCGAACTCCAAGGTATTATTTGAATAAAGATTGCATTTTTATGATTGATCTTTGCTCGAGAGAGGGAGATTAATTAAGTTAGATTTATTTGTTTAGTTGCATGTTCGAGAGGGCTGCACACATTACGATTATTCGTGACTTCGAGAGGGGCACGGATAATTGATCACTTGGAATTGTACGGGTTTAACGGAGAGGAAAGCTATTTAGTTTGGGTGGATTCGAAGTCTTAGTATATTTCTCATCATATTGTTTTCACATAAATTTCATTGCTTTGTTAAATTAGAACTTTTCATTCTGTTATAACTAGTTACGTAAAAAAATCAAATCTTTCATTAGAATTAAGTTGAATCAGTCCAAGTCCTTTGGGTTCGACCTCATTTCCACTAGTCTATACGTAGTCTCGTGCGATTGTGAGTAAATAGTTAAAAATTCAATCAATCAATTGGCGCCGTTGCCGGGGACTTGGTAACGGTTTGATTTAATTCTATTTAGTTTAAACATTTCTTTTTAGGATTTTAATAGTTTGTTTTCTTGTCTTTGTAGGAATCACATTGCAGAGGTAAAAGTGACATGTGGATTTCTCGCCAACGTGGAAAGGCCATCCTTTCCCACTGTTTGCCATATATTACCTCTCTTTTTAGTTTAATTTGAGTGTTGCGTGATTTTTCTTTTATTTTTGTGACAACATGCAGTGCTAGTTGTCAACATCTAGGGTTGTTTGTGTTATTTTTGTTTGTGTGATTAGTTTATGCAAGGGTGTAGGTCATTGGGTGAAGACTTAGCAGCCTTCAACAGTGAAATTGAGAGAACTTTTAGACAAAACCAAAGAGGCCAATTAAGTATCACCCACCCTTTGCTTGAAATGGTAGAAGAAAACATGAAAACTCTGAAAGAGTACTACACTCCAAATGCCTATATATCTCTGTTCTGCATTCGAGTACCGGCTGCAACAGCTGGTAACTTCGAGATTAAGTCCAACATAATACAAATGCTACCATCATTTCATGGGCAAAATCACGAAGATCCATATAGGCATGTGGATGAGTTTTTAGAAATCTGCACAACTTTTAAATTGAACAATCTTACAGATGATGCGGTAAGAATGAGACTATTCCCATTCTCCCTTAAGGATAAGGCTAAAGAATGGCTCTACTCTCTAGAACCCGAATCCATTACCTCTTGGGCGAAAATGCAACAGGATTTCCTAAAGAAATACTTTCCCATAGGTAAAACCAACCAAATGAGAGATGCTATCACTACCTTTACCCAACAGCCTTCTGAACAGTTCCATGAGAGCTGGGATAGACTCAAGGACCTTCTGCGGAATCGTCCCCATCATGCCATACCTCGTTGGCAATTAGTGCAGAGATTTTATAGAGGATTGACGGATCAGAATCGTCATCTTGTGGATGCTTCATGTGGAGGCACTTTCCTGTTAAAAAATGAAAATGAAGCGTGGGAACTTTTTGAAAACTTGAGTGAAAATTCGTTGCAACATACGATGGCTAATAGGAGTTTAAATGATTCTTCTTCTTCTACCCTCTCTAAAGGTGGTATGTATGAAGTGAAACAAACAGATGATCTTTCTAACCAAGTTGCAACATTATCTAGGAAGATAGATCAAATCTTGAGCCTAAAGTCACAAACTCTTGCACACACTCATGAAGCATGCATTCTATGCTTAAGTCCCATGCATTCTATCCTAGAGTGCCCATCTGCCCCACAATTCTCAGAGCTCATTCAGGAGCATGTCAATGCTGCCCAGACTTATGCTCGAATAGGCAATGATCCATTCTCCAACACATATAACCCGGGGTGGAGGAATCACCTAAATTTTTCCTGGCATCCACAGAACCAGGGTGTTCCTTTTACTCCACCCCAAAGAGCCAACTTTCAAAATAACCCACCAGGTTTTCAACAACCTACCATGCCTTCCCAATTTTCACAACCCTCTAGAAATTCAGAATTTAAGGACAAAGTCTTGTCTGCTCTACAGAGTATTCAAGCCCAGGCACAATCACAAGCTCAACTTGTGCATTCTCATACTCAATCTATAGCTAAATTAGAATCTCAGATCGGCCAATTAGCTAATTCAATGAGTAAGAAAGAAGAGGGTCGGTTGCCTAGTCAACCAATGAACAATCCAAAGGGTCACTTTATGCTTGAACAACAAACTACTTCTAATGAACATGTGCAACCTATAACATCCCTGCGGAGTGGGAGACAATTTGAAAACCGGGTTAGTGTTAATGTGAGAGAAGATAAGGATCAGGGAAAAGTAAGCAATCGAGAGACTGATGAAACGGTAGAGACACCACCTACTTTAAGTCAGCCAAAACAGAAGGACACTGTTTCTCCTTCTGAATCTTCTTCAGGAACCAAGTCTACGGCCAATCATGAGGTACCTTATGTACCCCGTGCTCCATTTCCTCAGTGCTTAGACATGTCGTCCCCTTTTAATAAGAACAAAGCTAGGATGGATGAAGTGCTAGAAACCTTCAAACAAGTTAAGATAAATCTTCCACTCCTAGAAGCCATTCAACAAGTGCCCGCCTATGCAAAATTTCTTAAAGACCTGTGCACGGAAAAGCGGAAGTCTAGGACGTACATTTCTAAAAAGGTCTTTCTTACTGAGCAGGTCAGTTCCATTCTGAAACATGACACACCACCAAAATTTAAAGACCCTGGCACACCTACTATTTCATGTGTCATTGGCGACAATATCATTAACAGGGCTCTTTTAGATTTGGGTGCTAGTGTCAATCTATTACCTTACTCAGTATATGAGAAATTAGGATTGGGAAACTTGCAACCAACATCGGCAACCCTGCAGTTAGCCGATAGATCCATTAGAAAACCCAGTGGCCTTCTTGAAGATGTTTTAGTTGGGGTTGAGAAATTTTTCTTTCCAGTTGATTTCTTGGTTTTGGACATGGAACCTATGTCTCATGCTTCTCACACCATTCCAGTCATTTTAGGCCGCCCTTTCTTAGCGACGGCCAATGCATGTATTCAATGTCGATCTGGAATGATGGAGATGTCTTTTGGAAACATGAAGATCATACTTAATGTATTCCAAGCTTCAAACCAAGGAGCCACTGAAAGTGACCAAGAGTGTTCTCTTGTTGATGAAATTGATGACCTTATGGAAGAGACACTCTTGAATAAGCTCATGCCTGACGCACAAGATCCTACTCTACTCTATTTAGGGATAGAGGATTCTGACATAGAAACACCCGTTGAAGAAATTCATGCGATGTCAGCTATTCCTCCCTATCATAATTCTCTTCCTTTTAGAAATAGAGTAGAACCTTTACCAATATCTCCCAGTCCATCACTCCAACCTTCCATTGAGTCTCCTCCTCAACTTGAGTTAAAACCACTTCCGAGTTCACTCAAGTATGTTTTTCTAGGTCCTACTGATACTCTCCCTGTTATCATTTCATCTAGCTTGTCTAGCAGCCAGGAGAGTCAATTGCTTAGGATTTTAGTTCAGCATAGGAGAGCCATAGGGTGGACTGTTGCTGATCTAAGAGGCATTGATCCTTCAGTCTGTATGCATCGCATTCATTTAGAGGATGATGCCAAACCTTCAAGAGAGAATCAGCGGAGATTGAATCCCAACATGAGGGATGTGGTCAAGAAAGAAATTGTTAAACTGCTCGATGCTGGTATCATATACCCCATTTCTGATAGTGAGTGGGGGATACAAGTTGTGCCTAAAAAGTCTGGCATCACCGTGAAGCAGAATTCTGATGGAGAGTTAGTCCCAACCCGTGAAACTACTGGGTGGAGAGTGTGTATTGATTATCGAAAATTGAACACTAAAACCAGAAAAGACCACTTTCCATTACCCTTCATTCAAGAAATCTTAGAGACACTAGCAGGTCAACAATTTTATTGTTTTCTTGATGGTTATTCTGGATATAATCAAGTCCCAGTGTTTCCTACAGATCAAGAGAAGACTACCTTTACTTGTCCCTTTAGTACCTTTGCTTACCGAAGAATGCCTTTTGGGCTATGTAATGCACCTTCCACCTTTCAACGGTGCATGCTAGCCATCTTCTCTGATATGGTTGACAAATTTTTAGAAGTGTTCATGGATGATTTCTCTGTATTTGGTCCATCATTTAATGAATGTCTCCATAATCTGTCATTACTTCTCAAGCGTTGTGAAGAGAAAAATCTTGTCTTGAGTTGGGAGAAAAGCCATTTCATGGTGCAAGAGGGAATTGTTTTGGGACATGTAGTCTCAAAAAGGGGAATTGAAGTCGACAAAGCCAAGGTCGATCTCATCACTCATCTACCACTACCATCTTCGATGAAGCATGTTAGATCGTTCCTTGGTCACGCAGGCTTTTATAGGCGGTTCATTAAAGACTTTAGTAAGATTGCTCGCCCCTTGAGCAATCTACTAGCCCAAGATATGACTTTTGTGTTCGATGATGCATGTAGGCAAGCTTTTGACACTCTTCGTACTTTATTGTCTACTGCACCTATCATTCAGCCCCCTGACTACTCTCTTCCCTTTGAAATCATGTGTGATGCTTCAGACTATGCCATTGGTGCTGTCCTAGGTCAGAGAGTGAATAAGGTTCCCCATGTCATATATCATGCTAGTAAGACCCTTTCTGATGCTCAATTGAATTACACCACTACGGAGAAGGAACTTCTAGCGGTAGTTTATGCCGTAGATAAATTTAGATCCTACCTTTTAGGATCTAAGATCATCATTTTCTCTGACCATGCTGCGCTAAAACATCTCTTGTCCAAGAAAGACACCAAACCTCGATTGATAAGATGGATTTTGCTTTTACAAGAATTTAATTATGAAATCCGAGATAAGAAAGGTGTTAAAAATGTTGTAGCCAATCATCTATCTAGAATCCTTGTTGAAACATCTCAAGATGAGGAGCCGCTACATGATTCTTTTCTTGATGAACAATTGTTTTCCATTTCCCAAATCAAAATCCCTTGGTTTGCCAACATTGTGAACTACCTTGCCATAGGTCAGATTCCATCCCATTGGACCAAACACGTCAAAGATTTGTTCTTTTCTAAGATTCAATCTTACTTTTGGGATGATCCGTACCTATTTAAAATATGTTCGGACCAGGTGATTAGACGGTGTGTGCCTGAGAATGAGTGTCATAGTATTCTACATTCTTGTCATTCTCAAGCATGCGGGGGACATTTTAGGGGCAAGAAAACCGCTGCCAAGACTTTGCATAGTGGATTCTATTGGCCAACCTTGTTTAAGGATGCTCATGAGTTTTTGTAACACCTAGAAAATTTGTAAGTATTTTAAAACCCAAATTTGACCCTCTTAATGTTTGATTTGGTCGTGTTGTGCCTCATGGAAATTAAAGTTGGTGAGAAGATCTTTCCAACGCCACTTATTATGTGCGATTTGGAGTTCGGGGTAAAAAGATATGAGAATTTATATTTTATTGAACGTGACAGCGATCGATCACCATAAGAGCCGATCGATCGGCAAGCTTGAACCGATCGATGCCTTATCAAAACGATCAATCGTAGTTACTGTGATTTGTGAATGTTTTGTTTCGCGTAAAGCGATCAATCGGCAATAATGGCGATCGATCGGCTGTAATGCGGTAGTGTAAAACAGCGCATACGACGATCGATCGCCGTATAGCCTATCGATCGCCGGTTGCGGTTTTGTGATTTCTAGCGTATTTTTGGGGTGGATTTGCTTGGGGCGAAATCTTTGGAGGATTAAGTAGGATGGTTTTTCCCCTCTTCTCTCTTTTGATTATATATGCTTTTGACAAGTGTTTTGAGTCAATGCTTTAGTTATTGTTTGGATTCTTGCGAGAAGAATGAGTTATGTCCTTATTTCTATGCGTAGTACATCATAGATCATATATGCATTCATGTTTTGCTTTTAGATGGGAATTCACATCTAAAGTCTAATGCTTTATTAGTTTTCCAGAGACTAAAAGTTCTGTTATTGTTTGGTTGATGATAATCTACGTTGAGTTTGTGCCTTTAAGGTGTGTCTTACATTAATTGTCTTGTTTAGGGTGTATTAATGTTTAGAAACTATGTTATCTATATAAGAACACAAGAAAGGAGTGAATTTTAGTAATTCCAGATAATTCTAGGTTCTGTAATTGGTCTAGGAGGGGAGTATATGTTCTGTTATTGATGTATTATCATTTATAATGTGTTGTTAAGTAAGATAATCAAATTAATTAAGAGTCCTAATCTCGGCCAGAACTGTTTCTGTGCTGACAGTCGGTATTAAATAATTCATAACTAATTCAAATAAAATCGGAAAAATATAAAATAAGTGGGGTTAGAAACTAGACTCACGAGGGTATCATCAGTAAAAATTTCAGAGGTTAATGCTTACTGTACAGAGCACAGTAGCCGTCGGAAGGGGACTATTGTGCAGGAGACAGTGAGCTAAATCTGAGAGAAAATACTAAGTATACAAATAACATCATGTAATATGATATGATAATGATTAATATGTCAATACCAGTAATTGGACTATATACTTATGGATTATCATAGTAAGAATTGGGTTAGATGTAATCTAATTAGGAGGGATAATCCTTTGAACAAGTGATTCATATCTATCTATTTTAAAAGCGTTGTTGTCGGTTTGATATTCTACTTGGGATTCAAATCATCTAAAATTCTTTTATTATTATCTCTGATATTTGTATTATAAATCTCTAATGCGAATGAGGAATTCCTATCTAGGGATGAGCATGAAAGGTATGTATTGATTGTATGTTACTCCTTCGGTGAGTTATTATTATTTGAAGCGTTTGGGTTGTCTTGTTATTCTATCCATACTCCATGAGAGAGTCTATTCTGGTAAAAAATACCTTATGATCTTAGAGTGTTGTGACCTCTATTCCGTTGAGATATTGCTCATATTGATTACATGATTGTTTCTTCCACGGGAGACCTTGCGAGACTCTCCCCATGGTGGTTTCATAGTATGCTCAATTATGCCATTGCTAGATCTTGCGAGGTCACTTATATTTATGAAATTGCGATTCCATACTGCCCGAAGGGAGGCACTATACGTACGTTAGATTGTGGACATTACGGAAGGTCCTCAGTCTCCGTCCATCGTGTCCGTAAGCACTGGTGGGGCCAGCATCCTAGACGCATGGTAGGGTTCCTCAAGAGAATCCCTAGGGTGGTTCTGGTATGTTTAGTCACTTGCGAGCGACCGGTTTAGCGAGCAGAAATTGTAACTCCTTTCACTTTAGATGTCTGGAGCCTTTTGATATGATTGTTATTCTCTCCTTATACATATGTTTGTTCGGAGCCCTTATTGATGTTTTTCCTATACTTGCGAGTTGGAATTGTTGTTGACTAACCTTGCAGGTGTATAGACCTCGGTTAAGTTCAAATGTTGTGGAATGTCTATGACCTTTGTTATTCTTATTCTCTTCTTACTGCTTGTTTTCATTCAGTGGGTTTTTACATCCTACTGAGTGTTTCTATGAAATACTCATGCATCCTCTGATGCAGGCGCAAATGGAAATTGAGATCAGGAAGTGCAGTAGTGGAATGGCGGGTTGCAGGCGCCGAGAAGAGTTTAAAAACGCTTTAGTTATTTGTTTTCTTTTTATTGATGCTTATGACATTATTGGCAATTGTGTGCCATAGACTTTTAGGTTTATTTTATTTGACTTTCCTAAATGGATTATTATTAAGTAAATTCATTTCATAGTATTCATTGATGTCTATTATTGTATTACACTGATTGCGGGCATAATCGGTTACACGTCCTTTTGAGATGATTGTAATCGTTTGGAAAATCGACTGTTTGGTCGCGTGCCCGGGATCTCTACCTCGAATTGTATCTCATTTGTTTGCTTCCGCACTCCGATCGAGGTATGGGATTTTGGGGCGCGACAGTTTTGTAAATCTTGTGATAGATGTCAAAGGTTAGGATCTCTCTCTCTCTCGACAAGATATGATGCCTCTCCAACCTATTCTTGTGGTGGACCTCTTTGATGTTTGGGGAATTGATTTCATGGGACCCTTCCCACAATCCTTTGGTTACCTTTACATTCTGGTTGTAGTGGATTATGTTTCTAAATGGATTGAAGCAATTGCCACCAAGACAAATGATCATAAGGTTGTGGTAAATTTTTTGAAAGATAACATATTTTGTCGCTTTGGGACCCCACGAGCTATTATTAGTGATGGAGACACTCACTTTTGTAACAGATCTTTTGAAGCTTTGCTGAAAAAGTACTCTGTTACCCATAAGATTGCTCCTCCATATCATCCACAAACAAGTGGTCAGGTAGAATTGTCTAATCGGGAGATTAAAAAGATTCTTGAAAAAACTGTTAGACCCGATAGGAAAGATTGGTCCTTGCGCTTAAATGATGCTTTGTGGGCTTACAGGACTGCATACAAGACTCTCATTGGTATGTCACCTTATCGACTCGTTTTTGGAAAAGCTTGTCACTTACCAGTGGAGTTAGAGCATCGTGCATATTGGGCAATTAAGGCTTTGAATTTTGATATGCATAAAGCAGGGTCCGAACGCAAATTGCAACTCAATGAATTGGAGGAGATGTGTCTCGATGTTTATGAGAGTGCAAAACTTTATAAAGAACAGACTAAGCTTTTTCATGACAAATCTATTTTAAGAAAGTCTTTACAGCCTGATCAGAAAGTTTTGCTCTACAATACATGATTGCATCTATTTCCTGGGAAACTCCGTTCTCGATGGTCTGGACCATTCATTGTGAAACAAGTATTCCCCCATGGCGCAGTAGAAATTCAAAACCCGAAGGATGGCAGTACCTTCAAAGTTAATGGTCAACGATTAAAACTGTACTTAGAAGACAATTTTGACCAGGAGATCATCTATCCCTTGGACGACCCAAAGACCCCTGAGTGAATTGAAGGTCGTGGTCTGGCTGAAGACGTAAAACTTAGCGCTCTTGGGAGGCAACCCAAATTTTATGTTCTTGCTTGTTTTATATTTGTTTTTGTTATTATCGGTTATTTCTTACCTGTGTGGGCATGCTATAGTTGAGGTTTGGGGTGTATTTAATTTTTCCATATTTATATTATCTCCTCCTTCTTCGCTTATGTGTTTCATGCGTTATATCTACAATGAGGCTCTCCATTCAGGTGACTTCTTTCCTCACTCTTTTTCTTTTACTATTCATTGTAGTATTATTTTGGTAAACATTGAGGGCAATGTTTAGTTTAGGTTTGGGGGTGTAGAAAAGAAGTGTTTATCATATGTTTTCATTTATGAAAAAAAAAAGTAAAAAAAAAAATAGTTTTTCGGTTGCTTGTTAATATTTTTATAGGTTTTGATAGTTTATCCCGTTATAATGCATCTTACAATTCTTAAGAGATTAATTTACATTGGAAGTGTGAGTAAGTATACTGGAGGATAGAGAACTTAACTGAGCAGTATCTTTCTGTTACAGTCCTCTTGGATCAGGTGCTTGAACTAAGAAAACTCACTCACACACACTAGTTACATAAAGTAATACCATCTAGAGATTTGTTGAATACTAATCTTCAGTGGGATGTCTTTAGTCAGAGTCATTGGATGATGTGTGGTTGTCTTTTGAGCTTAAAAGATCATGATAGACCATTTACTTAGCTATGGCAGGGGCTGGAACCGAAAATAGGTTGAGAGTATAATACAACCTGGACGGAATAAAGATGTGCTTGAAAATATGAAAAAAAAAAACACAAAATAAAATGAAAGGAAGGGGCTGCTTGACTATTATAGGATTAACTTAGGCTGATGCTCAGGCCCGAAGCGGTCCATCTTAAAACCTAATGCCCTAAGCCATACTGGTTGGGAGTCATTGGTCTGAGTCATTGCTAAACCTAAGCATCTTGAAGTCAGGTCTTACTATGTAGATTTTGATGTTCTTTGGTTAATGGGTAACACTGGATCTGTATAAAACAGAAATTTAGAATGTATTGCTACAATGTTCTACACTTTTACTATCTATATTATCATGATATATCATATTTAGCAGAAATTTCCAAGATGAAAGTGTGGAATAAAACCACTTACTTGAGGGCTTCTATATTCCCGTTGATTATAAACCAAGTACGTGTGGTTGATTTTCTTAAGCATCGTGGTTTGCATTTGAAGGGATAATAGGTTTGTTTGTTTTGTCGTGTTTTGATTTGTTTTTGCACTTAAGTTAATTAGGTTACTAAGTACATGTTTGTGGGTAGCATGGCTGCAAACCCTCACGAGACAACACTCGTCCTACTAGGGACACCAAGAGGTTTAACGGCTTGTTGCATACGCTCAATGCAATCGTGTTCCCTACGAAAGTGGCATTTACTTTTCTAGTTTAGTTTACTTTAGTTGTTTTTGTTTTTCCTTGCTTGATTTTGTTTTGCTCGAGGGCTAGCAAAATGTAGGTTTGGGGGTATTTGATATCTACAAAATATGCACATTTTTATATGCCTTTCTGCCTATATGTTAGTCATAATTTTAGTGAAAATAAGGATAATTAACAGTTAATCATGATTAGGTGAGTAATTAGGAGTTTAATAAGGAAATGCGCTTAATTGATTAATTTAAATGCATTAATTGGATTTAGTAGATTATATTTTGCTATGCGTCTAATTTAATATTTAATTTTATTTATGTAGGCTTTGAGAGTCCCAATCGCCAAAGTGAAACACGCCAAACCATTTCTGTGCTGAGATTGAAGATTCGATGGATGGAGTCGCTACGACGGGTTTTAAGGAATAAAAGAAAAAAAAGAAATTTTTTTTGAACCGGTTCAGTTTTTGGTTCCGTTCAATGAAAAGAAAAAAAAACAAAAAGACCGACCCGAGCAAAGCTCGGGCCTTCGTTCCAGAACAGAGGCACTCGAGCTCTGCTCGAGGCCGGTGAAGGGCAAGGACGGCAGAGCGAGGTCGGCGGTGACGGGTTTACGAGCCTGCAAAGATCGTGACGGCGACGGAGGGACTCATAGACGGCGACGGTGACAATCAACGGCTGGGTCTCATGGCGGGCTGAGCTGGGTTCCGGCATGACGACGGCGAGATGGGTCTCGATGGCAAACTGTCCCGGTCAGTGAAGCTCGGCGTATGTAGTCGACAGCGGTGGTGAAATAGACGGTGGACGGAGCTCGAGGCCATTGGGTTTGTACGGCAACAACTCCGGCGTCAAGACGGCAAGGCAGAAATGGGAATCGCGCCGGAATTGAAAATGGAAGATCATGCTCGAATTGGAAATTACAGAGGCGTGCGGGATTTGGAAAGCTTTGACGAAACGTGTTCGCTTTGGATTCCTTCCTCGATTAGGAATCGACTGAGGTCTATAAAAAGAGGTGAGGAGGAGGAACTGAAAGAGGGCCGACAGAAAGAGAAAAACAGAGAGAACAAAGAGCTTTTGGACAGAGAGAAACAGACTGAAAAGTTAGAACTTTTACCGGGATTCCGGCGGGGTTTTGGCCAGAGGTGAGGAGGAGAGGAGAAAGGCTGTTTTTTTGGACGAATTGCACAACGATTTGAAATTGCTACAGTGTCGGCCAGATGCTACAGTAACCGCAAGCCCGCCGGAGAAGATGATGAATAGTGTTGGTGCTACAGTGCTACAGTGTGCGTGAACAGTATTCCTGCAAATGACTCCTCCGACGACTCAGGCTTTTTCTTCCTTTCTTTTCATGTCTAGCTAAATTTTATTGTACTAAGACTAGATGAAGCCCGGCTGAATTGTTTGACTCTCAATATTTATTTGCAATGCTAAAGTAGTGATTTTTATTCCATATGCTTAATATTTTGTTACGATTATTCTGTTGCTCGAGAGAGGGTAGAGTAATTGTTAGTGAAATTAGTCGAAGGAATCGTTAATGTTCGAGAGGTCTTAGCGAACTCCAAGGTATTATTTGAATAAAGCTTGCATTTTTATGAATGATCTTTGCTTGAGAGAGGAAGATTAATTAAGTTAGATTTATTTGTTTAGTTGCATGTTCGAGAGGGCTGCACACATTACGATTATTCGTGACTTCGAGAGGGGCACGGATAATTGATCACTTGGAATTGTACGGGTTTAACGGAGAGGAAAGCTATTTAGTTTGGGTGGATTCGAAGTCTTAGTATATTTCTCATCATATTATTTTTACATAAATTTCATTGCTTTGTTAAATTAGAACTTTTCATTCTGTTATAACTAGTTACGTAGAAAAATCAAATCTTTTATTAGAATTAAGTTGAATCAGTCCAAGTCCTTTGGGTTCGACCTCGTTTCTACTAGTCTATACGTAGTCTCGTGCGATTGCGAGTAAATAGTTAAAAATTCAATCAATCAATAGGCATGAGCTTTATGATTGGGATAACTATAGCAATAACAATAGACACCGTTGTAGTCTCCGGTTACGGGACCAGCACGTGAACGACCATGGCGATCAGACGAGCAGCGACCACAAGAGGCGGAACTATCAGATAGGCGACAGGTAGCAGGTTGGGGTCCATAGGAGAAACTACAATGCCCCCCTCCATATGAGGCACCACTGCGAATAGGGCCAGACCTTGACTGACCACAGGTGGAGAGATGGGCAACACGAGCGGCAGCTTGCCCTTGTAGACGTGTCTCGAAATAAATAAGAAGGGCTGCAACTGGCTCCATAGAGGGAACTCGATAGAAATTTGGATGGCAGCAGCGGTCCAAGGTGATCAAACCTAAGAGAAGGTTGACAAATTGTAATATATACTCGGTGAATCCAAGTGTCGAACCATAGAAAATGGACGTAGAATTAATCTATTCCAAACTAATTTAAAAACTATTTACCTTAGCAAATTAAGATTTTTATCAGGAAATTATGTAGAGAAATTATAATTTAATTAACTACTAAAATGACGATTGAAGATCCAATTAAAACTAACTAAAGATAGCGAAGATAATCGATGAGAGATATCAAAGCTTCATGGATCAATTATTTAATCAATACTCTACGTCTATCTAATTACACAATTAGATTCAAATAATGATTTGACCAAATCAGAAGATATTGCATTCAAGTCCATCATAACAATTAGCATAAAATATCAATTGATCATTTATCATTAGCAAGCATAGTATACTAATCACAGGGAATCATAAGTGATCTATACATGAAATATGCATTTTTTATCTCCTAAACTTATGTTTCTGCTAGTTTTTGATTAGAATAAATGCTACTTTAATATAGTTTTTTCATTTTTGTAGGAAACAAGAGTAATACACAGAAATGAGGTGAAAATAAGCTTTAATGGTTAAATCATCATAACTTCGTGTACAAATCTCGGATTGGACTGATTCAAGCTTCATGTTAAAGTCAAGAAGTCAGCTTTCCAACGCCACCAACTATGCACAATTCGGAGTTCGGAGCAGAAAGTTATAGCCATTTGAAGATTATGAATAGTAACTACGATCGATCGGATATAAATGCGATCGATCGCCAGAGCCACAAAAGCAGTGTATTAAAGGAAACGATCGATCGGACCTCAAAACGATCGATTGTATCTACTGGAATTTTTGATCTGCACAAGACAGTAACTACGATCGATTGGCATTATTCGGCGTCGATCGCCAAAGCGATCGATCGGAGGAAAATAACGAAGGAATAGCAATCGATCAGTATGCGAACGATCGGCAATACGGAGCGATCGATCGCCGTGTGCGGAAAACCGAAATAAGACCTATTTCGACTCGGTTTTGGAAGGGGACTTTGTGGTTTCTCTTCAAACTTATAAATAGGCCTTATGGGAGAACGTTTTGGGCAATCAATCTTAGAAAAACCCTTGGAGAATCTAGAGTTAAATTGGAGGCTAGAGCAATGGAGAGAAGAAGATAAAGAACATGATGATGATTTCTCTTTCAATGCGAGGCTAAACACTTTTCCAAGGTGTAGATGAAGCCCAATAATCTGGTTGTGTAGTTTCTTTTCTCTCATCTTATGTTTTTACTCTAGTTGGTGTATGGATTTTATTGTGTAATCATTGTTAATTCATTAAAGGTTTGTTCTTTGTACTCGAGAGAGACAAGAGTGAATTCTTGTGAGTTTCAATCCGAAGATTACTTGCGTATCCAAGAGAAACGTGAGTAGACTGAGGTGTTATATATCGATAAAGTTTCATTGGTTTATACTCGAGAGAGAGATCACAATTCCATGTTTTAACCATTTTATGTGTTACGTCGGAGAGAAGAGCACTATATTTTGAGTTGACAAGTGTATGTCCGAGAGGAATATGCTAGCCAATTGGAAATCTTTATTGAAAAGACAGAGAGAAACGGTGCGCTAGTTTATTGTGGTGGATTCGTAGCCTTGGTCTTCTCCATATTGATTAAATCTCAGTTAGATTAGCTAAAGTTCATTGCTTTCTTAGTCTAGAATCAATACTACTGCTTTCTTTTGAATTTGGTAAAATATTAATCTGTCCCTGAGGTTCGACAACCCTTCTTAATACTTGCCGTAGTACAATTGCCTTTTGCACTTGCAAATGTTTTATATTTAAACGATCAAGTTTTTGGCGCCGTTGCCGGGGATGGAAGTCAATAGTTTACTAGATTCTTAGCATAGTTAGTTTTAGACTAGTTAGAGAGTCTTAACTTTGATTATTTTTTTTAGTAGCTTAAACTGTGTTTTACTTTCTTGAGTAGGATTAAGAGAAGACGTGGAATTCTCGCCAACGTGGAAGGGCTACCCCTTCCCCTAGTTTGCATTCTCTTATCCTTCTCTTTTTAGATTAATTTGTGTGCTTGGATTTTTTCTTTTCTTTATGTGATAGCATGCTGTGTTAGTTGTGGCTATTAGGACTCCTACTTGTCGATATATAGGACTGATGATTGCTAGTTGTGGATATCTAGGGTTGTTTCTCTGATTTGTGGATGTGTGATATTTTGGTTCGGTTGATGCATGCATGGTGAAGAAATGTCTTCACTTTTCTATGGATTTAGCCATGAGAACCCATATAGGAGCTTTAATGATTATTGTTCTTCACACACACCTAATCCCCCTCCCTGTGAAGTGCCTTACCACCCACATCCCCTATATGTTGATACTTACAACCATGGGTGAGATAATCACTCCAACTATGGGGGTAGCACATCTTCCCTACAATTTACAACTCATTTTATGTCGGAACCATGTGCTCTTTGTTTAAGTCTTATTCATACCCCAGTAGAGTGCCCTTTGGCCCATGAATACCATGATTTTATACACAAGTATGTTAATGAAGCCAAAAGTCTTCATAGGTAGGAGGACCATCCTAATTCTCCTTTGAAGCAACCCAACCCTGGGCCCACTCTTCATCAGGCCCCTAGACAAGATTTCCTAAGCCATCAATTACCTTACCAACTAGCCTCTACTCCTCAATTTGGCCAATCTACCTTAGAAGACAAAATGAACCAAATAATAGCCAACCAATCTGCCATCCTCACAGCCTTAAGCAAGTTGTCAAATGGATATAAAGAAATGAGAGAAGAGTACACCCCACCTATTCAACCACAATACCCGATGGGCCAATTTGTTGAAGAGGGGATATATTTTTCCCCTGACCATGTGCAAAATATTACAACCCTTCGGAGTGCACAAAAATTTGAAAATGAGGTTGGGTGTAATTCCAGAACTGATCAAGAGGGTGTGGATATTAAAGAAGAAGTGAGTGTGTTGATAGAACCAATTTTTTAACCTTCTTCTATATCTGAGGAGTTGCAGTCTACGGCACTATTAACAGAACCTTCTATTCCTGAAGCACCATTCATATCTTGTCTAGATCAATCTAACTCTTTGTTTATTGAACATAACTTAGACTGTTTCATAGATAGTTTAGTTGATTCACTAATTGAGGAAGCTTTCCCAATTCTATTACTAGAAGAGGCCGCTATGGCCAAATTGGTTGATGTGGGGGAGGAGGTTCCCTTTATATTAAAATTCTCTGATGACCTTCTTCTATGGACAATGCAGGGACCCATCTTTCCACTGCTTCATCACCCACCACTCCACCCTTTCATTCCACGATATGATCCATACATAAGCCACAAGGATAGGAGTGTGTGGGGAAATCATTTAATCGATCGGAGTTGAGTTCTTGTGGATCCGAGTCCTGCAGAAGATTGTGGCTCGGTCTGGCTGAAGACGTTAAACTTAGCGCTTGGTGGGAGGCAACCCACATATTCAGGTGTATTCTCTCCTTTATCTGATTTTCTTTGTTATATGCTCATTGTCATTTTTATATTTTGCTCACATTGAGGACAATGTTCATAATAGTTTTGGGGGAGGGAATATTACTTTCATAAAAATAAAAATTAGAAAAAGAAAAAAAAATTTGATTAGTTTTTAGGTTTTTTGTTAGTATTTTTGTTAGGTTTTGATAGTTTATCCCGTAATAATGCATGTTACAATTCTTAGGAGATTAATTGACATTTGAAGTGTGAGTAAGTGTACTGGAGGATAGATACACTTAACTGAGCATATCTTTCTGTTACAGTCCTCTTGGAACAAGTGCTTTAACTAAGAAAACTCACTCACACACACTAGTTAAATAAAGTAATACCATCTAGAGATTTGTTGAATACTAATTTACAGTGGGATGTCTTTAGTCAGAGTCATTGGATGATGTGTAGTTATCTGTTGAGCTTAAAAGATCATGATAGACCATTTACTTGGCTATGGCAAGGGATTAGAATCGAAAATAGGTTGAGAGTATAATACAGCCTGGATAGAAATAAAGATGTGCTGAAAATATGTCTCTGTTTTTCCCAAATCAATCACGAACACGTCTCTACCAAATCCGATTCAAGCTTATCCAAACTCGCATCCAAATCTGAGTTGCAACTGATTCCAATTTCATCGTTGATGAATTTCCAAGTTGAGCAAAACATCTGATCAAGACCAACTCTCCCTCTCTAATCTGTCGAGCGTCTGGTTGGAGCAAAACACCCGAGCTTCGGCTCGGGTTGTTCTTTATTTTTTTAACGTATCAAAACCCGTCGTATCGCTTTCGTTCGTCCAATATCATCTGGACGGTTCTTTTGTTTTCTTCACTTATAACAACCACCCGTCTTCTCCTTAGATGACAATTAACGATCTGGACCATCTCTGCACTTGGTCCTTTCTTTTTAAATTGATTCAAGCTTTAAAAACCCGTTACAAGCCTCGTAGCCGTCGGATCTTCTATAACTTGATCTCTTTTCTTATAAACCCGATTGACACGCTTTAATCCTATGATCCGCAACTCTAACTTCTAAAAACCTGCAGTAATAAAATCAAACCAAAATTAGACGCATAATAAAAATATAATTCCTTAATGCATCTAAATTAGTTAATTAGAGCAATTTAATTATTAATCCCTAATTACTTCCCTAATCACTAATAACCCATTTTATTCCTGTTTTATTATTAAAACTATCGAACAAATAGGTAAATAGGGCATATAAATGTGTATATTTTATGTGTATCAAATACCCCCAAACCTATAGTTTGCTAGTCCTTGAGCAAAACAAACAAAGAAAAATCATAAATCTATTAAAATAAAATGCCACTTTTGTAGGTGTCCCTAGTAGGATGAGTTTTGTCTCGTGAGGGTTTACAGCCATGCTATCCACAAACATGTACTTATAAGGTTAACCTTATTAATCTAAATGCAAAAACAAAATAAACACTTCAAAACAATCAAACCTATTATCCCTTCAAATGCAAACTACAATGTTTAAGAAAATCAACTACATGTACTTGGTTCATAATCAACGGGAATATAGAAGCCCTCAAGTAAGTGGTTTTATTCTACACCTTCATCTTGGAAATTTCTGCTCAATATGATATATCATGATAAGATAAATAGTAAAAGTGTAGAACATTATAGAAATACACCCTAAATTTCCATTTTACACATATCTAATGCGACCCATTAACCAAAGAACATTAGAATCTACATAGTCATCGCAATCTCTAGGTTCATGATAGCACAAATACATGCACGCCTCCTTCGGGTCCAACATTCTAGACTTGAGAGGATAATACACTATAGACTTTTTTTTCTTTTTCAATAGGACTGTGTAAGGCCTGACTTCAAGATGCTTAGGTTTAGCAATGACTCAGGCCAATGACTCCCAGCACAGTTGGCTTAGGGCATTAGGTTTTAAGTATAGACTGCTTCGGGCCCGAGCATCTGCCTAAGTTAATCCTATAATAGTCAAGCAGCCCCTTTCTTTCTTTTTGTTTTCTCATTTTTTTCATTTTTTTTCAGTATTCATATTTTCAATTGCATCTTATCATGTCTAGGCTGTATTATACTCTCAACATATTTCCAGTTCCAAGCCCTTGCTATAGCCAAGTAAATAGTCTATCATGATCTTTTAAGCTCAACACACAACCACATATCAACCAATGACTCTGACTAAAGATATCCCACTGAAGATTGGTATTCAACAAATCTCTAGAGGGTATTACTTTATGTACTAGTGTATGTGAGTGAGTTTTATTAGCTCAAGCACCTGTTCCAAGAGGATTGTAACATAAAGATATGCTAAGTTTAGTGCTTCTATCCTCCAGTATACTTACTCACACTTCCAATGTAAATTAATCTCTTAAAAATTGAAGTATACATCATCATGGGATAAACTATCAAAACCTATAAAAAAATACTAATAAACAACCTAAAAACTAATCAAATTTAATTTGTTTTTCTTTTTCTATATTTTTAAATAAACAAAGTTATTCCTATATACCCCCAAACCTAAACTAAACATTGTCCTCAATGTTAAGAATGAAATGAAGGATAAATAAATAAATAGATAAAATCAAGGATATATGTTACATGAAGAACTACAAATTGCAAAAATCCCATGCGAGTGAAAAACATCAGCAAGTAAGAAGATGAGAGCAATAACAATATCCAACTAGAAAACATCCTCTAACTAAAAAGTAACCTAAAACAAAGAAAAAGCTGGGCTGCCTCCGAGGAGCGCTAAGTTTCTTGTCTTCAGCCAGACTGAGTGTAAGAGTATTCAATCATGATAAGTGGGATCAGACAGAGGAATACTCTCCACTTCTGATAGAATCAATTCCAGGAATAGCTTAAGTCTTTGACCATTTACTTTAAACACATTGCCATTCAATGGACTTTCAATTTCAACAGCTCCATGAGGATAAATAGATTTAACAATAAATGGACTATTCCATCTAAAACGGAGCTTGCCAGGAAATAAATGCAATCTAGAGTTATACAAAAGAACTTTTTGTGAAGGTTCAAAAGTTTTTCGATGAATGTGTTGATCATGCAAGACCTTCATTTGTTCTTTGTAAATTTTTTAATTCATATATGCATCATTCCTGATTTCATCCAATTCATTTAGTTGAACCTTACGCACAGAACTGGCGTCATCCAAACTAAAATTAAACATCTTTATAGCCCAATACACTTTGTGCTCCAACTCCACAGGCAAGTGGCAAGCTTTTCCATAAACCAGTCTATAAGGGGACATACCAATAGGTCATTTAAAACCTGTACGGTATGCCAAAAGTGCATCTGTTAACCGCAGAGACCAATCTTTGCGATTTGGGTTAACCGTTTTCTCTAAAATGTGTTTAATCTCTCTATTGGCAAGTTTAGCTTGCCCACTTGTTTGCGGGTGATAAGGGGTAGCCACCTTATGAGTAATTCCATATTTTTTCATTAATGCCTCAAAAGGCTTATTGCAGAAATGAGAACCCCCATCACTTATCATTGCATGGGGTATACCAAACCTTGATAGAACATTCTCTTTCAAAAAGCGTATAACAGTTTTATGATCATTATTTCTACAAGGGATGGCCTCTACCCACTTGGAAACATAGTCAACAGCCACTAAGATGTACAGATAGCCAAAAGAAGGTGAAAATGGACCCATGAAATCAATACCCCAACAATCAAATACTTCAATCACTAAAATGGGGTTTAAAGGAATCATATTCCGACAGGTTATTCCACCAAGCTGTTGACCCAATAAAATCCACATTATAAAATTTTAGCAACTATTTTTCTAGCAGAAAAATGGCTGCCATAAGCTTCTGAATGGCAGAAGGAAATGACACTATGAATTTCATCATTTGGCACACATTTTCTTATAATTTGATCCGGACAATATTTGAAAAGATATAGATCATCCCAGAAGAAGTTTCTTACCTCCATCATGAACTTCTTCTTGTCCTGTGTTGTCCAATGAGAAGGAGTTTGACCTGTGACAAAAAAATTAACAATATCAGCAAACTAAGGTAGATCAGAAACAATAAAGAGTTGCTCATCTGGGAAAGTGTTTTTAATTGGCGCAGCCTCATTAGAATCATCAACAGTCAACCTAGATAAATGATTGGCCACCACATTTTTTACTCCTTTCTTATCTTTAATGGTAATATCAAATTCTTGAAGAGGAATATCCAGTGAATCAACCTAGGTTTTGTATATTTCTTTGATAGAAAATATTTCAAAGGAGCATGATCAGTAAATACAACAATAGGATATCCGGTCAAGTAAGCTCTAAATTTATCCAAAGCAAATACTATAGCAAGTAATTTCTTTTCTGTTGTTGAATAATTCATCTGAGCATTATCTAAGGTCTTACTTGCATAGTAAATAACATAAGGCTTCTTATCCTTCCTTTGCCCCAAAACAGCCCCCACAGCAAAGTCACTAGCATCACACATTATCTCAAACGGTAAAGTCCAATCTGGGGGCTGCATAATAGGGGCTGAAGTAAGCATTCCCTTCAGTTTAGCAAAAGCTTTTTCACAATCATCAGTCCATTTAAAAACAGTATCTTTAAATAGGAGATTACACAATGGTCTAGAAATAGAACTAAAATCTTTGATGAATCTCCTGTAAATCCCTGCATGACCCAAAAATGATCTAACATCTTTAACAGTCTTGGGTGTAGGCAAATGAGTAATTAAATCAATTTTTAACTGGTCAACTTCAATTCCCCTAGAGGAAACAATATGACCCAAAACAATTCCTTTAGAAACCATGAAATGACATTTTTCCCAATTAAGCACAAGGTTCTTCTCTTCACACCTCTCAAAACTTTATGCAAATTAGACAAACAGTCATCAAATGAATCACCAAATACAGAAAAGTCATCCATAAATACTTCAAGATACCGTTCAACCATATCACTAAAAATACTCAGCATGCATCTTTGAAATGTTGCAGGTGCATTGCATAAACCAAAATGCATTCTCCTGTAAGCAAAAGTACCAAAAGGACAAGGGAATGTAGTTTTCTCTTGGTCTTCTAATGTAATTTCAATTTGGTTGTACCCAGATTAGCCATCTAGGAAACAATAATATGTATGGCCAACTACCCTCTTGATCGTTTAAATATAAAACCCTTGCAAGTGCACAAGGCAATTGTACTACGGTGAGTATTAATAAGGGTTGTCAAACCTCAGGGACGGTGAATACTTTGCCAAATTCAAGAGAAAATAGCAGTGTTGATTTTAGACTAAGAAAGCAATGAACTTTTAAACTAAACTAAGTTGAGATTTGATCAATAAGGAGAAGACCAAGGCTTCGAATCCAGCACAATAACTAGTGTATCGTTTCTCTCTCTCTTTTGAATAAAGATTTCCAATTGGCTAGCATATTCCTCTCGGACATACACTTGTCAACTCAAAATATAGTGCTCTCCTCTCGGATGTAACACATAAAATAATTAAAACGTGGAATTGTGATCTATCTCTCTCGAGTATAAACCAATGAAATTTTATTGATATATAACACCTCAGTCTACTCACGTTCCTCTCGGATACGCAAGTATTCTTCGGATTGAAACTCACAAGAATTCACTCTTGTCTCTCTCGAGTACGAAGAACAAACATTTATTGAATTAACGGTGATTACACAATAAAATCCATACACCAACTAGAGTAAAAACATAAGATGAGAGAAAAGAAACTACACAACCAGATTATTGGGCTTCATCTACGCCTTGGATAGGAGTTTAGCCAAGCATGGGAAGAGAATCCATCATCTTCATCTTCATCATCTTCTTCTTCCTTTGCTCTAGCCTCCAAGGGTTTCTCCAAGAGTTGAATATGTGGTGCCCAAAACGTTCTCCCATAAGGCCTATTTATAATAGTGAAGAGAAAACACGAAGTCCCCTTTCAAATCTAAGTCAAAATAGGTCTTATTTCGGTTTGTCGTATACGGCGATCGATCGCTCCATATTGACGATCGTTCGCTGTCCGATCGATCGCAATTCCTTCGTTATTTTCCCCCGATCGATCGCTTTTCCGATCGACGCCGTATGATACCGATCGATCGTAGTTACTGTCTTCGGCGATTGAAAAATTCCAATAGATACGATCGATCGTTTTTATGCCGATCGATCATTTCCTTTAATACACTGCTTTAGCGGCTCTGGCGATTGATCGCATTGATTGCCGATCGATCGTAGTTACTGTTTATAAACTTCAAATGGCTATAACTTTCTATCCCGAACTTCGAATTGCGCGTGGTTGGTGGCGTCCCATAAGGCCTATTTATAAGAGTGAAGAGAAACCACGAAGTCCCCTTCCAAATCCAAGTTGAAATAGGTCTTATTTCGGTTTTCCGCAGACGGCGATCGATCGCTCCATATTGCCGATCGTTCGCTGGACGGTCGATCGCAATTCCTTCGTTATTTTCATCCGATCGATCGCTTTGTCGATCGACGCCGTATGATACCGATCGATCGTAGTTACTGTCTTCGGCGATTGAAAAATTCCAGTAGATACGATCGATTGTTTTGAGGTCCGATCGATCGTTTCCTTCAATACACTGCTTTTACGGCTCTCGCGATCGATCGCATTGGTAGCCGATCGATTGTAGTTACTGTTCATAAACTTCAAATGGCTATAACTTTCTGTCCCGAACTCCGAATTACACGTGGTTGGTGGCGTTGGAAAGCTGACTTCTTGAAATTTAACATGAGACTTGAATCAGTCTGATCAGATATTTTTAGACGAAGTTATGATAATTTATCCATTCGAGTTACTTTTCACCTCATTTCTGTGTATTACTCTTGTTTCCTACAAAAACCAAAAACTATATTAAAGTAGTAGTTATTCTAATCAAACACTAGCATAATCATAAGCTTAGGAGATAATAAAATGCATATTTCATGTATAGATCACCTCTCCAGAACTTGATCTAGAAACGGTAACGGAAAATGGTCTTTCCTAGTGACTAAGTTCAACTTCCTGTGATCAATGCACATTCTCCAGCCAGATGTAACTCTAGTGGGTATTAATTCATTATTTGCATTCTGATCTATACATGAAATATGTATTTTATTATCTCCTAAACTTATGTTTATGCTGGTGTTTGATTAGAATTTCTACTACTTTAATATAGTTTTTGGTTTTTGTAGGAAATAAGAGTAATACACAGAAATGAGGAGAAAAGTAACTCAAATAGTTAAATCATTATAACTCCGTGTACAAATGTCAGATTGAACCGATTCAAGCTTCATGTTGGATTTCAAGAAGTCAGCTTTCCAACGCCAGCAACCACGTGCAATTCGGAGTTCGGGACAGAAAGTTATAACCATTTGAAATTCGTAAATAGTAACCACGATCGATCGGCTATCAATGCAATCGATCGCTTCAGCCGCAAAAGCAGTACATTGAAGGAAACGATCGATCGGACCTCAAAACGATCAATCGTATCTACTGGAATTTTTCAATCGTCGAAGACAGTAACTGCGATTGATCGGTATCATACGGCGTCGATCGGCAAAGCGATCGATCGGAGGAAAATAAAGAAGGAATTGCGATCGATCGGCCCGCGAACGATCGGCAATACGGAGCGATCGATCGCCGTATGCGGCAAACCGAAATAAGACCTATTTCGACTTGGATTTGGAAGGGGACTTCGTGGTTTCTCTTCACTCTTATAAATAGGCCTTATAGGAGAACGTTTTGGACACCACATATTCAACCCTTGGAGAATTTAGAGCTTTATTGGAGGCTAGAGCAAAGGAGAGAAGAAGATGAAGAACATGAAGAACACGATGGTGATTTCTCTTCCGATGCGAGGCTAAACACTTTTCTAAGGCGTAGATGAAGCCCAATAATCTGGTTGTGTAGTTTCTTTTCTCTCATCTTATGTTTTTACTCTAGTTGGTGTATGGATTTTATTGTGTAATCACCGTTAATTCAATAAAGGTTTGTTCTTTGTACTCGAGAGAGACAAGAGTGAATTCTTGTGAGTTTCAATCCGAAGAATACTTGCGTATCCAAGAGGAACGTGAGTAGACTGAGGTGTTATATATCAATAAAATTTCATTGGTTTATACTCGAGAGAGATAGATCATAATTCCATGTTTTAACCGTTTTATGTGTTACATCCGAGAGGAATATGCTAACCAATTAGAAATCTTTATTCAAAAGAGAGAGAGAAATGATACACTAGTTTATTGTGGTGGATTCGAAGCCTTGGTCTTCTCCATATTGATTAAATCTCACTTAGTTTAGTTAAAGTTCATTGCTTTCTTAGTCTAGAATCAACATTGCTACTTTCTTTTGAATTTAGTAAAAGATTAATCCGTCCCTGAGGTTCGACAACCCTTTTTAATACTCGCCGTAGTACAATTGCCTTGTGCACTTGCAAGGGTTTTAATTTTAAATGATCATATTCTTGACAAAAGTTACACCAGATTTCTTAGGCACTACTTGTGTAGGACTAACCCACTTGCTCTCAGAAATGGGGTAGATGATCTCTTCATCAAAGAGCTTAAGAACTTCAGCTCTAGCCGCCTCTTTCATGTTTGGATTTAACCTACGTTGCATCTCCCTAGACGGTTTGGCATTGTCCTCCAAATAAATCCGATGAGTGCATATCAAAGGGCTTCTTATTCCTTTTAAATTAGCAATTGTCCATCCTATTTCACCTTTATACTTTCTCAAAATATCAAGCAACTTACCCTCTTCGATAAGATTAAGATGAGAAGATATTACCACCGGAAGAGTTTCATCATCACCCAAAAATGCATATTTGAGTTTAGTTGGTAACTTTTTCAACTCCAATTTGGGTGCTTGAATGCTTGATGGTGTAGGCAATTTGTCACTCACTGGTAGGTCCTCAAACTTAGGTTTCCATGCATTCGCTTCCAATACATGTAGAGAATTCAGCAGAAAACAAATCTCAGCCCTTTCCAAATCTACTTTAGATGCATCATATAAAGAATTCACTAAGCAAGATTCTAAAAGGTCAAAAAGAGATGAAACTTGAAATTGATTTCTAACAATGGTATCCACCTAATTAAATTCTTGAACATCAGTATCATCCTCTGGTTGTTTGCAAACATTAAATATATTCAATTCCAAAATCATATTACCAAATAAAAGTTTCATCACACCATTCATACAATTAATCAAAGCATTTGAATTAGCAAGAAATGGACGACCTAATATGACAGGAATATTTGCACTTGCATTTATAAAAAGATGTGTCCAAAACAATAAAATCAACAAGAAAGTAAAATTTGTCTACTTGAACAAGAACATCTTCCATCACTCCCCTTGGAATTTTAATAGAACGATCAGCAAGTTGAAGAGTAATGGTGGTGGGTTTAAGTTCCCTACGACCTAACTCAGTGTACACTGAATAAGGCAAAAGATTAACACTAGCCCCAAGATCAAGCAAGGCTTGGTCTACCCTAAAGTTCCTGATCATACATGAAATAGTTGGACATCCAGGATCCTTGTATTTGGGTGGGCTTTTGTGTTGAATTATAGAACTTACCTGCTCAGTTAGAAAAGCTTTTTTCTACACATTCAACTTACGCTTAATAGTACATAAATCTTTCAAGAACTTAGCATAAGAATGAACCTGTTTGATTGCATCTAATAAAGGAATGTTAATTTTCACCTGCTTAAAAAGTTCAAAAATTTCAGCATATTGGTTCAACTTTTGAGGTGGTTTCAACCTCTGTGGAAATAAGCTGGAATAGGACATCTCACATCACTTGACCCAGATTTATCAATTTCCTTATTATCATGTTTTGATTCATCACTCTTAGAAGAATTCTGAGCCTTTAGTGGAATTGTTTTTTCAATTTCTTTTCCACATGTAGAGTGGTAATAGACTTAGCATGTTCCAATTGTGAATCAGAAGATTTTGTGTCCATCATGTGAACTTGCCCCTGCGGATTGGGTTGGGGTTGAGCAGGAAACCTACCTTTCTCTTGAATAGCAAGAGAAGATGTCAATTTAGTGAGGGCTTGTGAGGTTTGTTGATTAATAGTAGCTTGCCGTTGCATGAAAGTTTGTAATGTCTCCTCAAGTGTCTTCATGTGAGGTGGAACATATGGATTATAATTGGAAGATGCTTGAAAAGGTGGTGCTTGTGCAACATTTTCATTCCTCCAACTAAAGTTGGGGTGATTCCTCCATCCTAGATTGTATGTGTCTCTATAAGGAGATTGCCTCTTAAAAGAGGTCATGGTTTTTGCTTGGTCATGTAACACCTCCTTAAAAGCAGGAATGGTAGGGCACTCATTAGTCGGGTGTCCCATTACATCATAAATTCCACAGGCCTCTTCTGTAGTAACAAACTTAACAACATTAATTTTCCCTAATTCCAGGCCTCCACCTTCCTAGCCAAAGAGGCTAGCTGAGCACTCAAATTATCCTCCTCCCTAAGATGATGCAGACCCCCACGAGTAGCTAAAGACATTGGCTTATTAGAAACATCAGAGGCATCGGTGGGATCCCAAGAATCTGAGTCTTCAGCTATTTGATCTAGAAAATCAAGGGCTTCATTAGGGTCTTTATCAAAGAATTCCCCATTACACATTGTTTGAACAAATTGTTTCATTGAGGGCGTCATCCCATCATAGAAGAAACTGATGGTACGCCACTTCTCATACCCATGATGTGGACAAGAATTTAACAAATCTTTATAACGCTCCCAACACTGATAAAACGATTCATTATTTTTTGGGCAAAGTTTGCTATTTGTCTTTTCAGAGCATTTGTCCTATGAACTGGGAAAAGCTTTTTAAGGAATTCAGTCTGTAGTTCTTTCCAAGTTCCTACAGATTTAGGCTTAAGAGAATTCAGCCAAGTTTTGGCTTTATCCTTCAAGGAAAAAAGGAAACAATTTTAGCCTGATAATGTCCTCACTACAAGCCTACTCAAAAGTTGCACATACTTCCTCAAATTCCTTTAAATGCAAATATGGATTTTCAAACTCTAGACCATGGAATTTGGGAAGCAAGTTTATCATTCTAAGCTTAAAAGTAAAGTGATGTGCTTGTAGAGGCAATATAATACAATAGGGTGTGCTAGTGTGTAAAGGTTGCAGATAATCACGCAAGGGCCACATTGTGCATCATGTTCAATCTCATTTTTATTAATATCATGGTTACTACCCTGATCAGCCATATTGTGTGGTGTTGTGATGGAACAGTAAACTCAAACAATGGATTCTCAATCAAAATAGCAGAATTATTTCTAACCAATCATCCACTGATATCTCTATTCCACAAGTGCATGCACAAGCAACAAAAATTTCAAAGAGAGATGGAATGAGTATACCAAATTTGAAGAAAAATCCAATGAAAAGCCTTTTTGTTCTAGATAGGACTCCAAATTCCTGCAAAATAAACAAGCAAAATTAAACTAAGAATAATTGAAATTAACTAAACTATACTTGGGAGAAATACACTAACTGGAAGATTAATCCTAAACTTCACTCCCCGGCAACAGCGCCAAAATTTTATTAAACCCAAGAGAAGGTTGACAAATTGTAATATATACTCGGTGAATACAAGTGTCGAACCACAGGGAATGGACTTAGAATTAATCTATTCCAAACTAATTTAAAAATTATTTAGCTTAGCAAATTAAGATTCTTATCAGGAAATTATGTAGAGAAATTGTAATTTAATTAACTACTAAAATGACAATTGAAGATTTAACTAAAACTAACTAAAGATAGCGAAGATAATCGATGAGAGATATTAAAACTTCAAGGATCAATTATTTAATCAATACTCTACGTCTATTTAATTACACAATTAGATTTAAATAATGATTTGACCTAATCGAAAGATATTGCATTCAAGTCCATCATAACAATTAGCATAAAATATCAATTGAACATTTATCATTAGCAAGCATAGTCTACTAATCACAGGGAATCATAAGCATTCGCCGTACTTTACGTTTACGACAAATCAAATAATTATATAGATTATGACTATTTCTAAATATCTCTATTCAATCAAATAAACAATAAACATATCTTTCATAAACATAGAAATACTAATCAAATAATTTCACCCCTAGCTTTGACAAAAGATTTAGCTATTCATATTCATGAGAAAAAAAATCAGATTTGGAAGAAATTGCATCGAAAAAAAATACTGTAGCAGTTTTACAATTCACGGTACTGAAGCAGGAACACTGTTCACTGTAGAAGCACTGTTCATCTTTTCCAACAACCCGCTGAACTGTAGCATTTGCGCAGTTACTGTAGCAGCACATCACTCTAGCAAACCAAAATTAGCCCAAAAACTCTTGCTTTTTCCTCCCAATCTCTTCCCCTTTCTTCTCCCAATCGATTGCTATCCTTTCCTTGTTTTCCGGCCAAAATACCACCCAAAACACGACCCACTTTCTCAAATTTGCCCTCTATTTTTTTTTCTAGAAAACCAGTCATTTTCTTCTTCAAAACAACCCTTTTTATAGGCTAAAGTCTCGTCCCAATTTAGATAACTCCAAATCCAATTCGAGTCCCAATTTAACTCAGGAAATCCGAACCAATCCTGTGACCAAAATCCACTCAAACATCGAATCCATCTTCTCTGTTTTTCCCAAATCAGTCACGAACATGTCTCTGCCAAATCCGATTCAAGCTTATCTAAAATCGCATCCAAATCTGAGTTGATTCCAATTTCATCGTTGATGAATTTCCAAGTTGAGCAAAACATCTGATCAAGCCCAACTCTCCCTCTCTGTTCTGTCGAGCGTCTGGTTGGAGCAAAACACCCGAGCTTCGGCTCGGGTTGTTCTTTTTTTTTTAATGTTTCAAAACCCGTCGTATCACTCTCGTTCATCCGATATCATCTTGACGGTTCTTTTGTTTTCTTCACTTATAACCAACACCCGTCTTCTCCTTAGATGACAATCAACGATCTAGATCATCTCTGCACTTGGTCCTTTCTTTTTAAATTAATTCAAGCTTTAAAAACCCGTTACAAGCCTCGTAGTTGTCGGATCTTCTATAACTTGATCTCTTTTCATATACATGATGAGGTCATCGTCTTCCACGGGCTTGCCAACCATGGCCAATGTATGAGTCAGCACCCGTGCTCTGTTGACGTACTCCGAAACGGTCATGGAACCCTTGGACAACGAGTGGAGTTCACCCTTAACTCCCTAAATGTGAAAGCAGATGATCATTTAAAATTAAACCCTTGCAGGTGCACAAGTCAATTATACTACGGCGAGTATTAAAGAGTTGTCGAAACTCTGGGACGGTTAAATACTTAACCAAATTCAAGAGAAAGTTGGAGTTTTTATTTAATTTAAGAAAGCAATGAACTTTAATTAAATTAACTGAGTTTAACCAATGCAGAGAAATATCAAGGCAGCGAATCCACCACTAGATATGCAATTACTAGTTTAAATTATTATTAGGCACAAATTAATATGATATGGTAACTTGTGTTCATGGTCAAACACACAAATCACAATGAATTCACTCACGTACTTGGTCGGACAAGAAAGTTCATCAACTATAATGTAATTAATTATATCCTTGGTCGGGCATAGAACCAATCACAATCCTGTTCTTGGTTAGACACAGGGATTAAAAAGATATAATTCTATTCATAATCAATCAAGTCTATGGTCAAACACTCAAAAGAAACTCATGAAATAGCATTAAGCATGAATCATATCAACTCTATTAAATTAAACAAGAAAGAGTAGCAATACACATATAGGGCTTCATTTAGCCTTGACAAAAGAATTTAGCTACACATAGGAAGAGAGAAAAGAAAAGCCTGATTTGATAGATCCATTGGCATGAATCACTTCTTCTTCTTTGGCTCCAAAAGACTCCTTCTTCTTGCTCTTCTCTAGCCTCCAAGATCTATTCTCTAATACCCAATACGTTCTCTTTAAGGCCTATTTATAAGGTTGGGAAGAAAACATAAAAGATCCTTCTAAATCCGAGTTAAAATAGGTCAAAACTCACTTTTGTGCAACGACGATCGATCGATGGCGACCGCTTTCTCGGTTTCTTCCTGCAGCACAATTTTCCAACGGACATAACTTTTCGCTCTGAACTCCGAATTGCACACGGTCAGTGGTGTTGGAAAACTGACTTCTTGAACTTTAAATTAAGCTTGAATAAGTCCAATCAGTAATATACACACAAAGTTATGAAGATTTAACAATTGGAGTCACTTTTCATCTCATTCTATAGCTTACTCTTATTTTCCTATGAAAACGAAAAACTACATTAAAATATCACTAAATCTAATCAAATAATAACATAAATATAATTTTAAGGGCTAATAAAATACATAATTCATGTATAGATTAGGTGGTGAACTTGTCGTATAGCGTTTCCATCGTGCTCCAGAACTCGAAGGTAGACGTGCAGTGGATGACTTGTGGAAGAACTTCCTCAGAGATAGAGGATGCAAGCCAGCCGAGCACCATTTGATCGAGCCGCAGTGATCGTTTAAAATTAAACCCTTGCAAGTGCACAAGGCAATTGTACTATAGTGAGTATTAAAGGGTTGTCGAACCTCAGGGACGGTGAATACTTTACCAAATTCCAGAGAAGTAAAAGATGTAATTTAATTAATTCTAAAGAAAGCAATGAGCTTTATCTAATCTAACTGAGATTTAATCAATATGGAGAAATATCAAGGCAGAGAATCCACCACTAGACATGCAATTACTACTCTCAATTATTATTAAACATACATTGATATGATATGGTAATTCGTGTTCTTGATCGGACACACGAATTAATAATGAATTCACTAACGTTCTTGATCGGACACGAAAGTTCATCCACTATTGTGTAATCAATCATATCCTTGATCGGGCATAGAATCAATCACAACTCTATTATAATGCAATTAATCTTATCCTTGATCGGGCATAAAATCAATCACAATATCTAATTCCATTCATAATCAATTAAGTCTATGATCAAGCACTCAAAAGAAACTCATGAAATCGCATTAAGCATAAATCATAATCAACTTTATAGAATTAAACTATCAAGAGTAGCAATACACATCTAGGGCTTCATCAAGCCTTGACAAGGAATTTAGTTACACATAGAAAGGGAGAAAAGAAAAGCCTGTTTATGTAGATCCATCGTCATGAATCCTTCTTCTTCTTCTTTGCTCAAGACTCCTTCTCTTCCTCCTCTCTAGCCTCCAATAAAGCTCTGGTTCTCCAAGGTTGAATGCCCAAAACGTTCTCCCATAAGGCCTATTTATAAGAGTGAAGAGAAACCACGAAGTCCCCTTCCAAATCCAAGTCGAAATAGGTCTTATTTCGGTTTTCCACAGATGGCGATCGATCGCTCCGTATTGCCGATCGTTCGCTGGACGGTCGATCACAATTCCTTCGTTATTTTCATTCGATCGATCGCTTTGCCGATCGACGCCGTATGATACTGATCGATCGTAGTTACTGTCTTCGGCGATTGAAAAATTCCAGTAGATACGATCGATCGTTTTGAGGACCGATCAATCGTTTCCTTCAATACACTGCTTTTACGGCTCTGGCGATCGATCGCATTGGTAGCCGATCAATCGTAGTTACTGTTCATAAACTTTAAATGGCTATAACTTTCTGTCCTGAACTCCGAATTGCGCATGGTTGGTGGCGTTGGAAAGCTGACTTCTTGAAATTTTACGTGAGACTTGAATCAGTCCAATCTGACATTTCTACACGGAGTTATGATAATTTAACCATTCGAGTTTATTTTCTCTTCATTTCTGTGTATTACTCTTGTTTCCTACAAAAACCAAAAACTATATTAAAGTAGTAGTTATTCTAATCAAACACTAGCATAATCATAAGTTTAGAAGATAATAAAATGCATATTTCATGAGTAGATCACACCCCCAAACCTAGATTTTGCTAGTCCCTAGCAAAAAAAATAAAATAAAATCAAACAAACAACTAAAGAAACTAATGCAAAAAAATAAACACCACTTTCGTGGGGAACATGATTGCATTGAGCGTATGCAACAAGCCGTTAAACCTCTAGGTGGCCCTAGTAGGACGAGTGTTGTCTCGTGAGGGTTTGCAGCCATGCTACCCACAAACATGTATTTATGAAACTAATTAACCTAAGTGAAGAAATAAAACAAAAATTAAAACAATGCAAAACAAACAAACCTATTATCCAGACAAATACATACTACAATGCTTAAAAGAATTAACCACACGTACTTGGTTCATAATCAACAGGAATACAGAAGCCTTCAAGTAAGTGGTTTTATTCCACACTTTCATCTCGGAAATTTCTGCTCAATATGATATAACATGATAAAATAAATAGTAGAAAGTGTAGAACATTGTAGCAATCATAATCATAATCAATTAGCGCCTTTTCCCAACTATTTGGGGTCAGCGACACGGATCCTACTCCTCCATTCCAACCTGTTTTGGGCTACCTCTTTTGTAAGAGATAATAAAGTCAAATCCTTTTTTATTAACTCCATCCAAGTTCTCTTAGGTCTCCCTCTCCCTCTTTTAGCATCGTTTACCTGTATCCCTTCTAATCTTCTCACAGGGGCATCTAAAGGTCTTCTTTGCATATGCCCATACCACCGCAACCTACATTCCCTCAGCTTCTCCCCTAAAGGCGCTACACCCAGGCTCTCACGAATATATTCATTTCTAATCTTATCTCTCCTAGTTATCCCACTCATCCACCTCAACATTCTCATTTCGGCTACATTCAACTTATCTATATGACTCCTCTTTGGTGCCCAGCACTCCGCTCCATAGAGTATTGCAGGCCTAATAGCTGTCCTATAGAACTTGCCTTTAAGTCTTTTTGGAACCCGCTTATCACACAACACTCCCGAGGCTGCCCTCCACTTTACCCACCCCGCATTTATCCTATGCACCACATCCCTATCAATATCCCCTTCTTTATGGAAAATAGATCCTAAGTAACGAAATTGATCACACCTTGGCACTTCTTGCCCATCTATTTCAACTAGGGCTCTATCTATAGTTCTACCTTCCTTAAAATTAAATTCCATGCACTCGGTCTTAGTCCTACTTATTTTAAAACCTTTTGATTCTAGAGCAACCCTCCACAATTCTAATTTCGCATTTAAACCTACTTTACTCTCATCAATTAAAACTACATCATCTGCAAAAAGCATACACCAAGGTACATTATCTTGCAAATGACTAGTAAGCTCATCCATAACTAAAGCGAAAAGATACGGACTTAAGGCTGACCCTTGATGAAGACCTACCGTAACCGGAAACTCCTTAGTTTCCCCCCCAATAGTCCGCACACTAGTCACAACCCCTTCATACATATCCTTTATGATATCTATGTAACCTCTTATGACACCCTTCTTCTTCAAAACACTCCAAATAAGCTCTCTCGGCACTCTATCGTAGGCTTTTTCCAAATCTATGAAGGCCATATAAAGGTTTTGTTTTCTATCCCATTGTAGCATTGTAGCAATACATTCTAAATTTCTGTTTATCTAGATCTAGTTTACCCATTAACCAAAGAACATCAGAATGTATATAATCATCGTAATCTTTAGGTTCATGATAGCACAGATCTGCGCGCCTCCTTCGGGTCTAACATTCTAGATTTGAGAGGATAATACACCATATATTTTTTTTCTTTTTTTTAGGACTGTGTAAGGCCTGACTTCAAGATGCTTAGGTTTAGCAATGACTTAGGCCAATGACTCCCAACCAATTTGGCTTAGGGCATTAGGTTTTAAGTAGACAGCTTCGGGCCCGAGCATCAGCCTAAGTTAATCCTATAAAGTCAAGCAGCCCCTTTTCTTTCATTTTATTTTCATTTTTTTCGCATTTTCATTTTCAGCACATATTTTTCAGCACATCTTTATTTTGTCCAGGCTGTATTATACTCTCAACCTATTTCCGGTTTCAATCCCTTTCCATAGCCAAGTAAATGGTCTATCATGATCTTTTAAGCTCAACAGATAACTACACATCATCCAATGACTGACTAAAGACATCCCACTGTAAATTAGCATTCAACAAATCTCTAGATGGTATTACTTTATGTAACTAGTGTGTGTGAGTGAGTTTTCTTAGTTCAAGCACCTATTCCAAGAGGACTGTAACAGAAAGATATGCTCAGTTAAGTGTATCTATCCTCCAGTATACTTACTCACTCTTCCAATGTAAATTAATCTCCTAAGAATTATAACATGCATTATTATGGGATAAACTATCAAAACCTATGAAAAACTACTAACAAACAACTTAAAACTACTGAAACAAATTTAACTCTTTTTTTTTATTTTCCTTTTTTGATTTTACAATGAAGCACATCCTCTCCCCAAACCTAATATAAGCATTGTCCTCAATGCACAAGAAAGACAAAATACAATGATCATAAAAAAGTAAAAGAGAAAGAGGAAGGAAAACACCAGAGGAAGTGGACTAGAAATCCCGATCATCGCCATCACCATCGCCTGGAGGAAAATGCCATGCATGAAGAAAATCGACTATGGAATCGAGGCATTCCGTAATAGCATGCTGGGAGTCCATAAGCACCTGCTGGGACTGGCGAATCTCCTGCTGTGACCGGCAAATCTCCTGCACATGGCCAGTGAGATCGCTGATCTGCTGCTGCATCGTCGCCCATGGTGGTTGAGCAGGCTCACCCTCAGGTATCTCAGCGTGGTCCTCAAGACGGGGAGCTCGTGGCCACCCGCGTCGTGTATGGCCCATCATACGGTTATACGCATCCACGCCAATGGGCCCCAATCCATGAGATACTCGAGAATGCTCAGGAAAATGCACCCCATGAGTCAGAAATACCCGCTCTAAAATGTATGGATAGGGTAACCTCTCATCTTTTCGGCCCACCATCATTTGCTTCATCCGGCCAAAGACGAATGAAGGCAGGTCAAGATCACGGCGCCGAGTATCGTCGCCAAATACATAGAGTAAATCAGTCATAGTTCGGTCGACTTTCTCCTTCCTGGCCGACCATACATCATGCTGTAGAATTAAAAAGGCAAAGCGAAACTCCGATCGCATGCTAATGGCAGCCAGCCAAGTAGAGGTCCCAGGTCCGACTGCAGACCCTATCAATCGCCCTGTGATATTCCGGTACAGAGGAAACTGATATCCATTAAAATCAGGGTGATGAATCGTACCTCTGTCACACCCCATAGCACTAGCGATATCGGCGACTTGGACTCGGATAGGAACACCACATACTACCCTCTGAATGGTCACCTGTTCTGGATTATCGTTGTCTTCAATGGTGCCATTTGCGTAGAATTCCCGAACCGGGTCCTCGTGGACCATCGCAAATGCATTCTGCCTTTTTGCAGCGATATAGGTGAAATAGTTCACTCAATCCGGCCGATCCTCGATCCATCTCTGAGTTGGAAGATCGGGAATAGACGGGTTCAAGACCACCTACCTCTCATATTGTATAGGCCGTGGCTGTACAGCAGGTTCAGGTGGAGGGGTGGAAGGAACAGGGCGGGATGAAGAAGCTTCACCCTGTGAACGTTTATGAGCGACGGATTTCTGAGGCACGGTACCTGAAAACCAAAGATAATAGTGAAAATCCAATCAAGGTACAAGAATATGCAGTATGTAATTGCAAACATAAATATCAACAGCAAGCATATAATAGCAGATCCACTTCACAATTTCGGATTTTTTTTTTGAAAATAATAATAATTTTCCTAAAAATAATAAAAATAAAAAATTTATGAAAACTTAGGAAATCGAAAGGAATCATCATGCATAACAAAAATCACAATCATCAATATAGAATTATGCATGAGAGGGATATATATCCCCGAAATCGGATTTCGAAATTTTTTTTTTAAATTTTTTTAAATAAAGCAAAACACTGTTCACCGCAAGAACACAAATCCTAAAAACACCTAAAATCGAAGAATCAAAAGCTGAAAGTCACACATAAGCATCGCAATAGTCCTTATAAGAGAATGCATGAGAATAATCGCAAGAATATCTACCGGAAACTAAGAAAAATTGAGTTTTAAGTTTCGGCTTACCGGACGAAAAAGGAGTGATTGCGATGAAAGGAGTGGGAAATCACAGAAACAGACACCGGATCTGGATTCTACGTGCAAAAATCCTTCAGGGGCCAGAGTTTCAGCTCAAACAAGGGTCAGAAACGGCGGCGACGAGCGGAAATTGATTTATCTCGCCGCGGCCGTTCGGGATTTATGCGCGAGGAAGACGACCCGTGATCGATCGCGTTTTTAGCCGATCGATCGTAATGTAAATCGAGAAACAGCACCCGTTAGATTGAAGATGAATGGTGTTGATGTACCGCAGGGCGATCGATCGGTCTGATAAGGTGTCGATCGGATAGCGATCGATTGGTATATCCGATCGATCGTATCTACTGTTTTTTCTTAAGCATATCCTCTCCCCCAAACCTAATGAAAATGGTAATAAAAATAAGACAATAAGGAGAAGAAAAGGAGAGAATACACCTGAATACGTGGGTTGCCTCCCACCAAGCGCTAAGTTTAACGTCTTCAGTGAGACTGGGCCAGGATCATTCTGTTTGGTCTGGATCATCCATGTAGACAGCCACTGCATCCATGTCGGCAACAGTCTTCAGATAAGGTTTCAATCGGTGGCCATTTACTTTGAATGTACTCCCATTTTTTGGATTGTGAATTTCCACAGCGCCATGAGGGTAGACATTTTTCACAATAAAAGGTCCATACCACCGAGAACGAAGTTTCCCAGGAAATATATGTAGCCGTGAATGGTAAAGTAATACTTTCTGCTCAGGCTGAAAAGATTTCATAGAAATCATCTTGTCATGTACAACCTTGGTCCTCATTTTGTAGAGTTTTGCATTCTCATATGCCTCAAAGCGCATCTCCTCTAATTCACTCAATTGGAGTCTTCGCTGCTCACCGGCTTTATCCATATCGAAGTTGTATGCCTTAATAGCCCAATACGCCCGGTGTTCCAACTCAACAGGTAAATGACAAGCTTTGCATATACCAGTCTATAAGGAGACATACCAATCGGGGTCTTGAAAGTTGTCCGGTAGGCCCATAATGCATCATTCAGTCTCAAGGACCAATCCTTTCTATCGGGGCGAACCGTCTTCTCCAGAATCTGTTTAATTTGGCGATTGGAGACCTCCACTTGGCCACTCGTCTGAGGATGATATGGTGTGGCAACCTTGTGGGTGACAGAGTATTTCTTGAGAAGAGCCTCAAAAGACCTGTTACAAAAATGAGAACCTCCGTCACTAATGATAGCACGAGGAGTTCCAAACCTGCTGAAAATGTTAGCTTTCAGAAATTCCAGCACAACTTTATGACCATTGGTCCTAGTGGCAACAACTTCAATCCACTTAGACACATAATCCACAGCAACAAGAATATAAGTATGACCAAAAGATGGTGGAAAATGTCCCATGAAATCAATACCCCAAACATCAAATAAATCAACAATCAATATGGGTTGTAGGGGCATCATATTCCTTTTAGACAAAGCTCCTAGTTTTTGACACCTATCACAAGATTGACAATAAGCATGGGCATCTTTAAATAGAGTTGGCCAATAAAAACCACTTTGAAGTACTTTGGCAGCAGTTTTCTTGCCACCGAAATGCCCACCACAGGACTGAGAGTGACAAAAAAAAAAGATGCTATGAAACTCACTCTCGGGGACACATCGTCTTATGACTTGGTCAGCACATATCTTAAATAGGTCAAGGTCATCCCAATAGTAATGTTTGACGCGAGAGAAAAATAAATCTTTATCATGTTTAGACCAAAAGGTTGGGATTTGACCCACAGCAAGATAATTCACAATATGTGCAAACCAAGGTGGAGATGTAGTGGAGACAGCAAAGAGCTGCTCATCAGGGAATGAATCCCTGAGAGGGTCATGGCTATGTAGATCAGGAATAGGAATTCTGGATAGATGATCGGCCACGACATTCTCAGAACCCTTTTTATCTTTAATTTCAAAGTCAAATTCCTGCAGGAGTAAAATCCAACGAATCAGCCTCGGCTTGGCATCCTTCTTAGAAAGAAGGTACTGCAAGGCTGCATGATCAGAGAAGATGATGATCTTACTACCCAGGAGATAGGACCTGAACTTATCCAATGCAAACACAACAGCAAGCAACTCTTTTTCAGTGGTGGTATAATTCAATTGTGCATCATTGAGTGTCTTACTCGCATAATAGATAACATGAGGAATTTTGTTTATACGTTGGCCTAACACTGCCCCTATTGCAAAATTCGATACATCACACATTATCTTGAAGGGCAGTGTATAATCAGGAGGCTTAATGATAGGGGTGCTAGAGAGGAGGGTTTTGAGCTTTGTAAAAGCATCTTTACACGAATCATCAAAGTCAAATGGCCGTCTTGACCTAGAAGATGACATAGTGGACGTGATATCTTGCTAAAATCTTTTATGAATCGACGATAAAACCCTGCATGGCTAAGGAAAGACCGTATTTGCTTAACTGATGTAGGTGGTGGTAAATTAGCAATCAGGTCAACCTTAGCCTTGTCAATCTCTATACCCCTTTTTGATATAACATGTCCAAGCACAATCCCCTGTTGAACTATAAAGTGGCTCTTTTCCCAACTTAACACTAAGTTTGTTTCCTCACAACGTTTTAAAACCAAAGCAAGGTTGTGCAAGCATTCATCAAAACAAGCGTCAAACACCGAAAAATCGTCCATGAAAACTTCCAAAAATTTATCAATCATATCGGAAAAGATGGACATCATGCATCGCTGAAATGTAGCAGGGGCATTACAAAGACCAAAAGGCATTCTTCGATATGCAAATGTACCGAAGGGGCATGTAAAAGTCGTCTTTTCCTGATCCCCTGGAAAAACTGGCACTTGATTATATCCTGAGTACCCATCTAAAAAGCAATAAAACTCTTGGCCCGCTAGTTTCTCTAGGATTTGGTCAATGAATGGGAGAGGGAAATGGTCCTTACGGGTATTGGAGTTCAGCTTCCTATAATCAATGCATACCCGCCAGCCCGTGGTCTCTCTTATTGGCACAAGTTCACCCTCTGAGTTTGGTTTCACCGTGATGCCCGATTTCTTAGGGACGACCTGGATGGGGCTCACCCACTCGCTGTCAGAGATAGGGTATATGATACCTGCGTCTAACAATTTCACTACCTCTTTCATCACCACTTCTCTCATGTGAGGGTTCAACCGTCTCTGCCCCTCCCTAGAAGGTTTAGCCTGGTCCTCCAGGTTTATGCGATGCATGCACACAGAGGGGTCTATACCCCGGAGGTCAGCTACTGTCCATCCTATAGCTCGCCGGTGTGTGGTAAGGATCTCCAACAACTGGGCTTCCTGGTCAATAGATAGGCTAGATGAGATAATTATAGGAAGAGTGTTGTTGGGTCCTAGGAAGACGTATTTGAGGGAGCTAGGAAGGGTTTTGAGTTCAAGTGTGGGTGGGGATTCTATGGAAGGTTTTAGTGGTGGGGCGGTAGACACAGAGAGAGGGTCGGGGGTGGGTTCTCCATGGGATATGTCCAGGGTATAGGGTAGCCACTAAATGGTGATGGACCTCCTCAAGGTCAGGTGTGCCCTCATATTGATCGATCCAGTCATAGAAAAGGGTGTGCTCGAGGGCATCCTTAAGCACAGCAAAGGGAAGGTACTCCTGGACTAGGTCATCTAAGTCGTCAACCACAAGGCACTCAGCTTCACTCGAGGGTTGTTGGGAAGCACTAAAGATGTTTAATTTAACTTTCATATTCCCAAAGGAGACGTTCATGAGCCATGACCTACAGTTAATGGTGGCATCGGCTGTGGCTAGGAAAGGGCGGCCAAGGATAACAGGAATTTGGGATTTGGAGTTGGCAACTGGTTCCTTTAAAACGAAAAATCAACAGGAAAATAGAACCGGTCAACTCCAACGAGAACGTCTTCTATAATACCTCTAGGTCTGCGAATGGATCGGTCTGCTAACTGAAGAGTGACTGATGTGGGCTGCAACTCTCCTAAGCCAAGTTGTTCATACACTGAGTAAGGGAGGAGGTTGACACTGGCCCCTAAGTCCAAGAGAGCTCGGCTAATGGTATGGTCACCTATGACAATGGATATAACAGGGACACCTGGGTCCTTAAATTTAGGTGGCATATCACTGGTAAGTAAAGAGCTTACTTGGTTGGTTAAGAAGACCTTTTGGGTGACATGGGATTTGGTTTTCCTCTTTTGGGTACACAGGTCTTCCAGGAATTTGGCATAGGTAGGTACTTGTTTGATGGCATCTAAGAGGGGAAGGTTGATCTTAACCTGCTTGAACACCTCTGACATTTCCTCCATTCGTTGGTGGGACTTACTAAATGGGGAGGGTTGGTGGAGGCATTGAGGGAAAGGAGTCCTAGGGATATAAGATTTTTCATTGGTGGGCTCAGCTGGGACATCCTTCTGTGGTGGGAGACTAACAGGATCAGGCATAGTAGGAATGGGTTGGTTCTGTTTCTCAAGGGGAGTGTCCTCACTCGCAATGGTTGGGTCTCTAACCTGATTGTCAACTTGTTTACCATTTTGTAGGGTAGTAACGGCTTGCACCTGTTCATTTGGATAATGGGAACCTTCAACGGCGAACTGGCCTCTAGGGTTCTGCTGTGGTTGGCTGGGCAAGGTTCCTACTTCCCTACGGTTCATAGATTGGGCCAGCTGTCCTAATTGGGTTTCTATTTTGGCAATGGATTGTGTATGGGAATGGACAAGCTGGGCCTGGGTTCTTAGCTCACCTATCAGCTCTCTGTGTTTGGATTCTATCTCAGTTTTTATATCAGCTTTTATTTCAGTTTTCATCTCAGTTAAGGCAGCTAGCATTTGGCTCATTTAGTCTTCTAGGGATGGTTTCCTGTTGGCTTGGCCAAATGGTGGAACTGTGGCTGGCTGGTAAGGTTGAGCATGGTTTTGAAATTCCTGTCTGGGGGCCCAGTTAAAGGCGGGCCCCTGGTTAGGTTGTTTCCAGGCAAAATTTGGATGATTTCGCCACCCCAGATTATAGGTATTTGAATAGGGGTTGTTAGCTCTAGGATAAGTCTGTGCTAGGTTGACATGCTCCTGTACAAGGTCTGGATACTGGGAGGCTGAGGGGCAGTCAACAATAGTGTGCATAGGGCTGGCACAGATGGTGCAGACATCATTAGAGGTTAGGGTATAAGGTGGAGTCTGTGAGAAAAACCTGTCAAACCTCTCAGTAAGGGATGCCACTTGGTGTTCTAGGTTCATGGTAGCTTTAACATCATACATGCCTCCCCTTGAGGCACTCCTGCCAGGCATATGGCCTTCAGATCTATAGAGGGTAGCACTATGTAAAGAGTTTTCGCTCAGGTCCTCTAGTAGATCCCAAGCATCATCCGGGGTTTTCTTCACGAATGTGCCTCCACACGAGGCGTCTATTAGGGTCTTATGCTGATCACACACACCCTCATGAAATCTCTGTACTAATTGCCACTTGGGCACATCATGGTGGGGACAGGACCGGAGTAGGGCTTTCATCCTCTCCCAGCTTTCATGGAATTGTTCATTAGGTATCTGGGTAAAGGTGATGATTTCATGGCGGATCGTATTGGTCCGCCCCACAGGAAAGTATTTCTTGAGGAATTCGGCCTGAAGTTCCTCCCAAGTGAAAATGGAGTTATGCTCAAGGGAGTATAGCCATTCCTTGGCCCTATCTTTTAAGGTGAAGGGGAACAACCTAAGGCGTACCTGGTCATCAGATAGTGTAAGTTTAAAGGTTGTGTTAACCTCCAGGAAATTTTGTAGGTGCCTATAGGGGTTCTCATTTAGTTGGCCATGGTATGTGGGCAGCATCTGGATGATGTTTGGCTTAATTTCAAAATTAGCCACGGTTGCAGGAAGTAGGATACAGGAAGGGGAGGTGTAGGCAGTGGGGACGGTAGTAGTCTTGCAGGGTACGGGCATGAGGCATTAGTGGATTCTGATTTAGGCCATTCCCACCCCCAAGGTTCATGTTGTCCGCCATTGGATGAATTTCAGGGATTGGTTTGCTAGGAGTTCTACAAATTCTATATAGGCGCTCAGGATCAGGATCAAAGGCAAGGTCGGGGTTTAGGGATCGACGACCATGCATGCACAATAAAAATCAAACAAAACTTGTGCAATCCTAATAGCGACAACTAGCAAGCATCAGTCCTAGATAGCGACAACTAGCAACCTAATAGCGACAACTAGCACGTCATGCAATCCCACAAAGAAAAGAAAAACACCAAGCACCCAAATTTACTCTAAAAGAGGGTTAAGAGAGTGCAAACAGTGGGAAGGGATGGCCCTTCCAACGATGACGAAAATCAGCGTACTCTCTTAATCCTGCAAAAGAAGAAGAAGACAATTAAGCTACTAAAAAGAAATCTAAATTAAACTAAACTACTCTAAAACTAACTATGCTAAGAATTCAGTAAACTATTGTGCCGTCCCCGGCAACGGCGCCAAAAACTTGATCGTTTAAAATTAAACCCTTGCAAGTGCACAAGGCAATTGTACTATAGTGAGTATTAAAGGGTTGTCGAACCTCAGGGACGGTGAATACTTTACCAAATTCCAGAGAAGTAAAAGATGTAATTTAATTAATTCTAAAGAAAGCAATGAGCTTTATCTAATCTAACTGAGATTTAATCAATATGGAGAAATATCAAGGCAGAGAATCCACCACTAGACATGCAATTACTACTCTCAATTATTATTAAACATACATTGATATGATATGGTAATTCGTGTTCTTGATCGGACACACGAATTAATAATGAATTCACTAACGTTCTTGATCGGACACGAAAGTTCATCCACTATTGTGTAATCAATCATATCCTTGATCGGGCATAGAATCAATCACAACTCTATTATAATGCAATTAATCTTATCCTTGATCGGGCATAAAATCAATCACAATATCTAATTCCATTCATAATCAATTAAGTCTATGATCAAGCACTCAAAAGAAACTCATGAAATCGCATTAAGCATAAATCATAATCAACTTTATAGAATTAAACTATCAAGAGTAGCAATACACATCTAGGGCTTCATCAAGCCTTGACAAGGAATTTAGTTACACATAGAAAGGGAGAAAAGAAAAGCCTGTTTATGTAGATCCATCGTCATGAATCCTTCTTCTTCTTCTTTGCGCAAGACTCCTTCTCTTCCTCCTCTCTAGCCTCCAATAAAGCTCTGGTTCTCCAAGGTTGAATGCCCAAAACGTTCTCCCATAAGGCCTATTTATAAGAGTGAAGAGAAACCACGAAGTCCCCTTCCAAATCCAAGTTACAATAGGTCTTATTTCGGTTTTTCGCAGACGGCGATCGATCGCTCCATATTGCCGATCGTTCGCTGGACGGTCGATCGCAATTCCTTCGTTATTTTCATTCGATCGATCGCTTTGCCGATCGACGCCGTATGATACCGATCGATCGTAGTTACTGTCTTCGGCGATTGAAAAATTTCAGTAGATACGATCGATCGTTTTGAGGTCCGATCGATCGTTTCCTTCAATACACTGCTTTTACGGCTCTGGCGATCGATCGCATTGGTAGCCGATTGATCGTAGTTACTGTTCATAAACTTTAAATGGCTATAACTTTCTGTCCCGAACTCCGAATTATACGTGGTTGGTGGCGTTGGAAAGCTGACTTCTTGAAATTTAACATGAGACTTGAATCAGTCCAATCTGAAATTTGTACACGGAGTTATGATAATTTAATCATTCGAGTTATTTTTGTCTTCATTTCTGTGTATTACTCTTGTTTCCTACAAAAACCAAAAACTATATTAAAGTAGTAGTTATTCTAATCAAACACTAGCATAATCATAAGTTTAGGAGATAATAAAATGCATATTTCATGAGTAGATCACACAGCCATAATCGAACCATAGCGTCCAAGTCATCACCTTCAGGATGCTTCATCTCACTGTGAATAAGGCCGATGAGACCATGGCAACGGAGACTGGAAGAACCTACATCTTCCACATGTAATAGTTGGAAGATGCATGTTTGAGATTGATCTCTTAGGAAATGTTTTTGACAATGGGCAGAGTAGATGATGAGGTCGTGGTAATGGATGGGGACTAGTTAGTGGAGGTCATGGAAGATGATAAGGGTGAAACTCAAAGGATTACAAAAGAATGAAATTAGGAAGAAAGATGCACTTCTTGGCTCATACCATGTGAGAATTGAAGGTGATACCTTTTTCTTTTTATTTCACTTATTTATAGAGTTATATACCCTTGATTAAGGGATTATAATCATATATTACAGGGTAAGTATTTGAATTAAATGGAAAGAATCTTTTCAATAATCAATTAGAGGAATTATGGAGAAATTAATATAATTGAGCTGTGATTGTCAATCACAGTTAGGAGAGGTCTCAATCACTGGTGGATGATTTGTTCAAGTTGTCGGAATTAAGGAGAAATTAGTGTGATTGAGCTGTGATTGTCAATCACAGTTAAGAGAGGTCTCAATTATTGGTGGATGATTTGTTCAAGTTGCCGGATTTAGTAGCTTCAGCCAATCTGTTATCCGCACACAATCAAATGCTACTTTTAAACTTTCAATAGAGCTGTAAAAAATGACTCTTACATGATATGGGAAATCAAAATCAGGGGCAATCTCAACACAAATATGTTCATAGGTAAGGCGAGATAATTTGCAATGGAACCGTCATAGTGAACATGGAGTCCCTAAATTACTCCCGATCAAGCTCAAGTTGTCGATGTTGAAAGGCTCCACCAGTGGTACGGGAAGTTGAATCCTCAGGGGAATTGTCTTGATAATATGGCTCGAAGGCTTCATTCCAGGCTTAAGGTCTGCCTCCCGAGGACCAAATGGAGTTGTAAACTCGTTCGTAGTCCTGGTGCGATGAAAATTGAAACAAGAAGAATCCTTTGGCAAGCGATTGCATCTCGAAGCTTGTGTTCCAGGCCTTTGACAGAACGTTCTTTAACCACATCTCTTCCCTAGGGCATAACCCACCAAACTATTTTATCATTTGAGGGTGTTCTTTGCAATAATCTCGTCGGGGATATGGATCGAAGGCTTGTGCAAAAGATCTAGAAAGTGGATGAGTTTCATGGAGTGGGAGTTTCATGGCCAAGAGAGTACTCCAATTCAGAGAGGCTGGAGGGGCTGATGGGGGAGAGAGACGTAGAGACAAGGAGAACTGAGGTTGAGAAGGAGACCCGCCTGGTTGGGGTTTTGCAAGGGCTACTGACTTTGTGGTCCTCTCTGTAAGCATTTTGTTTTTATAAATTCAGATGAATGAAAAGTTAAGTAACTGATTGTCGCTGTTTGATAAAATCATTGTTCTAGTTTCCTGGTTTCTGTTGTGTTCCTTGCTTGCTATAATTCATCCTTGCTTTATTATTCCCAACTTGAAGTGGCTAAAAGCAAACAGTAGAAACATTAGGGTTCAATGGAACACTCCCCACGACAAATATATAGAAGATGCAAAGATAAATTTTAGCAGAGGCAAATTTCAAGGTGTCTGGAATAAGTAGAGGACCAAACGTCATAGTTTTATGAGATATAGAATAACATAATCATAATCAAGTAGCTTCTTCTCCTAATAATTAGAGGTCAGCAATTGGGTTATATTGAATATTGTGAAGGTCCTTGGTGCTGGATTCAAACTAAAACGAGATGAATAAGCAATTACGGGAAACATGAAAATGGAATGATATAGCCACCAAAGTTGGCATCATACCTAAGAATCAACTTGAAAATATTTGCAGCATAAAGACAAATCAAGTGGGCAAGTTTGATGAATAAAAGGATCTCAAACTTATAGAAGAATTGAGGCATAGATTATGCAACAAATGGGCTTAATCTTATAGAGCAAATTAACTGAAATCATCACTAATATGGACTTAAACCATGCTCAAACATCATGACAAACATTTGATTGATACACAAATCATAATTCGTAAGCCTAAAAAAAATCTACGGATTCTCATATGTATCATACGGCTAAATAGCTTTTGAAAAACATATACTCTGGAATTATCTTCTCTGACTTGAAACACTTCTCTTGATTCAAAGCCCTAATTCTAATTTGGTCTCCATGAAGGGGATGAATTAGGACGGGGCCACTTTCAATTTGGCCAATACATCTGGGATTGGCATTTGTACTTTCGATAAGTTGGGTAGTGTGCTATTCGGTCAAGCTTGAGCAGGAGCAATTCACATCAAGGTTTTTAAAACCGGACCGGCCTTTGACCCAGAAATCTGGCCGGTCGGGTTCAACCGGTTTGACACACATTTTTTTTTTTAAAAAACTCCCCTACATAAAAAAATAATACTAAACTATGTTTAGTGTGAATTTCTTGTTTTTGTTAAGATGTTGAGGAGTTAAGGAGACTTCGAATCCTCACTTAAAATATAAATTTTTTAAAAAAGTAAAAAAAATGGTTTGATAGTGAACCAGTCCGATTCCAGTTCGGTTGTTCACAGGCGGAAACGGCCGATTTCTAATGAAACTGGCGAATGGACCGGACCGTCCCGAACCGGACTGCCCAGACCGGTTTTTCAACCGGTTCTGGTTCGCTGCGATCGGACCGGCCGGTCCGGTTTTGAAAACCATAATTCAGATTGTCTATAATACGAATCTGATAAGATTGGTAACGGGGTGGCAGATGCTTTGGTGCAGTATGCTAGATTGGTTGAGTGTGAACAAGTTTGGGAGGTTATGGCTCCACCTCTGCTCTGGTCGGCCATCTATTTGACTGTCTGTGTGGATCTTTGTTCGTTTGCGGCTTTTCTTGAGATCTAGAAATTTCAAAAAACAAAGAAGTGTACTAGGATCAACTCTCTCATGATAAAGTCGTATTTGTATGAGTCCATGTAGCCTGACCCATTTTCAATACCAGATTAAAGGACCAAGGGCCATGTCGGCATGGGGCCATGAAAATTCCTTGGTGCAGTAATATGGTATTAAAAAGTGGTCACCAAAACATTTCCCTATTTGGATCAGCCATTAACTTCCACCAGACTCTTCCTTGTGCTAGTGCTCCGGGCTTACGACATCAGAGTTTGGGCCTATACCTAGCCTTGACACATGGCCCAAATCTAGCTAGGCATCATTGTTGTGAACGTCAGGCCCTTGACGTTAGCACACACACGTCATATGAACGGGCATCACGCTGGATATTTGTTGGGCATTATTTAATTAGGATTAGATTTTCTTTGAGTATCAATTAGTGGAATAATGGATATAATCTCGGCCCATTAGTGACGCGCCTCCTTAGGACCCGCGCCATCTTCTTCCTTTATAAAGAGGTCGTCCTCCTCATTTTAGGGTATGCAATAAAGAACTCAGTTTTCTTTTACTTTTCTCTCGTCTTCTTCCCTTTTTCCGACCTTGATGCCTGACTTGTTCGTGTCCACGCTGGGACACAACATTGGTATAAGAGCCGGTTGTTTCTTACCGGCCATGCGGGGATGTAAAGGATCCTTGGGCACTGCCTGGTTTTCCTCCCAGCCGGAACGGAACTCACATCATCATCTTCATCGTCCACACCACCGTCAACAACCGACCCCCGACCCTTCTCACTATCCTCAGATCGCCAGTATCGTTGGAGCCGGAGAATGGGTAGGCTCGCCATATTTATATCAGTCAGCCCTGCCCTGTTGGGGATGCGATCCTTCTCCTCCGGTTTACGGCCGGCCGACCTCGACTTTCTTCCTGACGATGCCGCCACTGGTTCCGTCACCGCCGACAGGCAGGTCGCTGTCACCGGCGTCAGGAAGACTGCCACCCCAGTTGAAATCGCCGCTGGTCTCCTTCCTGTCTCAGGAGGACGACTTGGCTACTGAAGTCATCACCACTCTAAAGCCGATGGAGACGGATGCTCTGGTGGATACCGAAGACGACAACTTGTCGGCAGATAATCAAGAGATCAGTCTGGCAGCCGCACCGGGAGCGGCCACTGCAAAATCCGACAGGGCCGTTCCAATCGAGGGTGACATGACCGACGGCTCCTTCACCATTAAGACGACGGCTCCTTCGCCGATTGAGGGTGCTGGCGGCGCAAAGGTGCGATCTTTGGCTACCTCCTCCATAGACGCCTCCGAAGATGGCGCCGCCTCCTCTCACCGCGGGAAGGCCGACAACGCCTCCTTCGACGACGTCGACCCAATCGTCGCCGACACCATCGGTGCTCACTACCGCGACAACTGCCGGAGTATGTTGTGTGGAGGTGAGGCGGGGTTGTTTGATCATGCAGGGAGACTGTTCGATGAAATGCCTAAGTGTGGTGTGCCTCGTACAGTGAAGTTTCATAATCCTCTCTTGTCTGCAGCCGTGTGTTCGAAGCAAAGACAGACCAAATTTTGCTCAGCCATTCTCGTCTCAGCGATGGCAGCAATATCAGGGGTGAGCTGGGACGTGTTCCATCGGCTAATATCGGGTTCTAGTTTGAAGCTATGGCACAGGTTCTCGTATGGGTGGTTTCAGATGGAGCTATGCTGGAATCCCTATTTGATAAAGAAGTGGAAAAAGATGACCCGGCAGGAAGCCAAAGAAGCGGTTCAGGACGGAAATCCGTTTGATTCGTTCCAGAACCTTGAGGTGAATTTTTTTAAAAAATTTATTGAAGAGTTTTTGGAGATTTTAGATACCAAGGTTGTGCTGCAAAAGGATGAGAATGCCAGTTATGGGGAAGTTGATGATGCTTGTGTGCTGTATTGTGAGAGATTTATGGAATTTTTGATTGATTTATGGAGCCAACTGTTGACACGGAGATATTTGAGGCCTCTTATTGGTGATGTTGCTGTTGTATCCAAATGTCATTTGAGTACTCTTTATGTTCATGCGAAGGGGCGGTTTTTGCACAATTGGTGGATCTTTTACAGTTCTATGAAGGATTTCAGATTGATGATCCTGCAGGTACCCAGAGGACTGATGATAATGTGCTCCTCGCTCATTATTCTCGCCTGCAAGCTTTTCAGTTGTTAGCATTCAACAAAATTCCGAAGTTGCAAGAACTTGCATTGGCAAATGTTGGTTCCATCAACAAGCGAGCTGATCTATCCTAAAAATTGTCTACTTTATCTTATCAGGAATTACAAGACTTGATCTGCAATAAGCTCAAATTGGTTTCAGTTGATGATCCGTGGGTGAAAAGACATGATTTTCTTATCGAAGTAATGATGCCTTTCTTTGGGAAGCATCAATCTCAGAAGGCAGCTACAAATGCTCTTTCATTGTACCCAAATGAACAAATTATGTGGGGAATGTCTGTTGTGTGTGAGCTCTGGTTTGCCTTCTCTCGGTTGACCAACTCCCCGAACTTTGCCCAATCAACCGCTCTACTGACCTTGGTGTGCTGAAGGAGAAATTTGGGACTCCTTATAGTCACTCTGGAAAGTTAGATCTTCCTGGGATAGATGTATTTGTCTCAACTGCTGACCCTGAAAGGGAACCTCCGCTGGTAACTGCAAACACAATACTCTCCATTTTGGCTGTTGACTATCCTGTGGAGAAACTGGCTTGTTATGTCTCAGATGATGGAGGTGCACTTCTTACTTTTGAAGCCATGGCTGATGCTGCTAGTTTTGCGACCATGTGGGTTCCATTCTGCCGAAAATATGATACCGAGCCTAGGAATCCTGAGAGCTACTTTAACTTGAAGAGGGATCCTTATAAAAACAAGGTAAGCCCAGATTTTGTCAAGGACAGGAGACGTGTAAAGCATGAATATGATGAGTTTAAGGTTCAAATTAATGGTCTTCCGGATTCAATACGCCGTCGATCTGATGCATATCATGCTAAAGTGGAGATGAAGGCTATGAATCTTCAACGACAAAATGCTGGTGGTGAACCATTTGAGCCTGTGAAGGTCCTAAAGGCTACTTGGATGGCTGATGGCACTCATTGGCCTCGAACTTGGTTGGTTCCTGGACCCGAGCGCACTAGGGGTGATCATGCTGGAATTATTCAGGTCATGCTGAAGCATCCAAGTGACGAACCACTATCTGGGTCATCTAATGAGAGTAGCCTACTTGATCTCACTGATGTTGATATCAGACTTCCTTTACTAGTCTATATGTCACGTGAGAAATGCCCTGGTTATGACCACAACAAAAAAGAAGGAGCTATGAATGCCTTGGTTCGAGCGTATGCCATCATGTCTAATGGACCATTTATCCTTAACCTTGACGTGGATGATGTTACCAAGTTTGTCAAGAGTCAGCCTGGAAGTGGCATTGTGAAGGTGAGAGAAGGATTCAACATGTCCGAGCCCTCAACTGAAGATCGAAAGGGCATGGCCCACAACTGCAAGGAGGCTTCATTAGACGTTGACATACCGAGGACGGGTTGTGATGTTGTTCTGAATACTCAGAATCTGCCATTGATCAAAGAAGTTGGATTGGGTGCTGACCTTGTCAAGATGGAGGGATACTCCATGCGCTCTCCAGGATTTTCTTGTAACTCTGCCTTCCAGGTGACTTATATTATCAGGGGAAGTGGCCGAGTTCAGGTTGTGGTAGCACTGATTGCAATCAAGCCTCTGAATGCCGAAAATTATGTGAGGATTGCTAATATTTATGCAGCAAATGGAAAGTGGGCAATGGTTATTAGTTTGCAACAATTGGTAATCGCCATGGGCTTGACTATCAAGAGGGCTTGCAGTTGGATTGACATCAGGAACAAGGTTCATGCGTTTGGGGCAGTGTCTGCTGCGGACCTCCTCGATTACACCAAGGACGCTAATATTGAGGTCATACTTCACACTAGCGTACAAGACGAAAGCATTTGGCCGCCTTGAGGACAAGGCGGAAGCGGAGCGTGGTGGATTGTTGTGAACATCAGGCCCCGGACGTCAGCACGCACACGTCATATGAACGGGCATCACGGTGGATATTTGCTGTGCTTTATTTAATTAGGATTAGATTTCCTTTGAGTTTCAATTAGTGGAATAATGGATGTAATCTTGGCCTATTAGTGGCCCAATTAGTGGCGCGCCTCCCTAGGGAACCGCGCCATCTTCTTCCTTTATAAGGATGTCGTCCTCTTCATTTTAGGGTATGCAATAAAGAACTCAGTTTTCCTTTACTTTTCTCTCATCTTCTTCCCTTTTTTCAGCCATGATGCCTGACCCTGTTCGTGTCCTATGTTGGGACACAACGGTCATATAGCTAGAGTAAGGAATATTTCTTTGGTTAATCTACCAAGGCTAGGCGCTTTATTGTTGGGGGAACTCAGAATCATTATCACTGATTTAGGGGCCGTTTGGAGCGTGATTATAAGCAAATATCCAGAGTGGATTTTGGACATCTACTATAGCATTCATGTTTTTTTCATATCCAGCGTGAAATACGACCTGAGGTGTTTCAGCTAGAAATGGAAAAAACATGAATGCTACAGTGTAGCAAAACATCCATTCAACATCCAGAGTAGATGTTTTGCTTTTAATCACGCCCCAAACTGCCCCTTAGTCTCCTTGTCATCAACATCCCAAGACAAAAAAGAAGCCATCTGAGTAGATAATTTGGATGAAAAGGAATAGAAATTGGCTGCTCATCAGGAGATAAGGTATATATCGATCCTTGTAATATTTTTCACCTTCTTGACCAATCTCTTTAGACTTGTCTAGATTAAGGTGGCGTTTAAATAAACAATCCACTCGGATTGTTGCATGGCACTGTCTCTGATTGTAGAAACCCATGTTTGGTAACCTTGATTGTTTAACTATCAGAATTGTTTTGACAATTCAGGATTGTAGGTTGAATTATTGACCATCTTAGGTTTGAGAACAGATGTGATTGTTAAGATTGTTTAGTCTAGCACTCTAAAATGTATTAAGACATTTGTGCTACCCATGCGTAATAAATGTTTAGAATATACTAAACAACAATCCGGTAGGATTATTTTTGTGTAACCCAAAGGAGGCATGGATTGCAGATGTGGTTGTTAAGATTGTTTAGTCCAACAATCTAAAATGTATTAAGATATTTGTGCTGGCCATGTGTAATAAATGTTTAGAGTACTAAACAACAATCTGATAGGATTATTTTTGTGTAACCCAAAGGAGGCATGGATTGTTGCACCATCAATTACGGACAATTCAGATTGTCTATAATACGAATCTGATAGGAATGCCTATCCAAACGAAAGCTAAATCCTTGAAAGTGCTGAATTTCATGGATAGTGTTTTTAACACAATGAGCAGCATCGTTGTATTTAAACTTTTTGGATTTGCCACTATCTCTGAGCAAATTAATACGGGATTTCAGACGATAGAAACTTGTCTGAATATTTTCCTCTCTTAAAAGTGTCTCACGTGCCTCTTTTTCATGCAATATCATATCTGATAGGATGGGTCCGCTCTCAAAAGGGTTTGGACACTATTCACCTGGTTCTTGAATTTTTAAATTTTTTGAGACTCTGTGCCACCAATCCAAAAGCTTCCTCAATGTTAGAACTTGCTTTACTTCATAACTTTTTTTTTTATAAAACCCCGAACATCAACCTATTGATATTCCCTGATCAATGCACCACCTTTAAATATAGAATCATCTTTTAACCAAAGCCAACCAACGAAGTCCTAGATTTCTCTAATGTTTCTTCTTCTCAGCCTTGCTCCCTTTCTCCGATTGCTCTCAAAGCCAATCTTCAAAGTCTAAGAGAGACAATAAAATGAACATGACCACATAATTCAATGCCCATCTGAAGAACTCCCATCATGCATGTCCGCAACGAATTGTTGGAGGATTGCATTGTATTTGGCTTGAACAATTTCATCATTATGTTTTGTCCTTGGTCAAAACATTGAACTACTTACTTTTATGGACTAATTTCTCCTCACAGTGGGTCATTTAATGGGGACGTCAATTTGATGGAGGCCAGCTCGCTTATTCAAAGAACTAAGATGGGCCTGGACAATTGAATAACGAAATCTGTCCCTTAATCCTTACGGGCATCGCAAATTTACCCATGTCATAGGCCCCGTTTGGTTACAACTTTCCGCAATGGATTCTTGCGGAAAGTGCTGCTTTCCACAATAGTGCGTTTGGTAGCGCTACTGCGGAAGAATTAGAAGTTGTATCAAGAATCTCTTGAGAACGAGATTTCCTGGAAGAATCACGCTACAGTGAATCCCACGAAAAATAATAGGGTCATTTCCCGTGTTTTGCCCTCACCCCTCGTTTCCTTTCACCGCCTTTCCTCTTTGGTTCCTTTTTGCTCTCTCCTCGCCGAGAAGTTTTCGAGAAGGGCCCCGACCCCAAAACCCTAGCTAGAATCTCTCCGGCCGCCGGCAATTCATCCCGGGGAACTCTCTTTCCCAGAAGGAGCACACACTCTTCTTCCCAAAAGCAGGTATTTGCATTTTGCCGTCTCTTTTCTTTTCCCTGATCCACGTATTTTGCTTTTAATCACAGGTGTTTTGCTGTGGGTTTGTTTTATTTCTATTTTTAGGTGGATGGGTTGTTGTTTTTTCATTTGATTTGGTTGCTTGGGAACAAAGTTTAGTTTTGTTGCTTGGTTGAAGCTTCGGGTGTATGTATGTGTTGATTCCTTGTCGTATTTATGGTATTTGATGGTGATCGCAGAGGATTGTATGCAAAAAATTTTGATCTCCGTAGGTTCCTTATTTTTTGCTACTTTGCAGAAATGGAGTCCTCCAATTTTTTGCCCTATATGAGTAAGGATATGGAATTAGAGAGAATTTTTGTACTTCTTGAAGTGTGGTCACTTAAAATTTGCCTTTTGAATTTTCCATCTGTTTTTTGTAAGTGAGATAAGTGTTAAATTGGCCTTATTTATGAAGATTGGTTACACTTTTTTATTTTTACTGTGTTCTTTTGCCTCTAGCCGGGTGTCTGTTTAATGTTCAACTGCTTCGTTGCGAAAAGACTGAAATATGCAAACAATATGTCATATTGGATGTATCATAACGTCTTCGTTGCAATGTTCTTGATGAAATGAATTTTATTCTTCCTGGTCATTTGTTAAAGTATTCCATGTGAATTTCTGTGTACTGTCTGTCTACAATCAGATGAGTTGGTATCAATTATTTAATTTTTCTCCCGGTGTGGTATCTTCTGATGAAGTGGTTGGTGCAATATCAACTGATTGTGCAAAGTGAAACTCCCTCAGTGTCCTCTTTATTTTTTCTAAAACTAGTAAAAGTGTGTGGATAATACACGTGCAATTTTCTCTCCCAAAATTAAAGATAGTTATTTTATAATCATGCATACATAGTGGTTTGAATACATTCTAGATGAACTGCAAGCCTTTTTTAGTGTTAAAATTGTTTTCATATTCATGTTACTTGTATTTTACATAAGTCATGTACAGGTCAGGCTGTTTATTGTTTGCTTATCTTGGTTTTTGAATTTATTTTGCTTTCTGTTTTTAAAACCAAAGTTACGCATATATCATGTTTGCTTGAGCTTTCAATGCTATACTCAGCCTCATTGTTTCCTTCGTGGCATTTATGCGAGATGCATTGTGTGTGCAGGAGTCTTCTAATAGGGGGAAAGGTGTGGAGGCTGACAAATCTTTACAAATTGATGATGAGCAAGGGCAAGGGGATGGATCAACAGGTTGTTCACTCATATTCTCATTTCTAGTCTGATGTTTTGTTTTTTAACTTTCTTCTGTTGATCATGCATCCGGTAACATATTAAAATGCACCATTTATGCTGCAAATGATGATAATATTGCTGGTGTTTGGGGATGACAGAGTTAAGAATTTGTATTTGTTATTGCAGTTGGATCTTACGATATTGTTTGTGGTCTTATTAGATTTCTTGTCACTGAAATCCACCTGTGGGCTAATTATGGGATTTGACTGTATAGTTTGTGAACTTTTTTTTGGGCAATAGAAAATGAGTAATGTTGTCCCCGCATTAATGAATACACGGAATCAGCTTATAGGCTGCTTTACAGTTGTCAATAGGTAAGAAAGAGAGACAGGCCAGACTATTCTACTGACCTGTTTGATATTACTGAAAGAAGATTACAAAATATTTTTTGGCATCAAATCACACAGTAGACTCCTGGCCGAATAACATCCATCTCAAAGAGAAAGTCACCTTCCCACATTCTCCTCTTTTTCACTGTTGAGTGAAACCATTCCTACACTCTCATCAAACCTGCAGCATAAGTAGAGTCTATGATAAGTAACTGTATTCACCCCAATCAGCCGATGTGCCTCCCCTTGTACCACTGGCCTTTGCGCATAGCTCCTGCTCTCCTTATCTTCTCAATGTTTCTGAATCTGACACACATCCTCCTCAGGTTATTAAGTTTTCGAGACTGTTGGACAATCATATTAGCAGTTGAAGAGTTCTTGTTTATTAAGGGGCCGTTTGGGGCGTGATTAAAAGCAAAGCATCCATGGGATGTTTTGCTACACTGTAGCATCTGGATATTTTATATATCCAGCTGAAACACCTCAAGACGTGTTTCAGCTGGATGTAAAAATCCACATGGATGCTACAGTAAAAATCCAAAATCTAGTCTGGATATTTTTGCAATAATCACGCCCCAAACGGCCCCTAAATTTCATCTCCCGCATGAAAGTTTCGTACATTAAATTTCATCTCCCACCTACGAATTCTCACAAATTAGTTGAGTATTTTCATCCATTTCAATGACCTAGAGAACATATAAACAAAGTGCTATCACTTTTCTGAAATTTTCTTTTGAACAATTTCAATATGAGATACAGATCAGAAGAGTCTGAGAGGTGTACATATGGAACACTTCCACTTCTTGTGGCCAAACAGAGTTGACTAGATGCAACAACTGGCCAGCTGAGACCCATCTTGTGGAATATAAGAGTTTTACATTTATAGTTAAAAATCCTTCTGTGACTGGTGATGATTCCCACAAAGAAAACCATGGACATGATTTCCATTCGATCTCATAAGTGCTTTGGGATTCTAGCACAGGTGCAGGAAGTATCCCAGAACTTAGACAAACTCTGTCTCCACTAAGAAGCCAGCTAAATTCCAGTTCCTGGGAAATGGTGATTCAAAAAAGCAGTTGTTGGTTATCTGCAACATAAGTTTCTTCTCAGTAATTTCTTTTGATATCAACATCTATTAAAACTAAAGAACAGTGTCTTTAGAATGTCTTCATCAAGTGATATTTTAATTGGTTGGTAGAGATATTTAACTTCTGCAAAACAAAATATCATGAGATACTAAAATTCCATATTCGATAATGCTATTCATAAGTCAGTGCCTTTAAACCGATCCAAAGGAAAGCACACCATAGTACAACCATTTGAATAGTGATGACGTCAAACAAAATCTTCAAAAGACAACTTATACATTGGAAAATTGACACGTTGTAAAGTATTACAGTGTTCTCATCCATCACCCTCTGAATATAACTAACATCAAGCATGCTATCAAAAATATAAATAACATAGTAGTCCGAGTGTTATTCCTAATGTACTCTTCCATCACGGACGTTCGATTTCTTTGTCCATTAGGTATGTCGGCGGGCACTTGTGGATGAACTCTTGTTGCGGTTGGATGTTGTGCCTACTTGTTCAACCACATGAAGTACCCGCAGCCTGCCCCCCTGCTAATACCCAATAAAGTATAAATATACAAACACATAACATAGAATTAACGCAGGCTTGTAATAACTTACATAGCGATTCTGACATTTCAAAAAAGGCCTTCCAGGGTTTTCATCAGCATGAGAAATAGACAATGTCATGCAGTGGCCAAGACACCGATGGCATAGTTCCCCCATTCTCATGCTATTACTACTAGATGGATCCATTTCTACATATTGTTAAAATAGTGCATATCAACCCAAAATGTAAAGATTGTAATTTAACCCAAACTGTTAAAAAAAATGTAGATCAACCCAACTGTTCCTACATTGACCTTGCCTGGTGGGAAACTGCATACTGTAATTGTGACCTTCTTCTCCTCCTGCACACAAAACTATGGAATTAAAAATGGGGAATCAGAAGATAACTACAACATAGAACATCAATGATTTGCCGTAATAAGGAACCATCAGTTACATAAAAAGGAGAGGAAAAATGTGGATCAACTAATCAAAAGATTGTATGAAGGATCAGTACTTCTGATAACATGCCAGATTGGTCTATTGACCTGTTTGGTAATGGGTATATAACAAATAAGTGAAAACTTTTAAAATACATAAAGAGTTACTTGGAAGGGATATACATATTAAGCTAGAATTAGTTCTCCTCCAAGGCATGGTAATTATGTGCATTTTATCATAATTGATAGGAACTATGTGTCATTAAGTAATCCCTGGTCATTAGTAAACAATTACTATAAATAGAAAGTATCATAATAGTATTAATGTCATATATTACTCCCCCTTTCCCATACTGATAGCTCCATTTGACTCTGTTTAAATGGCTACATACATACAAAACCATCTTCGAGCTACCTCCCATATTTTAAAAACTATTATGTCTCACCATTCAATATTATCACTATTTTTTCAAATGGTTAAATGAGAAAAACCCTTCGGTAGTTGGAAATACAGATATTAAACAACTACTGGTGCACTACTTTATGCCAAAAATGCTCCTGTTAGTGTGTTATGATTATCCCAACGTAACAATTTTTGTCTAATAGTACAACCACCCAAACATTTTCAAGAAGTTTCTAGGAGATGTGGTCGTATAACATGGAATCAGGCGTTCAAGTAATAAAATATCTAAAGCAGAAGCCATCAAAAGCTTCAACCTCGAACATGTTTGTATTTCATACAGACGATTGCAAAAGTTACCATGAAAAGCCTCATGTTACCATGCCATGAAGCCTAATATTGAGGACCAAGCAGCCAATAAACAAATGACGAGAGAATTAAGTACCAACACCGGAAGATACAGAGATTACCCGGAGAAGACAATCCAAATCGACGGTCGATTCACGACGTCCGGCGAGTAAAGGGTCGAACTTTACCAAAGCTCTCCCCCTGGTCTTCGGTTTTTGTCCTGCCCAGAGGCTCTGATCGGCTGCGAAGACGGGGCCGAGAGGAGAGGCGTTGGGGAAACTCGAAGGGTTGGGGTTATATGTAGATTAGGGGTTTTGCTCTCAGCCGTCCGATCATATGGATGGTTGAGATTATTAGTCTAAGGGTAGTTTTGTAACTTGACAATCCAAAATCTGCTTTCTCCTTATGTTGCCAAACAGACTACTCACCAAAAAGCTGATTTACCCTTATATTCAACCAAATACACATCACTTCATAACCAAAATCCAAGAATCAGAATACCGTAGATTCTGCTTCTTCTACTTCAAGAAACTGCAACCAAACGGAGCCGTAACATTGCTTGGATATCTCCTACTAGTATGAGATGAAAAATTATTGGGTACAATGGCCTAGCCAGTCCCTTTTATGCCAGGGCGGCAGGGAGCATCGATGCATGCTCTCCAGCTGTTTGGGAACAAGCAATTGACACCTTCCTTCAATCCCGGAGATCGACTCCTTGGGGCCCTAGTGTCGTGTGCCACGGATCAGGTAGCTCTTGGCTGTATATCAGGAATTAAGTAGCAATCTAATTAGTATATTTATTTTTTAATATTTTACAATAATATAGAATCAATAGTATGATAATAGAGAACCATGACAGTGTACCATGGAAAATCGTCTCGCCGATATATCGGTATCGGACACAAACCGATACACCGATACCCTTAAATCTTATTTTTTCAAAAATTTCCATATATCGGCGATATCGGTTTCGGACCGATATATCGGTATTTTTTGAATTAGAAAAATCTTTTTTTAAAAAAAAAAAAATTTCAAAATTTTTTTTTTTTTTTTGAAAAAAAAAAACTTTCATGTTTGTTTTCTATCCTAATATGCATATTTTGAAATGTATTCTTTGTTTAAATTAGTATAACTCATTTTAGAAGTTAGATTGTGAAAATATATGATAAAAGCTAGTTTTTAACGACCGATATTTTTTTACACAATATCTCCGATATATCTCCGATATTTCGTCTCTTTGGCCTACCGATATTTTACCGATATCCGATACGACATTCCATGCAGTGTACTACCCAAATGCTAATTATTTTTTGTATCCTATGACGTACACTCTCTATCCGCCTGATCACGACACAAAGTCTCCCAAAACAAAATATATGGGTGAATCCCTTCTAAAACCGTAATTTAATTTCAACTACACAATCTGCACACTATATCTGTCCACCCATCTTTTTATTGGAAAGTGAAAAAGAAGGGGGCCACGTAAGGCCCACTTCAGTGTCCAACAACAGCGGACCAACATGGCCCTCTTTTCAAGGCCACATAACATAAGTTGTAATACTAGGCCACTGTCACATATTTCAAGCTAGTCACATATATAATTTGTGTTAAGCTGTTAAACAGCATCCAAATTCCAACATTTTGGAGCCTCGTTGCATCTGATTAAGCGTTTCATTCGACCTTGACTGCCTTCCTTCCAACTTGAGTACTTGGTACGAAATAGGGCGTTGGAGAAAGTAAGAGGTGCCCATGATTCTCAAGGCTCTTCACTGTCTCATACAGAGTTTGCTTGACTGGGGTGAAGTGGAGCCCCAAGTCTCTAAGCCTTTGGTTTGACAACTTATACGGCTTCTTCCTTGGATTCTTGTCATCTGAACACCTACAAATAAATGAATAATGCGAGAAACAGGCCAATGTTACATTTTTCTCCAGATTGAGAGTCGAAAGAGGAAGGAGACACACAGAAACTAAGATAATTCTGGTTGGCGGTACCTTGCTATCTTGCCCATTAGTTGCCCTAAGTTAAGAATTAAGATAGTATATAAATCCCAAAATGCCAAAAATGGTAGGGAGAGCGTTGCCCCCACATGTAGCTCACTATTCTGATTCTTGAAATTTTCTAAGGCTATTTTACAGACAACGCCTCTCAAGTGTAATTGTAGGTTTGCAAGTGGAAAGGTGAGAGAACAAATGTTTACAAATAGATCTTCCGCTTTAACATTAAATGAATTTGTAAATTGTCTATATAGGTATTGAGTCTAAGCCAATGCAACTGGTGCGCTGGATAAAAAACATAGAGTTTGAACCAGAGAATATAGAGTTTCATTAATAACTAAGTTTAAATTATCAAGAACGTACTTCTGTTTAACGTGGGACTCCGTTCGTATAATTTAGCATTCTTATGATCCTAAGAGAAAATAACTAAGCTGCGATGGGTGAGAAGGTATGTTTCAAGTGGTAAGACGATATGTTTCATCGTTCATGTGGTGAGACTATATGTTTCTTTTTATTATTTTGACAAGGTGTAAGACTATATGTTTCAAGGTTGTTCATGCACGTTCATACGCGCTTTTCTTGTAGGTGCGTATGTGATGGAAAGTGTGTGGAACTTACATGCCCTCCATACTAGGGCACACAAAGGTCAAACCAAACTGAAAGAGGACCTCTCCCACAACAAGAAGAGATCCAAACAGCTAAGCCTGGAGTAGCCCAGTTCTTTTATAGACTTGACCATTCAACACTATGTAAGAGAGCCTAGGTCTTTTAGACCCAAGTTCCTTTTTTGAAAATCAATATTAAAAAAGACCGGAGGGAGTAAGAGGAATAACCTCTACAAAACTCCTCCACTCCAAAGTGCGCGCCACAGGCCCGACTCAAACCCCCTGAGACCTCACCCCACAACCGATAGAGGTCCAACCACCTCGCTAGTCGGTGATTGGCTCATTAAGACCCAAGCAGCAAAACATCTTGTATAGCACAATATCCCAACACCAACCCCCTCAAGCACATGCACCACTGTAAAGATCTGGATATAATTAAGTGGGGTTCAACTCTTGTCTCAATTATTAAAGAGGCATATTAAAAAGTTTATGACCAAACTTTGGGACTCACTTATGGATTTATCTTTTCATTATTCCATATGCTACTTTTGTCTATGGTGTTATGTGGTTTCCCAATAGCTTAAGCTCATTTAAATAGTCTAAGCAATCAAGAAATCTCATTGAATAATCATGTTAAATAACCACTGTTTCCAAATAGTTTAAGCTGTTAAGAAACAGGTTGCTATCATATCTGATCATGTTGACACATGGAATCCGCATATGAAGGCTATTTTAAGTAAAAAAGTATGACAAGAGATGTGAAGAAACTCTAATTAAAAGGGGAAACTTACTTGGTGGGAATAGAGTAAGATGGGAAGAGAGTGACAAGGATATCAACTATCTCGCCGCGGTGTAGCACTCTGTCACCGGAGGCGCAAAGGTAACGCCCACTGGCTAGCGGGTTCTCGTACACAAGAACATGTGCCTCGGCAACGTCCTGGACATGCACATACCCTTGCACCGCATTGGTGTATGTCTTAGCTGAGCCACTGAGATACTTGAGGATGTGCATGGTGCTAGCGTTCACTGTAGGCTGCATCATTGGCCCCACAACCAGGGCTGGATTCACCACCACCAGATCAACCCCTTTCTCCTTGGACACCTCCCATGCTGCCCTCTCCGCCAGCGCCTTTCCATAGCAATACCAGTTCTGTCCATCACATTATTGAAAGTTGTTTAACATCAATAGTCTACATAACTCAGTACACTGTGGCCATCGGATGAAGATGTAATGCTCCGGGAGCATAGTCATAGGGGAAATTATTCAGTGCCTCAGGCATGGCTCGCACGGCAATGAGAATCCCCCACCCAGGATATCAGTGGGAGATGTTTCTCACAATTCACTTGAAATGTCATAAACATCCCCCTATGTCCTAAACAACTGTTTCGGACTATAAGATTATGCTATACACACTATAGTTTATTTTGATTCAGTGAATTGTATATAAAAAAAATTGTTCAGTGAACTGATTTTGCACTGGATACAGCTTAGAGTACTACTACATTTAGACAAAGGGTGACGTTTTTTTTAAAAAAAGATATGATGGCTGATGCATGAAATTGTTAAATATGTCTTGGTTGCTCCAACTTATATGCCCCTCGTTGTTTTGCAATAAGTTTTCATTTAATTCTTGAATTAAATAATGAGGATCAAATACAATGTAGTAGGATACTACAATTTTCTATGTAATAATACCTTAGTCTTAACGCAGAAGTCGAGGTCACTCCAGCAGCTTTCATCCACCACAACCTCAGGCCCCCTGTTGGGGTCCATATGCACGGCTCCGATGGAGGAGGTGAAAACAACACGGCCAACTCCGGCCTCGGCCGCTGCTGTTACCACATTCTTTGTGCCATCTATTGCCCCAGCTAGCACTTGTTCCTGCAGTCTCAAACAATATTCCATGATGTCAGATTAATTCATCATCGTACTTAATTTGACATTAAGCGTGATAGAAAGAAAACACACTCACCGGATCGTCCGTTACCGGACATGCGGTGTGGAATACACCATGACATCCTTTGAAACACTCCTTAAGGCTTTCATAGTCCAGTAAATCAGCTTGACAGAGAACAAGTCTCTCTTTTGCTCCCTTGATCTCCTGCAAGTGAGAGTTCTTTGGGTCTCCTACAATGTATGTAAACAAAACTTAGAAATATGGTTATGAAAAAGCACATTCTAAGAGTGAAAAGTTTTTTTACAAGATGAGCAACCTGGGTTTCTCACTGTCCCCTTGACAGTATATCCTTTCTCAAGCAACAGCTTCACCAGCCAAGAAGCTATGAAGCCAGCCGCACCGGTCACGCTGACGGTCTGACCGGAAACATCGAGTCCCTCGGCCGGCATTTTGGGCCAATTAAATCTAGAAAAAGAACAAACAGGAAGGCCTCAAATTAGGGGAGGGGAGAGGTAGCGAATGGAAATGTTAGCCTTTGGTTGCACGAGAAGCTTTTTCTCTACGTGTATTTATAGCCCAAAAAGGCCATTGACTAGCTCAACTACTGTAATCCCTTTGTCCAATTCTTGTTGAAATTATGACCAAACCCGGTTGGTGGCATTTTGAATAAAGGGACAATAGCTATTTTCATTTGCCACATATGATTATGTCATGGGACGAAGTCATGCAAGGAGCTGAACTGCTCCATATATACAACCAATCGAAAAGGAACTGCTGCAGATAAATGGAGAGCTATGGCTCACGTAGATGTGTGTTTGCTAAGCAACCTCGGCCATATGGAAGTTGGTGGGACTACTGACATGGGCTGCATGTGTCCTCTCCTTATGTCAGGACATGAGATCTAAGAATCATCTGGAGTATTAAGAGAAAAAAAAAGGGAAATATATGTATGGTATAGAAGAATACAATAATGCCAGCTTCTTTAGTTTGTTTATGTAGCTTGCTCCATTAACCAATATTCCTCATCCAACTCGAATTCTTTTGAGAGTGAGCCACTCAAACAGGCACTTCATGCAAACTTGACAAAGCACAACTATAATGCTAATATGAGTGGCACTTTTTAGTAATTTGGCTAACAATTCAAAATACGGTGAGTTCTTATTAGCTTAGTGGAGTTATTACGTCTTACTCAGGGTGAACTTGCTGGATTAGGTCGATTCCGGTGAGGGCAACTCAAAGTTGACTGAGACTCATAAAAAGAAGGCTTGGCTTGTGTACAAATTTTTAGAGTTATTGTGATCAGGTAGATAGAGTGTGTAAATCATAGCAATAAGGTAGAGGATACAAGAAAATTAGCATTCAAATAGTACAATGTTATGATCCTATGCAATTATATGAGTGACTTCACATCTTAAAGAGATGTAAAATACTCATTCCGTTCCAAAATACTATGTACATTTGGAAATATTTACTGTTCCAAAATACTGTGTACATTTTGCCAAATCACGTTACTTCCTCTTTCCAAAATTGGAGAAGACTTGGAAGGATTGACTTGAGCTTGATTCGTGAACAAGCATACGAGTTGGACGGGATATCAAGGAGAAGAAGTCATGTGTCTTCCTTGTGGGCTTTATAGTCTAATAAAAATAAGAATTTTCTCAAATGTACACAGTAGTTTGGAACAGAAGAAGTACAACTTTATCAATTATTAGTTACTTGATTCCTATGTACTCCTGAAATAGATGCTCCATCAGAAAAAAAAAATGGTTAGTGCTACTAACACTCATTTTTTTCTCATGTAGCCTCTTTCAAGACAGATGGAGTATATGTTTGAAATATATCTGATGCCATATTCCCTTTAAATTTTTAGAACATTAATGATATTGCTTCTACGGTAGATGGAAAACACCATAAAATATATCACATCACAATAAGAACCTTATTATAAGCCGGAGAATGCACGCATCTTATCCTACCTAAACCATGGAGTATATACTAATCTAACAAGACAATTTTATTGTAAAGAAAAAGAAAAAATATTGGGATACTTACGCTGGGTAGATTATCTTTGTTTCACTCCATCGTGGCTTTCCCATGAGCCTTGCAAAGTGGGCCCTACGAATCAGGTTACCCTTATCCTGTAGCTCTACTCTGTAAAAAAATGTCAGCATGACCAAGCACCATGGCCGAACCCTGTGACGATAGTATATATCACCCTTAAGTAGCACATAACTGACATAAGAGATAGATATGTACTCTATTAAAACTCATGTATTAATGTAGTACATAGATATCCGTGTGTGCTATGTTATTTCCCTACATAGAATGGTCATTGTGCCTCGGCTACGATCGCTGGTCAGGTTAGCTGCGTTCATTCGTAAGCACTTTGACGTCAGTGTCGCAGAATTCATGTATTTGTAACTTTTTTAGATGGTTAAAATTGCTTCCAAATGATCTGCAGAAAGGGTTTGCAACACAATTAATTAGCCCTGCATAATGACAAAACCATAGAAATTTAGATTCGAATCAAGATCGGCAAGAGGTTGGTGGTATCTCAGTTAGTATTCCCAAACCTTGCTTCATAGCTTAATTTCTTAATGATTTGATTACCTTCATGGGCACAGAAAACCAAGTATAATACTCGCTCCGACCCTATTAAGTGTCCTATTTGGTTAGCTTCCGAACAGGATGAGAAAACAGCTTCAACTCGATCAAATCCTTAAGAAATAAGAAGACGATGAAGAACAAGAGGGGCAGTCGCCGGAAAAATAAATAGTTTTATCTCTCTTGCCTTTTCTTATTACTTTATCTTAATCTCAATTTAACTTATTATCTTAGGTAGTTAATCCTCTCTTAGGAGGGATGTTTGGCTTCAGGGGTGTTGCCCAGGGTATGGAGGAGAGTCAGTCCTGTATCTCATACCCTCTATACTCTTCTTTGGGTTCGCTTTATGATATTTCTTAGTTATCCAAAAAAAGTGTTCAATTTGGTTTTTCAAATAAACTTCTAAATTCACTTCATCCGAAGTATGAACCAGAGGGTTTAGTTCATTTTGAAAAACTAAATAGGAAACTTTAATTCTAGGGGACATCTGGAGTATCTTTTTCAAACGTTTAATTGCTTGGTAGTTGCCTCACATTCACGAACCACCTACACAGAACCCTAATTTAATTAACCCATGGAATCAACATCTGCCACACAAGTATATGTATTCATACTTCATTTGCGTTCAATGTTGAATCTGTTCGTCAATAAAATTGACCCAAGCTGCACGGTATGTGTGTAACACAAACAATAGTCAATGGCAGTTAGCTAGGCTGTCATCAAGACGGTGGAAACAAGTGGTTTTTGTTTTGCCATCTGGGTATACTTCACATATTGAGGATTGGGCAGGTTTCCATATGAGTATTTTCAAAGTTCTTCGGAGGGTTCCATGTTAGGCACATGATTGAGTCAAGCTTTAATTAAGAAAGAGAATTTAGAAAGCATGCGCAGAACCTGTGCATGATGGTAGCCTTCAGATTGTCAGGGCCTCTCATGATCCGATGGTTCTCGACCCTGGACACGCGTTGGGCACGTCTACAATTGTACACTTTGTTTAACATTCTTCAAGCTTTAAGTAATCGATTCTGCATTCGTTGATCTGAATGTATTCGACTAGAGTTAGACTTAGGAACAATGTTTTAAAACCATCACGATGACTCCAGAGTCCACAGTGGCGTTCTTTATAGTGTCACCAACCACCAAGATTAGTCTAGAAGCACCCGGAGCGACCATATATGGAAAGAGCCACCGGTGTAACCACCCACTAGGCCCAGTAAAGTCTTCTAGCTAGTCTCTCAGCCATAGACTTGCGTGGGTCTGTTTGCCCAATGTCTTGGAAAATAAGGTTACTAACGCATTGGCCCAACAATATGTGCGCAGTTTCTTTGTTGCTCATATTCCGGCGTAATTTTTCATATTTGATAGAGGAAACTCTTCATGAACAAGCATAAATGGTACTCCCTCTAGTCATTTTTAATTGAGACAATTAGCAAAAATAGCATATCAAAATTAGATAACACCGTTCCCTAATTATGCTCCTGTCGAGCAGCCGGAGACGGTGACGACAGCCGCTTTGAAAGCCTTGGCTTTTATTGTGGACACCACATCTCAATAAAATTAAGTGATTATGTGAGGTCTCAATTTAAAGTCATCGAAGGTAGTAGTTTATACTTGATAAATTAACCAAGCAATACTAAATGACAAGTAGCCCGCAAATTTTTTTTTTCAGGTACATTTCATAGTAATATTCTGATCAGTTCAGTAATATTACTCCTTTAACATGCGAATTTGAACACACCGAGCTTGTAATATCATAATCTGCTGTAGGCGTTGATGTAGCGGATGGGATATTCCTACGGAAAATGAAACAACACATCAGCAGACGTAATAATGCTGAGTAGCAAAGAATTTGGGAATACAAAATTTAACATGCGAGTTGTACATCTGACTCAAGTTTAGCTGAACATTAATGAACTGGGTTGCTTGATCATATAACTTTAGGTTAACTTGTGGTCAGCTTAGCTCGGCAGATGCAAGAACCCTGATCTCTTAATCTTTAATTTATGGATAATAGCATTAGAAGTTAAAGAGGAACAGGAGATCGTCCTTTAGCTTGTGTTCATGTTGTATGGCAAATTTTCTTCTAAGCCTCAGGACTAAGGGTCCATTTGATTGGTCTGATTAAGTGTTGAACTGAATAAGCCGCTGATAAGCTTACTAAAAGCCAACTTTTCAGCTTGTTTGTTAGGAGACTGAATTCACCGACTGATTTAGCCAAAAAATCAGACACAACATATTTTTGGAGGCCTACAATCAGATGGAAAAACATAACTGAATTTTCTGAATGGAGAGGGAGAGGACTTGAAGCTGTGGCAATTAGGCAATGGCGGCAGGAATCCACTCGTTTTGGGGTCGTAGAAGCTCTCGTTCGGGATCGGAGATTCTCCCACGGAGGAAGATGCCAATGCTTCCCCATTGGCCTCCTTGTGATTCTCATCGAACTCTTTGCGGATGGTGGCGGAAGACGGAGGAATCGGCGAACAGGACGATTGGGGACCCAGTGGACTTTTTGACGGATAAATTGCCAAACTGGGGCTTGAAACGAAGGAAGAAGGTGGAATTCCCGCGGCCGAGGAGACTGAACTCGGTGCTGATGGTCATGGGGGCAGAGATGGGGGAGCCAAAGGCGCCAATTCCGGTCTTGATGACAAAGCTGAAGGGATTCCAGGAGTCGTTGGGGCGGTAAGAGATCTTGAGGGAGGGGTCAGACTCGAAGAAGGTGCTGAGGCTCAAGGAGAGCTCCTTGGAGTCGCCAGTGGAGATGCAGGAGAGGAAGGGGGGCGCCAAGGACGCTGATGGGGACCTTGGCCCTCTGGTGAGGGTTCTGGTTCTCCCGGAATTTGATGGAAGCTTGCATCTTTTTCCCCTCACATGATCCTTGTGGCTTGTTCGAAAAAGGAGCCATCTTCGTCAAATCCACTCCAAGCATCTCCGAAGTCTGAATCTGACTTTTCAAATTTTTCAGATTTAGTTTAGAGAATTTCAGATAAATGACTTTTCAAAAATCTCAGTAGACTTTTCAGATTCAGATTCAGACCAATCAAAGGGACCCTAAGACTAGGTACTAAAGAATTAGAACAAGCTCTTTAAAGAGGTTTTTGCTCTACAAATTTTGTCATGATGCGACAGAAGCTTGAGCTTAAGGTGTAATGCTTCTTGTTAACACTATTGGCTTTACCATAGGATTCGCCTCATCAAAACACCTGCAAGAGTAGTTACAAGACATAACAATTGACATACTTTACAATCTACGATAATTATGATGATGATAATGATGCCGAGGGTGCTCCTTGTGTCATTTCTATTCTAGATTGCAATGGTCGGTAGTGGCGGCCTTATTCCGTCAGTGGTGATGCCGCTGGTGGTAGCCACAAAGATGGCAGTGGTGGTGGACGGGATATTCCTTTAAGTGCTGCTACTAGTAATAGCTATTTATGTATGATTAATAATATACTCTAGTACTACCAATTAGTAGTAGCTTTTACTAAAACTGTTATTTTTTTTGGATAATTGAAAATTTTATAAACCAAAAAAGGATAGGCAGAACATAGATAAGAGAACTACAAAACAAGCCTTTGGAGTCAGGAACTAAAAAACAATACCTCCTACAAAAGGAGAAAAAAAGAAAAAATCTATGATATCCAAAATTCAGCTAGGAATGATTAAATCATGAACTCCAAAAACTTGCACGCTAGACGAATTATTTGGATTTAGGAGGTCGGCCTCTTCCTCTTCTGGTGTTTGATTGAGACGTTCAATGCCCGCCTCCACTATGAGTCTTGATCCCTTGAGAAGAACTAGAGCACGATGTTCTCTCTGCCTCATTATTGACTGGATCAACAACTCCCAGATCAGCAACAGGAACAAGTCTTACGGACTTCTCCATAAAATCAAGCACATCCAATGGCGCATATTTACTCCGTAAAGCATCAAAGCTTGGACTAAGATCAACAACTAATTTAATACCTATTTTCTTATTTAATATCCATTCATCTTGTTTTGGAGAGGACAGTCCAACGAGTTAGGATAGTGCTCCCCAACAAGGGCAGAGAGTCATCAGCAGCATGGGAGGGCTGATGAGCCCCGCTTACAATGCGCACATAATTGACATGGCCGGTAGCACCTTGACTAGAACCGAGTACAGTGCCTGGGGCTTGTGCGGCTGGATCCGCATTTCAACTAGCAAAAACTGGGGCTAATTTTTACAAGGATTATTGATATATAGGTAGGTTTTTGGGGTACTCACTTGTAATTGACCGTGGAGAAAATGTGCCCCCACATTGACAGGGAATAGGAAAAGTAGAAAGAGGTGGGCCCTTTTAATGTCGAAAATGGGGGCCTAAATTTTTGGTCTTTTAGTCCATTCTCCCATCCCTTTAGGAGAAGTTATTACCTGCGCGCCGCACATGGAAACAGTGTGCTTATCACCAATAGGTGATGGGAACATCTCCCTGCTTGTGGGTCCCTTTGTGGCAATCATTACAGGCAGGGGAGAGGAGCCCATCACCCATTGGTGATGAGCATACTGTTCCCCCTACGCGGCGCATAGCCAATAATTTTCCTCCCTTTAGTGAGACCACTAATTAACACAACTATGTTATATGTCTACTCTCTTGTCAACCCACCTGCTGCAGGAAGGTACTTCCCATTTTGTCCAAGTAGTCTAAAAGACTGTGCAATGGAAAACAAGTCAGTGTTCGAAATATTTATTATAAATAATTCTTACTGTTACTCTTAAGGATGATATCTGTGTACCTTTGCAAAGACGATAATAAATAGTTAGAAAAAGTTGATGATCGAATCAAGCGAAACACTTTGTCCTAAAGACAGAATTTACCCTCCCTACAGTGCTCAGGACTCGTGGGTATCTGCCTCCCAGGATAAGACGATCAACCACGTGTTGTAGGAGCACTCCAAATAGCATGCGCAACGAACCATAGTGTTCAATGCTTCCACAGAAAGAAAGAGGAGGAAGAAGATGAAGTGCAGGAAAAATTCGTACAAAAAAACCCGTTTTTCAAGACTTTATAGAAATCACGTTAAATTAAACGGACGCGTCCGTCCGTTAATGGTCATAAGAAAATAAACTCGACCTATTTTGGTTGAACCAAAATAAATTAAAAAATCAAATTAATTTAATTTGTTCCAAAATAATATTATCTTGTTGACCCAACCCAACCCGACCCAACCCGGCCGGCCGCACATGCGAACCGAACCGAACCGGTCGGACAGACTGACGGCTGCAGCGACGCGCACGCGCGTGTCAGTTAGCCAACTTAGGTGCATGGGTCCAACATCTCTCTCCCCCAAGCGGGGTGGCCCTTGGGCCTAACTTTAAAGGCCAAACTTGGACCTTATATACCATCAACAACGCCTCCTTTGTGTGGATGTGGGTCTATTCATTCCTTCACTCAATTCACTCATTCATATCAAAACTAAGTGGGTTTTAATATGGGTTATTATACCAACTTCTAACAATCCCCTACATGAATGAGACTTGGCTAGATAACTATGCAAATAAATCATGAAAGCAAATATTGAGAAAATCATGCATGGGGGGAATGTAGCTTTCGGCTTTGAACCTTCCCTTGTGAAAACTATCAGTTTACTGGCTAATCAGTGAACGTGATGTCTTGAACTCTTCAACCGTTTGTGTAAACCAAGACAATTGAATTCGCACAATCACTTCTCAGACACATTGTGGTTCTCATGACTTTGTTCATTTTGGCCCTGAACAAACCTAGTTTTCATGAGTGCTCTAGAAGATTTAGCCTTAAAATCCTTATAGAAGTGGCCCCTTTACACTCATATAGGTGATTCTCATTAAGAGTATCCTGCAATACCCCACTCAAAATAATTGAAGCTATGAGAACCATTAAAAACAAAGTTTATCCTGATTCATTCAGCAGGCATCACTATCTCATCATAGGAATGGGAACGAGATTTTATCTCAATAGTGATTCCCCTTAAATCCCCCACAATTCGGTTATCCCGTTGAACCTAGATCTTGGGATCTCCAGTCAACTAGGTTGGGTTGCCATTATGGTGATTCTTAATGTATAGGCTTTAAGCCCATTCCCCTCGATGAATTGCTCACTTGTTCTTTGGTCAAACCCTTTGTAAAAGGATCCGTAATATTTTCTTTTGATCTAACATACTCAATGGAAATTATTTCACTAGAGAGAAATTATTTTATAGTATTATGTCTCCGACGTATATGTCGAGACTTACCATTATACAAATTACTTTGTACTCTTCCTATAGCAGATTGACTATCACACTAGATACATATAGGTGGCACAGGTTTCCCCCACATTGGAATATCTTCTAAAAAATGACGAAGCCACTCAGCCTCTTTGCCTGCTTTATCAAGTGCAATAAATTCTGATTCCATTGTGGATCTTGCTATGAACATTTTTTTAGAAGATTTCCAAGACACTAGTGCACCTCTAAGAGTAAAGACATATCCACTTGTGGATTTGGAGTCTCTTGTATCAGATATCTAATTTGCATCACAGTACCCCTCTAATACTGCTGGTTACCTTGTATAGTGCAGTCCATAGTTCAAGGTATATTAGATATCTAAGAACCCTGATTAGAGCCTTCCAGTGGTCTTCCCCTGGGTTGCTATTATATCTACTTTGTTTACTTACTGAGTATGCAATATTCGATCTCGTACAATTTATGAGGTACATGAGACTTCCAATAATTTGATAATATTTGAGTTGTGATATGCTCTCACCCGCGTTTTTGCTTAAATGCAATGTCACATCCATAGGTGTTCTCGCTGGACGATTATCATTCTCAATAAATTTGTCCAAGATTTTTGTAATGTAATGAGATTGAGATAACACATATCCATCAGATGTTCTAGTGATTTTCATCCCTAGTATAACATCTGCAACACTCATATCCTTCATGTTAAACTGTTTGTTTAACATCCTCTTAGTAGCTTTAATGATATTATCATTGCTACCAATAATGAGCATATCATCTACATAGAGGCATACAATAACATAGCCTTCAGGTCTAGCTTTGACATAAACACATTTCTCACATTCATTGATTTTGAATCCATTTGACATCATTATTTTGTCAAATTTTTCATGCCATTGCTTAGGTGCTTGTTTAAGCCCATGAAGAGATTTAACAAGTCTGCACACTTTTTTTTCTTGATCCGGTACAACAAACCCTTCAGGTTGTTACATATATATTTCTTGACTTGAGTCACCATTCAAGAATACTATTTTTACATCCATTTGATGTATTTCAAGATTATACAAAGCAGCCATAGTGATTAACATCCTAATGGAAGTTATTCTTGTGACTGGTGAATATGTATCAAAATAATTTTGACCTTTCTTTTGCTTGTATCCTTTGATAACAAGTCTCGCTTTATATTTGTCAATTGATCCATCAGTCTTCATCTTCCTCTTGAATATCCACTTATATCCGAGAGGTTTACTCCTTGGAGGTCGATCTACTAACTACCAAGTGTGATTTTGCATAATGGATTCAATTTCACTATTTACAGCCTCCTTCTAATATTGTGCTTCAGGGGAGGACATCGCCTCCTTAAGGCTTTGAGGCTCATATTTTAACAAATAAGTTAGAAAATTTGGACCAAAGGATTTTGATGTTCTAGCACGTTTACTACGTATGTGTTCATCATCTTCTCCCTCTTGGCCTTCACTATTGTCCGTTGGAACATCCAAAGTTCTTTTAAGAGAACTTTCCTTTTGTGTAGAATTCCACAGAAAAATATGTTAAAAAAATGAAGCATTCCTTGCTTCAATCACAATATTGACATTTACATCAGGAATATCCAATTTATGAACAAGAAAGCGATATGCACTGCTATTATTAGCATAACTAATGAATACACAATCAATGGTCTTTGGTCCAATTTTAATCCTCTTGGGATTATGGACCGCCACTTTTGATAGACACCCCCACACTTTTAAGAAGTTGTAGGAAGGCTTTCGACCTTTCCATAACTCATATGATGTCTGCAAGGTTTTCTTATGAGGTATTTTGTTGAGAATATAATTGGCTGAAAACAAAGCTTCCCCCCACATGTTCTGAGGTAACCCAGAACTTATTAACATGGCATTCATCATTTCTTTTAAAGTTCTATTTTTTCGTTCAACAACTCTATTTTGTTGTGGTGAATAAGGTGCAGTGGTTTGGTGTATAATACCATGTTGTGAACAGAATTCACCAAAAGGTGATTCATATTCCCCACCTCTATCACTTCTTAGAACTTTTATTTTCTTGCCAAGTTGATTCTCAACCTCTGTTTTATATAATATAAACATGTTTATTGTCTCATCTTTACTTCTCAGCAAGTACACATAACAATAACGAGTGCAATCGTTAATAAATGTAATAAAGTACTTTTTATCTCCTCTTGTTTGAACAAGTCTTAAGTCACAGACGTCGCTGTGAATTAACTCAAGAGGTTCAGTACATCTTTCAATACTTTGAAACGATTTCCTTATTAATTTAGATTCCACACAAGTTTCACACTTATGATTAAAATTAATATTAAATTTAGGCAGATATTCCATATTAATCAATCTACGTAAAGCATCATAATTAACATGTCCTAATCTACTATGCCACACATCACATGACTCAATCACATAAGAGGAAAAAACATTCTCATTGATATTAAAAGCAGTAGGTACAATAGTAAATACATTGAGCTTGAAAAGCCTTTCATTCAAATACCCTTTTCCCACATACATCCCACCCTTAGTCAAAACAAATTTGTCAGACTTAAACACCAATTTGAAGCCATTCTTGCTCAGCAATGATCCAGGCACATACATCACATTGTTGAGCGTGAGTTCCTTGCCCGAAGTCATCTTGACCACCACTTTTCCAATTCCTTCAACCTTTGCGGTAGAAGAGTTGCCCATAAATAGTTGTTTCCTATTTTTCACGGAGTGATAAGTGGAGAACATCTTCTTGTTTGAGCACACATGACGGGTAGCCCTAGTATCCACCCACCATTCTCTATTGTTCGTGACCATATTCACTTCCGAAATTACAACAGAAAGGTTGATGTCATGCACATTGGTGGAGAGATTCTCCACTTCGGTCATGTGGGCTTGTGCCTTCTTCTTCATGAAACCATCTTATTTCTTCCGTTTACGACAATCCTTAGCCTTGTGGCCCACCTTGTCACACACATAGCATTTGCCCTTGAACTTGGCGATGTTGGAGTCATTGTTTGACTGACCCCCAGGATGCTTCCTCTTTTTGTTGGTGAAGCCATTACTTTTATGCCCTTGTTCCTCAACATTAACTTTGGCTTCCATGCCATGACCCCTGGTTTTCTTTTCAGAAGAACGGTTGTCCTCTTCAATCCTTAACCTCAGAATCAGATTTTCCAAGTTCATCTCCTTTCTCTTATGTTTTATGTAGTTCTTGAAATCCTTCCAGGACGGTGGTAGTTTTTCAATTATTGCTGCCACTTGGAAAGACTCACTTAAAGTCATATCTTCTGCATGAATTTCATGCAGGATAACTTGGAGATCTTGAACTTGATTGATGACAGTCTTAGAGTCTACCATTTTGAAGTCCAAAAATTTGCCGACCACGATTTTTTTCGTTCCAACATCTTCAGTTTTGTACTTTTTGTTAAAGACTCCCATAGTGCCTTAGCACTTGTCATCGAACTATACACATTATATAATGTATTGTCCAACCCGTTAAGGATGTAATTACGGCATAAGAAATATGCATGTTTCCATGCATCTAGTGCCGCAACAGCCGTTTTGTCTTCCCGTTTCTCCTCAGTGAGAATGGGTACTTCCACTTTAAGGAACCGGGCCAAATTCAACATGGTAAGATAGAACAACATTTTCTGTTGCCATCTTGTGAAATCCACACAACTGAACTTTTCTGGTTTCTCCCCTTTAACTTGAACAGGAGCATTGACCGGAGTGGAAATAAGTACCGGAGTGAAGCTGGTATCCTCAGTAGCCATTTCTGTAACTTTGCAATTCACAGAAGATTATCTCAGTACAGTACAGTAATTAAAAATTAACAGTAAAAAATTATGTCTTAAGATTGTTATAAATAATTCTTACTGTTACTCTTAAGGATGATATCTGTGTACCTTTGGAAAGACAATAATAAAAAGTTAGAAGAAGTTGATGATCGAATCAAGCGAAATACTTTGTCCTTAAGACAAAATTCGCCCTCCTTACGGTGCTCAGGACTCGCGGGCGTCTACCTCCCAGGATAAGACGATCAACCACGCGTTATAGGAGCACTCCCAATAGCACGCGTAGCGAACCACAATGTGCAATGCTTCCACAGAAGGAAGGAGGAGGAAAAATATGAAGTGCAAGAAAAATCCGTACAGAAAAAACCCGTTTTTCAAGACTTTATAGAATCCCGACCCGACCCGCGTGCGAACCGAACCGAACCGAGCTGGCCGAACGGACGGCGGCGGCGTGCGCGCGTGTGGGTTAGCCCACTTAGGTGCATGGGTCCAACATCTCGCTCCCTCACAAAAGTGGTGTGACCCTTGGGCCTAACTTCAAAGGCTATACTTGGACCTTATATACCATCAACAACGCATCCTTTGTGTGGATATGGGACTATTCATTCCTTCACCCAATTCACTCTTTTATATCAAAACTAAGTAGATTTTAATATGGGTTATTATACCCACTTCTAACAATATTAGCAACATCTTCAGAAAGATGATCCAAAACATCTTCAATCTCCTCCTCGAAGTAATAGTCAATGTCTAAGCGTTGAAGCATGTCGATAATCACCATACTTTTGGTCCAACGATTTTCAGCAACAATCATACTTGTTATGTCAGCCACCATGTCTTCCTGCAAATCAACGTGGTTATTATAAGTAGAAACAAAATGATAATGTTTTAGTGCAGAATCTGTGTGGACACAGAAAGTGGGCCTCATATAACAAAGTCTATATATCCAACAAAAACCTGCCACCTTAACGAGGTGTATGTTTGATGTACAGATTCGGTGTACAGTTGTCAGATTCTGTAGTAGAAGTCATGGACAATAGGCAAGCTATTCATGCTGGCCGGGATGATGGTTGGCGACTATATGGTGATATCAAACTAGGGACACTGAAAATGTCATACCAATACAAATGTAGATGTCAGGGAAATACTGCCGCTCGGTGCTGCTTTGCGTCATGCCGCTCGTAGCCTTTCTTGTTACATATCTCTATGTATATATATGATGCTTCCAAAGTTCGGCTTGGGAGATGAAAGATGGAGTGGGACAGAATGATTACAACAAGAAGCCATTGATGTGTTGAAGTGAAGTGTGTACAATTGATACTGTAACAGACGCAGATAGACACGGACTGATGGTTGTCTCTGTCCGTCCATAATCCTTCCATAATCTTATCTTGGGTTGTCCAATCCGTCTATGTCCATAATTACCTGGTCTGTGTCCGTCCGTCATTGTCTATGCAAACAATAGACATCCGTGCAGGACACACAATGTACAAGGGGTCCTAATTTTGGTGTATCTACTTCCTAATTCCTATACTAAATAACTTCAATTTTTTATTCATAAAAATATGTTCTTACATATAAGTTCAATGTCTAATTTTGCATCAATTGTTCATAAAACATTCATAGTTCATAAAAATAAGAGCCCATATATAAAAATTAACTGACACAGACAACACTTCATCCATGTCCATGGCACCCTATTAGAATGGACATATAGGTTTTGTTTGTGTCCCATCCGTTGTTCGTATGGACGGTTAGATAAACAATGGACAGACTAATGGACATGGATGTTCGTGAACACCCATAGTTTGTGGCATGTGGCATTAAGATTTCACGGCGTGGTGCGTGGTCCAGTGATTCAATTGAATTAAGGGGCAGCTTGTATATTAAAACGACAAAGAAATTGAAGTAAGATTCATATGAATATCAGAAGAATGAGAAGTTCTAGTGGATGGTGTGTTGGCCAAGGCACCACTTCTTGAATCAGAGGTCCTGAGTTTGAATTCCCACTCTATTAGCCACCTAGTACCCAAAGATTATATCCCAATTTATCCTGTGCGTGTGATGGGTGGGCTTGTATGCACTTAAGGTTGTTGGCGGCGGGATACGTGCTCTATGAGGTAAGTTGCCTTGCCCCTTCTAGTCAGGTCCTAATGACTTTGACACCCCTCATTGAGAGAGAGAGAGAGACTAATGTTTATAAGAACTTGCAAAAAATGTGCACAATGTTATAATCGTTAAACTTTGGGCCTCATAAGCATTAGATGTTCTCATGCCATCTTACAAATTGCCACGTACTTGCATCATGATGTTTAATTTACATTATTTTGTTTTCAGAAAGAGGGGTGTCTAAGTCCTTATTACCCAAACTGAGAGAAGGGGCAATTAACCTCTTAGAGAAATTTGCAATGAAAATTCTGCAAGTTTCAATGCCAAGATAAATACCATTGGTCGGTGCACCATTGATTCTCGATGTCAACTACTCAGGTAAAGTGAGGGTAAATCCTACGTGGCATTCCAATGTACTAAATTAATCTCTCCTTCTTGACCTTCATGTGCCCCATGTATGTTGTGATAGCCTCTGCTACACACATATATGGCCACAGTGCACGAGGTAATGGCCAAGAAGTGAAATCTAATGGGGTAGCTTGCATTGGTAACAAATTTTTCATATAGTGATATCTGATGTTGCAACATAAACTATAGATATATTTTCCTTATCATGTGATAGAAACACACTAAGTAATTGATCTACACATGAAATATATATTTTATTATCTCATAAGCTTATGTTTATATTAGTGTTTGATTAGAATTAGTGCTACTTTAATATAATTTTTGGTTTTTGTAGGAAACAAGAGTAAGATACAGAAATTAGGTGAAAATAGACTTCAATGGATAAATTTTCATAACTTCGTATATATATATCTGATTGTACTGATTCAAGCTTCATGTTAAAGTTCAAGAAATCAGCTTTCCAACGCCACTAACTGCGTGCAATTCGAAGTTCGGAGCAGAAAGTTATGACCAGTTGAATATTATGAATAGTAACTACGATCGATCGTCATTTTATACACAATCGATCTCTAGAGCTGATAAACAGTATTATTGAAGGAAACGATTGATCGGCACTCAAAACGATCGATCATATATACTGGAGTTTTGGATGTGCGAATACAAAAACATGATCAAACGGGAATAAAATGATCGATCGGCTGACCAGATGAAACAGACGATCGGGGCGATAACGCATGAATTAACGAAGGAAAGTGATCGATCGCGTAGTGATCGATCGGCAATACGGAGTGATCGATCGGTTTGTGTGGCAAAACCTAAATCAAGCTTATTTCGACTCGGATTTGGAAGGGGACTTCAGGGTTTCTCTTCAAACATATAAATAAACCTTATGGGAGAACGTTTTGAAATATCTTGACCTATTTTGGAGGCTAGAGCAAAGGAGAGAAGGATAAGAAGAAGAAGAAGAACATGATGATGGATTCTCTTCCCATGCACGGCTAAACCCCTCTCCAAAGCGTAGATGAAGTCCAATAGACTAGTTGTATAGTTTCTTTGCTCTCATATTATGTTTTACTCTAGTGGTGTATGACTCTTTATTATGCAATTAAAGATAATTCATTGAAGTTTGTTCTTTGTACTCGAGAGAGACAAGAGTGAATTAATTGGATTTTAATTTGAAAAACCACTTGCGTGTCTGAGAGGAACATGAGTAATCTGAAGTGTTATATACTAATAAAGTTTTATTGGTTTGCATTCGAGAGAGATAGATCACAATTCCATGTTTTAATCGTTTTATTTGTTACGTCCGAGAGGAGAGCACTATATTTTAAGTTGACAAATGTATGTCCGAGAGGAATATGCTAGCCAATTGGAAATCTTTATTCAAAAGAGAGAGACGATGCACTAGTTTATTGTGGTAGATTCGAAGCCTTGGTCTCTTCCATATTGATTAAATCTTAGCTTAGTTTAGTTAAAGTTCACTGCTTTCTTTAGATTAACTAAAAACTGCACTTTTCTCTTTAATTTGGTAAATTATTTAACCGTCCCTGAGGTTCGACAACCCTTTAATACTCGCCATAGTACAATTGCCTTGTGCACTTGCAAGGGTTTATATTTTAAATGATTAAGTTTTTGGCGCCGATGCCGGGGATATCTAATGGCCAAGAAGTGAAATCTAATGGGGTAGCTTGCATTGGTAACAAATTTTTCATATAGTGATATCTGATGTTGCAACATAAACTATAGATATATTTTCCTTATCATATGACAGAAACACACTAAGTAATTAAAAGTAATAAAATGAACAGAGCTAACAATATCGAAGATTTGAATAATCTGTACAAATTTTTATTTAGATTGAATTTGCTTGTTTGATATATCTATGTTCGAAACACCAATCTCAATTAATCCATCATAATGGATAACGGTAGCTCTCTCGACCTCCCTTTGGCATAGAGCAGGATCTTTTCCCAGCTCTCACGTGGATCCTGTGAATACCCCTGCACAATTACTCATACAAAAATCACGTCCTTCATGCTATTTAAATTAACAACTCAAGTCACTAGATGTATCCACTTACGAGTAAATCACAACTAGTATCCAATTTGTTATTTAATCAATTAAAATAAGCATGCATTGACAATAGTAATTCCAAATCATAGCAAAAACATGATTAATGCTATATCCGAAAATAACTACGCAATTAACACAAGGAACGCATAAACAATTAACGCACAATTCTAGGAGAAAAATATCAACTTTCGCATAACATGCATTCTCTACAACTACTACAGCCTCATCCTAGCCTTAGCAACAAATCTAGCCAATCATACTAACAAAAACACATGCATAATTCATTATTGAACTCATCTAAATTGAAGAATAAAATTGACTTACACGAAATTTGATATTGAATGAAAATAGTAGAACTGTTCTCTCTACTTTCGGTCGACTGTTCCCAACAGCAACAAGTCCGATACAACCCCAAGCAACAGCAGAATAGTAGATGAAGACCAAAATTGAAAAGAGAACTGGAATTAAAATTTAGAACTGTAAAAATTCAAAACAACTCTTCTCAGTCATCTGTTTCGAGTAATATCAATCAAATTGATACAATCTTCAATTTAATACAGCAGATAAGATGAAAATGAAGGAAAAGAGACAAAATTAAAATGAAGATTGAAACTGTAAATTCAAATCGCAAGCTACTGTCCGGTCGTCTTCTCCAGCCGCTCGGACTGCTCTCTCGCTCTGGTGTAAATTCAAATCGCAAGCTACTGTCCGGTCGTCTTCTCCAGCCGCTCGGACTGCTCTCTCGCTCTGGTCTCGAACTGCCGGCGCCCCTCTTCCTCTGCTATTGCTCTAGTTATATAGAGCCCTCAAAAAAAATCCCAACTTGCCAAATCGAGGACGCCTTCTCAAATCCGGAATCAAAAATCCCAACTTTCCTAATCGAGCACTCTTTCTGTTGCTGCTCTGATCGCGCTGCCTCGCGGTCGCCGGAAACCTCGCCGTCATCAGCCTTGCCGCCGTGAATCGCCTCTGTCGTCGCTTCACCGTCCTCTGTCCATCGCCTCGAGCTCCTGCTCCGCCGTGATGCTGTCGTCCATTCCTTGCTCCAGACTCGCCGCCGTCAGCCGCTCAGCCACCTCAGGCCGCCGTCGCCGTCGTTCACCCTCTCCATCGGTCAACTGCTTCGTCTTCCCCAGAACACCCGAGTGAACAGAGCACCCGAGCCTCGCTCGGGTTTGTTTTTATTTTTTTATTTATTTCAGTGAACCGGCCCATTCTTCATTTTTTCTTTCTTTTACTCTCTTAAAACCCGTTGTCTCATCCTTATCCGCTAGATCGAATCTGAATGGCTCTGTATTCTAATTCCACGCCCGTCTTCTCTTGACTGACTCATCAACGGTCCAAATCTTCTCTGCGCGTGATCTCAGATCTTGGGTCGCTTTGGCATTTCAAAACCCGTCTAACGGCTTTACTTTTGGCTATTCAACAGTACGAGCATGCGAACCTATACAAAATAAAACATGTCCCAAATTAGACACACCAAATATTTATAAAATTACGGAACAATGTTAAATTGAGCAATTTAGAGAGCCTTATTCGTTAAATTCCTAATTACTGAACAAATGACTAAAATTTACTTTATTCCTCGTTTTAATTGGAAAACATGACTAACAAATAGGTAAAAGGGCATATAAAAATATGTATTTTTCATGCTTAACAAATACCCCCAAACCTAGATTTTGCTAGTCCTCAAGCAAAACACAAAAGAAAAATAATAAAACTACTCAAAAATAAATGCCACTGTCGTAGGGAATCTCGATTGCATTTAGCATATGCAACAAGCCTTTTAAACCCCAGGTGTCCCTGGCTGGACGAGTGAAGTCTCGTGAGGGTTTGCAGCCATGCTACCCACAAACATGTATTTATAAAATTAACCTTATTCTTTATCTAAATGAGAAATAAGTCAATTAAATACTTCAAAACACAAACCTATTATCCCTTCAAATACACACTGCAATACTTAAGAAAACTAACCACACGTACTTGCATTTATAATCAACTGGAATATAGAAGCACTCAAGTAAGTGGTTTTATTCTACACCTTCATCTTGGAAATTTCTGCTCAATATGATATAGCATGATACTTTAAATAATAGAAAGTGTAGAACATTGTAGCAATACATTCTAAATCTCTGTTTTACACAGATCCAGTGTTACCCATTAACCAAAGAACATCAGAATCTACATAGTCATCGTAATCTTTAGGTTTATGATAGCACAAATGCTTGCGCGCCTCCTTCGGGTCCAATATTCTAGATTTGAGAGGATAATACACCATAGACTTTTTTTTTTTCATTAGGACTGTGTAAGGCCTGATTCCAAGATGCTTAGGTTTAGCAATGACTCAGGCCAATGACTCCCAGCCAGTTGGCTTAGGGCATTAGGTTTTAAGATGGACCGCTTCGGACCTGAGCATCAGCCTAAGTTAATCCTATAATAGTCAAGCAGCCCCTTTTCTTTATTTTCGTTTCCATTTTTTTTTTCATCATTCATTTTTTTTTTCATTTTCAGCATATATATTTTCAAGCACATCTTTATTATGTCCAGGCTGTATTATACTCTCAACCTATTTCCGGTTCCAAGCCCTTGCCATAGCCAAGTAAATGGTCTATCATGATCGTTTAAGCTCAACAGACAACCACATATCATCCAATGACTCTGACTAAAGACATCCCACTGAAGATTAGTATTCAACAAATCTCTAGAAGGTATTACTTTATGTAACTGGTGTGTGTGAGTGAGTTTTATTAGCTCAAGCACTTGATCCAAGAGGACTGTAACAGAATGCTATTTCTCAGTTAAGTGTCTCTATCCTCCAGTATACTTACTCACACTTCCAATGTAAATTAATCTCTTAAAAATTGAAGTATGCATCACGAAGGGATAAACTACCAAAACCTATAAAAATACTAACAAACAGCCTAAAATCTAATTTCTTTTTTTTTTAACTTTTAATTTTTTTTTTTTAACTGAAAAATTCAAAACAAAGAAGAAAATAACCAAGATATCCTAAACAAAATATCTTCCTATACCCCCAAACCTGCATGAAACATTGTCCTCAATGTAAAAAGATATGAAATAAATACTGAGGAAAATAAATAGACGAGGGAAGGAAAGATAGTACCTGCACTCCACTGAAACGCTATAGTATCTATCAAAATGAAAAGAACAAGTGAAGCACAAGAATAACATAAGAAAATAAACACAAAAATAAAAATTCTAAAAACTTGGGTTGCCTCCCAGTAGCGCTAAGTTTTACGTCTTTAGCCAGACACAGCTATTAATCTTTACAAGGCAACTGGGACACTACAAGTAATTGTTCATCAGGAAAAGATTCAGTTATGGGCAATAATTCATCAGTAAAATCAACTATTAACCTAGATAAGTGGTCGGCTACAACATTTTCGGAACCTTTCTTATCCCGAATTGACAAAATACTAAGGCTTTGGAATCGGCATGCAATAAATTGTAGAGAACCCTAACCCTTCAATTATTTATCATTCTCCAAATAAACGTAACAATCTAGAATCCTATTCACGTTGCTACGGAAGATTTTACTTTAATACACAATTACTCATACAAAAATCACGTCCTTCATGCTATTTAAATTAACAACTCAAGTCACTAGATGTATCCACTTACGAGTAAATCACAACTAGTATCCAATTTGTTATTTAATCAATTAAAATAAGCATGCATTGACAATAGTAATTCCAAATCATAGCAAAAACATGATTAATGCTATATCCGAAAATAACTACGCAATTAACACAAGGAACGCATAAACAATTAACGCACAATTCTAGGAGAAAAATATCAACTTTCGCATAACATGCATTCTCTACAACTACTACAGCCTCATCCTAGCCTTAGCAACAAATCTAGCCAATCATACTAACAAAAACACATGCATAATTCATTATTGAACTCATCTAAATTGAAGAATAAAATTGACTTACACGAAATTTGATATTGAATGAAAATAGTAGAACTGTTCTCTCTACTTTCGGTCGACTGTTCCCAACAGCAACAAGTCCGATACAACCCCAAGCAACAGCAGAATAGTAGATGAAGACCAAAATTGAAAAGAGAACTGGAATTAAAATTTAGAACTGTAAAAATTCAAAACAACTCTTCTCTGTCATCTGTTTCGAGTAATATCAATCAAATTGATACAATCTTCAATTTAATACAGCAGATTAGATGAAAATGAAGGAAAAGAGAAGGAAAAGAGACAAAATTAAAATGAAGATTGAAACTGTAAATTCAAATCGCAAGCTACTGTCCGGTCGTCTTCTCCAGCCGCTCGGACTGCTCTCTCGCTCTGGTCTCGAACTGCCGGCGCCCCTCTTCCTCTGCTATTGCTCTAGTTATATAGAGCCCTAAAAAAAAATCCCAACTTGCCAAATCGAGGACGCCTTCTCAAATCCGGAATCAAAAATCCCAACTTTCCTAATCGAGCACTCTTTCTGTTGCTGCTCTGATCGCGCTGCCTCGCGGTCGCCGGAAACCTCGCCGTCATCAGCCTTGCCGCCGTGAATCGCCTCTGCCGTCGCTTCACTGTCCTCTGTCCATCGCCTCGAGCTCCTGCTCCGCCGTGATGCTGTCGTCCATTCCTTGCTCCAGACTCGCCGCCGTGAGCCGCTCAGCCATCTCAGGCCGCCGTCGCCGTCGTTCACCCTCTCCATCGGTCAACTGCTTCGTCTTCCCCAGAACACCCGAGTGAACAGAGCACCCGAGCCTCGCTCGGGTTTGTTTTTATTTTTTTATTTATTTCATTGAACTGGCCCATTCTTCATTTTTTCTTTCTTTTACTCTCTTAAAACCCGTTGTCTCATCCTTATCCGCTAGATCGAATCTGAATGGCTCTGTATTCTAATTCCACGCCCGTCTTCTCTTGACTGACTCATCAACGGTCCAGATCTTCTCTGCGCGTGATCTCAGATCTTGGGTCGCTTTGGCATTTCAAAACCCGTCTAACGGCTTTACTTTTGTCTGTTCAACAGTACGAGCATGCGAACCTATACAAAATAAAACATGTCCCAAATTAGACGCACCAAATATTTATAAAATTACGGAACAATGTTAAATTGAGCAATTTAGAGAGCCTTATTCGTTAAATTCCTAATTACTGAACAAATGACTAAAATTTACTTTATTCCTCGTTTTAATTGGAAAACATGACTAACAAATAGGTAAAAGGGCATATAAAAATATGTATTTTTCATGCTTAACATTTTCTACCAGCAACTTCTCTCTACTATGATAAAGAAGAGATAGCAACTTGCCATTGAAAACCAATAGAGCATCTTGTAGTTAAACATGCATGAATCAACACTTTCCTTGCCACAAATTCACTCCATTGAGGCTACATCAGAGCAAATATCTCACAAGTACTCCATATAAGAACCTGACTTTCCAACTATCGGAACCCAAATTCACCCTCACAATTCAGAATTTCTGTACATAAACAAGCAAATCATATAACCCCAATGACTCACAAATGAAAATAGCTCAAGATTAACACTTAAAACGATGTAAAAATGATAGCGATGTGCATGAATCAAACATGCTGAAACATACCTTCTATGCAAATCTGAATCTTTAGTTGATTCACCCACTACTCGTTCTACCTCCTTTATTCTTAGTTGCAGCTCTTTCACCAAATGAGAATTGCTGTTTGGTGGAGCAAAACTCGAGTATGCCTTGGCCATGAGCAATTGATCTCTTAACACTCTTACAGTCCTATCAGATGGTTTTTTCATATGCCTTTGATTCTGTTATAGATAGGGAAAAGTAACCAACATAGCAGCAGCAAGTACCACCAAATGCAATCTTTTGTGGTCGTGAATCTTTGGACTCAAATACATAGAGAGCGAGAGAGAGAGTCTTATTGCAACTTGCTAGATACCAATCAAACCAAGGATAGACCATCAACACAATTCCAGATATTTGCAAGCATAACAAAAACTCTATTTTGAGATGTTCTCGAAACAAAATAAGAAATAACTTCAAACCCCACAATAATGTTAGAAAAATAAATTGTATTCACAGAAAACTAACTGTTATTACCCAACAACTTGTCATCCAACAAAATTCTGCCTCCTTCAATTAAATATACTAAAATTGAAACAAATACCACCAAATAATATTTACAACAAATGGCCATAAATGTGGCTCATTTTTTATAACAAAGCAAGCCCTCGCCTTATCACTTGTGGCATTATAACTAAAGACAACCTTATGTACGTGAAATAGACTAACAGAAAAGATGATATCTCTGTTAGAGTATATTTAGTGAATTTCTATTAGAAGATTCAACGAGTAATATGTCAGCTATGAGAATGGGAGCTTCTTACAAGCAATTATAGGAGGGGTCAAAACAAAAGAGGAAACACAGGGTGGTGCAGAATTTTAACGGAACCACATCTGAATAGGCAAAAAGAAGACAATTCACTAAAAAGGCCAAATAACCTTGTCAGGATATTGTGATAATGCTTCGAAGCATTCACACTGGGCTTATAAAACATCTATAAAATTATAATGTCCAATATACATATTAACTCACAAAATTGAAACAGTTAATTGTTCAGAGTTATCATCCTCCCTGCCCCCCCCCCCCCCCCCCCCCAAGATCCTCAACTCCTAACAAGGCCCATATTTTTTGACATTATTCTAGACGTGGCCTCACATCAAGGCCCCACCTTTAACATACATGCGTGTCATAATTCTTCTATCAAATAACTCTATGAAGATGATTGCCAACAAAAACATGATATAAGCTATTAAGTAAAGAAAACCTTAGCTAATACATACCTCAATATCGTTCGTCTAAATTAAGAAAAGAGACTAAGCTATAGAATAAATTCAATCCAATGAACTGCCACTCACAATGACGACCTAATGAAAAAAAAGATCACCCCTCTTTTTGATGCTGTCTTTTCTCTATAATAAAGCAGGAAAGAATTTATTTGTGTTTAGAAAAATTATAAATACAACAATAACAGAGGAAAAAGGAATATGGCAGCACAAGATGTTCAGAGTCATCGTAACCTCCTCCACCTCAATTAGTCAACATTAGAAGAGAGGAAGGCAATGTCAACAACAAATGGGTTGAGGGAGGCGGGTAGCAGAAGAGGGAAGAATGACTGAGTCAGCTAATAGGGTGCCATAGACTGACCTCGAGCGGATTGGGAAGGGCAGCGGAGGTGGTGGAGATGGAGGGAGAAGACCACATCTTCCACTTCTTCAAGGCCGACTTCGACGGAGCCCCGTCATTGACTGCCTTGCTAGATTAATCAACACGGGGGGATTGAGAGAGGTTAGAGATTGAGGAATAGCCTCTTTCTCTGGTGAAATTGAAAAACGAGATGGGGTCGATTGGCTAGAAAGAAACAACAGGGAACAAAAAGCTCACGGGAAAAACAGGAGGGCTTATGGGAAAAAAATGGAGTAGGATTTTTTTTCTAAAGACTTTTTTCTGCCGCAAAAATCTGTCAAAAAAAGCAGCTTTATCCCAACAAAAAGCTTTCCGCCGCTAATATCGGTTGTAATTTGGTTCAATACCGATGGATCCATGTCCGTTGAAAATAATCCGCCATTAATATTTCTCCTTTTATGACAAATGTATTTCTATCGCCAATGATAGACATTATCAACTGATTCGTTTCTATCGAAAAAAAATCTGTCGTTAAAAGCCAAATTTTTGTTCTTTTCTGTCAGTGTTCGAAATATTAGCAACATCTTCAGAAGAAAGATGATCCAAAACATCTTCAATCTCCTCCTCGAAGTAATAGTCAATGCCTAAGCGTTGAAGCATGTCGATATGGTCCAACGATTTTCAGCAACAATCATACTTGTTATGTCAGCCACCATGTCTTCCTGCAAATCAATGTGGTTATTATAAGTAGAAACAAAATGATAATGTTTTAGTGCAGAATTTGTGCGGACACAGAAAGTGGGCCTCATATAACAAAGTCTATATATCCAACAAAAACCTGCCACCTTAACGGGGTGTATGTTTGATGTACAGATTCGGTGTACAGTTGTCAGATTCTGTAGTAGAAGTCATGAACAATAGGCAAGCTATTCATGCTGGCCCGGATGATGGGTTGCGACTATATGGTGATATCAAACTAGGGACACTGAAAATGTCATACCAATACAAATGTAGATGTCAGGGATATACTGTCGTGCTGCTCGGTGCTGCTTTGCGTCATGCCGCTGGTAGCCTTTCTTGTTACGTATCTCTATGTATATATTTGATGCTTCCGAAGTTCGGCTATAGGAGATGAAAGATGGAGTGGGACAGAATGATTACAACAATAAGCCATTGATGTGTTGAAATGAAGTGTGTACAATTGATACTGTAACAGTGTCGCTCTCTGTTAGTGTTTCATGGGGGAGGGCATATTTATAGAGTGGTCATGGGCACAGGGTTAGCTAGGTATTCATAGATTTACATATAAACTATATGTTGAGCCGCATTATCCATGCCAGAGGGAATGGAAAAAGTACATTTGTGGATGAAACGGATGTCGTACCGTTTGAGGTGAGTGCTTCTCTTGTGTGCCAGTGAGTGAGTGACACATGTTCGATGACATGAATAAATGCACGTTTTTCTTTTCTTTGGCGGGAGAATTATGGACAAATGTAGACACTTTTTTTATATTACGTAGACAATTATGTACAAGGGGAATTTGGAAGAATAATGATAGAGACTTCGACGAAATATGATAGAGAGAGCAGAGACGGAGATGATAAAATAACTACTCTATCCATCCAAAATAATCTGGCTGCATTTGAAAAATTAAGATCCAAAATTAGGTGACTGGATTTGCCTTATAAGCCAATAGATCATCACGACCATGCATCAGTAGGTGTAAGTGGATGCTTGAAATGTTGTGGGCCCCAGAGGCGAATAAATTAATTTCACTCGTTTTCAAATGCTGCTAGGTTTTTTTTGGACAAAAGGGGTACTCTACTTCTGGTATATTGATATATAATGGTAGATGCCCTCACTAATTTTCGTTCTAAACTGGATTAAGAATCATATTGGGCCTATCATGAATCCTAAAGCCCAATTATAGTGTTAACTTTTTAATACTGTAATACTATAACCTAATTTTCGTTCTAAACTGGATTAAGAATCATGTTGAACCTATCATGATAATTTTTGTCCTCATGCTTGATCAGTTTGTGCTATTACTGCCATGCAAGTAAGTCCATGTGATCTTATATTGAGAACTGGCTGCTCCTCCCTTCGTTCTTATATGAAATCATAAATCCCTTAATTGGCATTATACATTCACTAAAGGGACTTTTAATAACGGCACCAACCCTTGCTCATGGTTTGAATATGTCCTAGGGAAACATGTTATTTATCATCGTTCTCGAGATCCCTATATTTTCATCTATTTGTTTTTCAATTATATTTTATTAATCGGTAGCTTTTTAAAGTTTGGGCTGTGTCTTACAACTACTTCCTCCTTCCCATACTAAAAGTGTCCTATTTGGTTTTACTTGAAGTAAAACAATTTATACTAGCTAACAACATGATTCAAAGGTTATTTTCTCTCTAGAAAAATAATATCACAAAGCTAGGCTGGTAGACACTGAAGCTTTTGTTCTGTTTGTCTTAATAAATATAATCATAATCATAATCAAGTAATGCATTTTCTCAACTATTTGGGGTCGGCGACATGAATTTTACTTCTCCATTCAGCCTGTTTTGGGCTACCTCTTTTGTAAGAGACAGTAAAGTCAAATTCTTTTTTATTAACTCCAAAAAAAATTTCTTAGGTTTTCCTCTCCCTCTTTTAGCATTATTTACATCACTTCTAATTTTCTCACAGGTACATCTATTAGTTTTCTTTGCATATATCCATACCAGCGCAACCTATATTCCCTCAGCTTCTCTCCCTAAATGAGCTACCACTAAACTCTCACGAATCTATTCATTTTTAATCCTATCACTCCTATTTATCCCACTCATCCACCTTAACATTATCATTTCGAGTACATTCAACTTATCTATATGACTTCTCTTTGATGTCCAACACTCCGCTCCATAGATTGCAAGCCTAATGGATGTCCTATAGAATGTAAGGAAAACCGAAATAAGACTTATTTTTACTCAGATTTGGAAGGGGACTTTGTGGGTTTCTCTTCAAACTTATAAATAGGCCTTATAGGAGAACGTTTTGGGCTATCTTCGAGAAACCCTTGGAGACTTTAGAGCTAAATTGGAGGCTAGAGCAAAGGAGAGAAGAAGATGATGGTGATTTCTCTTCCGATGCGAGGCTAAACACTTTTTCAAGGCCTAGATGAAGCCCAATAATCTGGTTGTGTAGTTTCTTTTCTCTCCTCTTATGTTTTCACTCTAGTTGGTGTATTGATTTTATTGTATAATCATTGTTAATTTATTAAAGGTTTGTTCTTTGTACCCGAGAGAGACAAGAATGAATTCTTGTGAGTTTCAATCCGAAGAAAACTTGCATATCCGAGAGCAACGTAAGTAGACTGAGGTGTTATATATCAATAAAGTTTCATTAGTTTATACTCGAGAGAGATAGATCACAATTCTATGTTTTAATTGTTTTATGTGTTACATCTGAGAGGAGAGCACTATATTTTGAGTTGACAATACACTAATTGGAAATCTTTATTCAAAAGAGAGAGAGAGAGAAACGATACACTAGTTTATTGTGGTGGATTCGAAGCCTTGGTCTTCTCCACATTGATTAATTCTCACTTAGTTTAGTTAAAAGTTCATTGCTTTATTAGTCTAGAATCAACACTGCTATTTTCTCTTGAATTTGGTAAAATATTAATCCGTCCCTGAGGTTCGACAACCCTTTCTATACTCACTGTAGTACAATTGCCTTGTGCACTTGCAAGGGTTTTAATTTTAAACGATCACTGCTCAGTTAAGTGTTTCTATCCTCCAGTATACATACTCACACTTCCAATGTAAATTAAGCTCTTAAGAATTGTAGCATGCATTATCACGGGATAAACTATTAAAACCTAAGAAAAAGTACTAACAAATAGCCTAAAAACTAATTTTTTTAATAACTGAAACAATTTATAATAAAACAAAAGAACACTTCTTTTTTACACCCCCAAACCTAAACAAAACATTGCCCTCAATGTTTACCAAAAAGATACTATAATGACTAATAAATGAAAAGGAGTGAGGAAAGAAATCTCCTGACTGGGGAGCCTCGTGGTAAATGTAAAGCATGAAATACATAAGCGAAGAATGAGAAGATAATATAAATATACAAAAATTAAATACACCCCCAAACCTCGACTGTAGCATCCCCACGTAGGTAAGAAATAACTTACAATAAAAAAATAAATATAAAATAAGCAAGAACATAAAATTTGGGTTGCCTCCCAAGAGCGCTAAGTTTTACGTCTTCAGCCAGACCACGACCTTCAATTTACTCAGGGGTCTTTGGGTCGTCCAAGGGATAGATTATCTCCTGGTCAAAATTGTCTTCTAAATATGGTTTTAATCGTTGACCATTAACTTTGAAGGTACTGTCATCCTTGTGGTTTTGAATTTCCACTGCGCTATAAGGAAATACTTGTTTCACAACGAATGGTCCAGACCATCGAGAACGGAGTTTCCCAGGAAATAGATGCAATCGTGTATTGTAGAGCAAAACTTTCTGATTAGGCTGAAAAGATTTCCTTAAAATAGATTTGTCATGAAAAATCTTAGTCTGTTCTTTATAAAGGTTTGCACTCTCATAAGCATCGAGACGCATCTCCTCCAATTCATTGAGTTGCAGTTTGCGTTCTGATCCTACTTTATGCATATCAAAATTCAAAGCCTTGATTGCCCAATAAGCACGGTGTTCCAACTCCACTGGTAAATGACAAGCTTTCCCAAAAACGAGTCTGTAGGGAAACATACCAATGGGAGTTTTGTATGCAGTCCTGTAAGCCCACAAAACATCATTTAAGCGTAAGGACCAATCTTTCCTATCGGGTCTAATAGTTTTCTCAAGAATCTTTTAAATCTCCCGATTAGACAGTTCCACCTGGCCACTGGTTTGGGGATGATATGGAGTGGTAACCTTATGTGTAATAGAGTACTTCCGAAGAAGAGTTTCAAAAGATCTATTACAAAAGTGAGTGCCTCCATCATTGATAATAGCTCGTGGGGACCCAAAGCGACAAAATATGTTATCTTTCAGAAATTTCACCGCAATCTTATGATCATTTGTCTTAGTGGCAATTGCTTCAATCCATTTAGAAACATAATCCACTGCAACCAGAATGTAAAGGTGACCAAAGGATTGTGGGAAGGGTCCCATAAAGTCAATTCCCCAAACATCAAAGAGGTCAACCACAAGAATGGGTTGGAGAGGCATCATATCTCGTCGAGAGATAGATCCCAGCCTTTGATATCTATCACAAGATTTGCAAAACTCATGAGCATCCTTAAACAAGGTTGGCCAATAGAATCCACTCTGTAAAATCTTGGCAGCAGTTTTCTTGCCTCTAAAATGTCCCCCGCATGCTTGAGAATGACAAGAATGTAGAATACTATAAAACTCATTCTCAGGCACACATCGACGAATCACTTGGTCTGAACATATTTTAAATAGGTACGAATCATCCCAAAAGTAAGATTTAATCTTAGAAAAGAACAAATCTTTGTCGTGTTTGGTCCAATGGGATGGAATCTGACCTATGGCAAGCTAGTTCACAATGTTGGCAAACCAAGGGGTTTAATTTGGGAGATGGAGAACAATTGTTCATCAGGAAAATAATCATGTAGCGGCTCCTCATCTTGAGATGTTTCAACAAGGATTCTAGATAGATGATCGGCCACCACATTTTCAACACCTTTCTTATCTAGGATTTCATAATTAAATTCTTGTAAAAGCAAAATCCATCTTATCAATCGAGGTTTGGTGTCTTTTTTGGACAAGAGATGTTTTAACGCAGCATGGTCAGAGAAAATAACGAACTTAGATTCTAAAAGGTAGGATCTAAATTTATCCAGGGCATAAACTACTGCTAGAAGTTCCTTCTCCGTAGTGGTGTAATTCAATTGAGCATCAGAGAGGGTCTTACTAGCATAATATATGACATGGGGAACCTTATTCACTCTCTGGCCTAGGACAGCACCAATGGCATAATCTGAAGCATCAGACATTATTTCAAAAGGAAGAGAGTAGTCAAGGGGCTGAATGATAGGTGCAGTAGATAATAAGGTACGAAAAGTGTCAAAAGCTTTCCTACATGCATCATCAAACACAAACGGCACATCTTGGGCTAGTAAATTACTCAAAGGACGAGCAATCTTACTAAAATCTTTAATGAAGCGCCTGTAAAAGCCTGCATGGCCAAGGAAAGATCTAATTTGTTTCACCGTAGATGGTGGTGGCAACTTAGTGATTAGATCTACCTTGGCTTTATCGACTTCAATTCCCCTCTTTGAGACGACATGTCCCAAAACAATACCCTCTCGAACCATGAAATGGCTCTTTTCCTAGCTCAAGATTAGATTTTTCTCTTCACAACGCTCGAACACCAATGACAGATTATGTAGATATTCATCAAATGATGGACCAAAAACAGAGAAATCATCCATGAACACTTCTAGAAATTTGTCTACCATATCAGAGAAGATGGCTAGCATGCACCGTTGAAAGGTGACAGGTGCATTACATAGCCCAAAAGTTATTCTTCGGTAAGCAAAGGTACCGAAGGGACAAGTAAAGGTAGTCTTCTCTTGATCTGCAGGAAACACTGGGACTTGATTATATCCAGAGTAACCATCAAGAAAATAATAGAATTGTTGACCTGCTAGTTTCTCTAAGATTTCTTGAATGGAGGGTAATGGAAAGTGGTCTTTTCTGGTTTTAGTGTTCAATTTTTGATAATCAATACACACTCTCTACCCAGTAGTTTCACGGGTTGGGACTAACTCTCCATCAGAGTTTTTCTTCACTATGATGCCAGACTTTTTAGGCACGACTTATATCGGGCTGACCCACTCACTATCAGAAATGGCGTATATAATACCAGCATCGAGCAGTTTCACAATTTCTTTCTTGACCACATCCCTCATGTTGGGATTCAATATCCGCTGATTCTCTCTTGAAGGTTTGACATCATCCTCTAAATGAATGCGATGCATACAGAATGAAGGATCAATGCCTCTTAGATCAGCAACAGTCCACCCTATGGCTCTCCTATGCTGAACTAGAATCCTAAGCAATTGACTCTCCTGGCTGCTAGACAAGCTAGATGAAATGATAACAGGGAGAGTATCATTAGGATCTAGAAAAACGTACTTGAGTGAACTTGGAAGTGGTTTTAACTCAAGTTGAGGAGGAGATTCAATGGAAGGTTAGAGTGATGGACAGGGAGATATTGGCAAAGGCTCTACTCTATTTCTAGAAGGAAAGGAGTCATGATAGGGAGGAGAGGCTGACATCGCATGAATCCTCTATCCCTAAATGGAGTAGAGTAGGATCTTGAGCGTCAGATATGAGCTCATTCAAGAGTGTCTCTTCCATAAGGTCATCAAGTTCATCAACGAGAGAACACTCATGTTCACTTTCAGTGGCTCCTTGGTTTGAAACTTGGAACACATTGAGTATGATCTTCATGTTTCCAAAAAACATCTCCATCATTCCAGATCGACATTGGATACATGTATTGGCCGTCGCTAAGAAAGGGCGGCCTAAAATGACTGGAATGGTGTGAGAAGCATGAGACACAGGTTCAATGTCCAAAACCAAGAAATCAACTGGAAAAAAAAAATTTTCAACCCCAACTAAAACATCTTCGAGAAGACCTTGGGGTTTTCTAATGGATCTATCGACCAACTGCAGGGTTGTCGATGTTAGTTGCAAGTCTCCCAATCCTAATTTCTCATATACTGAGTAAGGTAATAGATTGACACTAGCACCCAAATCTAAAAGAGCCCTGTTAATGATATGGTCACCAATGACACATGAAATAGTAGGTGTGCCAGGGTCTTTAAATTTTGGTGGTGTGTCATGTTTCAGAATGGAACTGACCTATTCAGTAAGAAAGACCTTTTTAGAAATGTGAGTCCTAGACTTCCGCTTTTGCATAGGCGGGGACTTGTTGTATGGCTTTAATTTTTACTTGTTTGAAAGTTTCAAACACCTTATCCATCCTAGCTTTATTTTTGTTAAAAGGGGAAGGCATGTCTAAGCACTGAGGAAATAGAGCACGGGGTACATAAGGTACCTCATGATTGGCCTTAGACTTGGTTCCTGAAAAAGATTCAAAAGGAGAAACGGTGTCCTTCTGTTTTGGTTGACTTGAATTAGGTGGCGTCTCTATAGTTTCATCAGTCTCTGGATTGCTTACTTTTCCCTGATCCTTCTCTTCTCTCACATTAACACTAGCCCGGTTTTCAAATTGTTTCCCACTCCGCTGGGTTGTTATGGCTTGCACATGTTCATTGGAAGTAGTTTGCTATTCAAGCATAAACTGACCCTTTGGGTTATTCATTGGTTGACTAGGTAACCGACCCTCTTCTCTCTTACTCATTGAATTAGCTAATTAGCCGATCTAAGATTCTAATTTAGCTGTAGATTGAGTATGAGAATGCACAAGTTGAGCTTGTGATTGTGCCTGGGCTTGAATACTCTGTAGAGCAGACAAGACTTTGTCCTCAAATTTTGAATTTCTAGAGGGTTGTGAAAATTGGGAAAGCATGGTAGGTTGTTGAAAACCTGGTGGGTTGTTTTGAAAGTTGGCTCTTTGGGGTGGGTTAAAAGGAATACTCTGGTTCTGTGGACGCCAGGAAAAATTGGGGTGATTCCTCCACCCAGGGTTATATGTGTTTGAAAATGGATCATTGCCTGTTCGAGCATACGTTTGGGCAACATTGACATGCTCCTAAACAAGCTCTGGGAATTGTGGGGCTGATGGGCACTCTAGGATAGAATGCATGGGACTTAAACATAGAGCGCATGCTTCTTGAGTGTGTGCAGGAGTTTGTGACTTTAAGCTCAGAATTTGATCTATCTTTCTAGATAATGTAGCAACTTGGCTAGAAAGATCCTCTATCTATTTCACTCCATACATACCACCTTTAAACGGGGTAGACGAAGAAGATCCATTTAAACTCTTATTGGCCATCTTATGTTACAATAAATTTTCACTCAAGTTTTCAAAAAGTTCCCACGCTTCATTTTTATTTTTTAATAGGAAAGTGCCTCCACACGAAGCATCTACAAGATGACGATTTTGATCCGTCAACCCTCTATAAAATTGCTGCACTAACTGCCACCTAGGTACGGCATGATGAGGACACTTCCTAAGGAGGTCCTTGAGTCTATCCCAGCTCTCATGGAACTGCTCAGTTGGCTATTGGGTAAAGGTAGTAATGGCATCTCTCATTTGGTTTGTTTTACCTATGGGAAAATATTTCTTTAGAAAATCCTGTTGCATTTTCGCCCAAGAGGTAATGGATTCGGGTTCTAGAGAGTAGAGCCATTCTTTAGCCTTATCCTTAAGGGTGCGTTTGGCAACCTTGATTTAGATTTAGAGGTGTGATTTTTTAAATCCCGTCATTTAAAGAATCTCGTAGGATTTTGTAAATGACAGGGTAGGGCTTGTCATTTTGGGCGACCCTCTTTTAAGTTATAATAAGAATCACGTCATTCTGGGCTGAGATTTTGGGGAAGAATCAAATCCCACCCAAAAATGAGTTGCCAAACACAGGATTTAGACAAATCACGTGATTCTTAAAATCACAGGGTCTAAATCCATGTTGCCAAACACCCTAAGGGAGAATGGGAATAGTCTCATTCTTACCGCATCGTCTGTAAGATTGTTCAATTTAAAAGTTCTGCAGATTTCTAGAAACTCATCCACATGCCTATAAGGATCTTCGTGATTTCACCCATGAAATGATGGTAGCATCTGTATTATGTTGGACTTAATCTCGAAGTTACCAGTTGTTGCAGCCGGTACCCGAATGCAGGACGGAGATATATATGCATTTGGAGTGTAGTACTCTTTTAGTGTTTTCAGGTTCTCGTCCGCCATTTCAATCAAAGGGTGGGTGATACTTAATTGGCCTCTTTGGTTTTGTCTAAAAGTTCTCTCAATTTCATCGTCGAAGGCTGCTAAGTTTTCACCCAATGACCTACGCCCTTGCATAAACTAATCACGCAAACAAAAAAATACAAAAAACAGCCCTAGATGTCGACAACTAGCATTGCATGTTATCACAAAAATAAAAGGAAAATCACGCAACACCCAAATTAAACTAAAAAGAGAGGTAATAGATCACAAACGAAGGGAAGGGATGGCCCTTCTACGTTGGCGAGAAATGCACGCATCCTTATTGCCTCTCACTTTGACTCCTAGAAAGACAAGCAACCAAATATCAAAATTCTACAAAGAAAAAAAAAATTCTAAACTAAGTAGAACTAAGTCAAACCGTTACCAAGTCCCCCGGCAATGGCGCCAATTGATTGATTGAATTTTTAACTATTTTTACTCGCAATCGCACGAGACTACGTATAGGCTAGTGGAAACGAGGTCGAACCCAAAGGACTTGGACTGATTCAACTTAATTCTAAGATTTTGCGTAACAAGTGCTAATAGGATAAAAAGTTCTAATTTTTAAGAAAGCAAAAACATTCAAGCAAAAATAATCTAATGAGAAATATACTAAGACTTCGAATCCACCCAAACTAAATAGTTATTGTCACGCCCCGAATTTTATAACCTCGAATAATGCGCGGAAGCACTCACACAACTAAGGTCATGAGGCTGAAACCCGGGCCGCGACCGAATACTCATACATAATTTGCTGTGCCCTGTGCGAGCTCTTCTCCTGGTTCTCCAATCCCAGTAACCTCACCTCCTTTCTTCTAGCTAGCTCCAAGTCCTCCAAAGCTGGAGTTCAAACCGATTCCCATCAAGACTTTGCGAGGCCAGAAACGTAAACATATAAGAGGCAAAAAGGGTGGTTAGAGTATCGGCAACGCTTCCATCTACTCCTGCTCTGCCAAATGCTGACGAGAGAGAGGGAGAGGGAGGTAGGTTTGAAACTGCGGCACACATCCTGCGCTGTCGCAGCCCCAAGGCTGGCCTCCACTCTCTACGTTGTCATGCCATCTGCTCTTGTTTCCAGAACGCTTAAACAAATATCCACTAAACAAAGATCTTGAATACTAAAAATCCGAAAGAACTACTACTTAAATTATTACAGCTCAATAATTCAAAAACATTAACATAATATTTAAGGCACAAAGGCCAAACATGATAAAAGTTCAAACACATCTAAATAGAACAAGTCTTCACAATCAACTTTATTCATCTGGAAATCAGCAGCAACACAAACCTGCTCCACTTCACTCTTTCTTAATTCCTGCATCAAAGGATGCATGAGTATTTCGAAAGAAATATCCAGTAGGATGCCAAGACCTTACTGAACAAGATATAAATAGAACAATGGACTCTAGTCGATATAAAATATGAGACAACATCAGTTATAACTAGAATAATAAATGTAGTAATCAATATACCAGAATAAGAGCAGCCTGTGCTAAGAATCGATCAAACTCCGAACACTTCATTGAAAAGGGTATAAATCATACTTAGAATAGACTCCAAACATACAAGGTGTAGAAGTTATCAATTTCTGCTCTCAGGTCTGTCCACTTCCCCTATGGACATCTATGCCAGAACATCTTAGAGGTTCTACAGAGGAACCCGGCCACGCGTCTAGGATGCTGGCCCCATCGGTGCTTACAGGCACAATGGGTTGAGACTGTAGACCTTCCGTAATATCATACAGTCTAAAGCGCACGCGTTGCCGTCACCGGCTGAACTACAGAGGTTCAATAAAATATGAGATCTCGCAAGATCTAGCAATGGCTCTTGAGCATACTATGAGTTCCACTCGAAGAATATTAATCACTCTTGTGGACTAAACAGTTTACAGAGAACTGAAAATAATCTGACAGCAACATCGGCTGTATTAGAATCATTGGAAAAGTCTTTATGTTCAAGAATGGACTCTTATAGAATTACCATTAAGATTTCAATAGCTCAAGGAATACACAATTCAATATAAGGATGAGACTCCGTATTATTCATCTACATGTGACTCATTACAGAGTAATTGGAACGACTCGTCTTTCACGCTCAACCCAAACTTCAAGGTTATAAAAATAATTTCACCGATCTAACACTTTCGATGTGCAAGGCCATAGATAATATTTTCCAGTTCTAACGCTAAACTCAGATGACTCGACACTTCAATTGGTAAGGTAGTTTAACACATAAGCTCGACTCAATTTGGCTTGACTCCACTTGACTACGCAATTCCAGAAGATTACACTCTCTGCCCAATTGCCACCCCTGTCTTTCTTGTTTTTATTTAGGTAGCAACTTAATATATTCATATGATACTAAGTACTATTAGGTATACCCCAGTTCACTGCCCTGTTTTCTGCACAACAGCACACTTTAGAGTCTCACAGTAATTTTTACAGTTCGAATCTGATCCTGAAAATTTTACTGTAGATTCCCCCAAGAGTATACAATCTAACCCAATAGAAAACACATTTTTTCAAATTTTTTAGAATTAGTTACACATTTAATACAGCAGCCTGTCTGTACAGGAAAATACTGGCCGAGGCTAATTAACCTGGATTAACTCCCATAATATGATACATACTTATTAATTTCTCACTTGACCATGATATAATAACTATCACACAGTCCTCTCATGATAATAATATGGCCATGTCAGTAGGTAAAGGTTCTGTTTTTAATGCATATAACCATCCGACAGTTGATATTACATTCAATTATGATTAGTTCCCAAAAATCCCAATTAAGTCTAATGATATGGGACACAAAAATGAAATAGAGTACTATCGACTTCAAAAGAAGTGATCTTTTCACCAACCAGAGATGTGAAGAGTCAAATTTCTAGTGGTGAAGAATCAATCAACCACTAACTCCATGGTCCTACGCATATTACTCGAATTAACCACTATTGACTCAACATGATCCAATGATATTAAAGAAATAAGACAATAATAAATGGACAAAAAAATATCAGCAATTCAGGGATCATGAAACAAGTCTAAGGACGCTGGAATTTAGAGGAAGAATCTCATCTTGGCCATTGCACATCAAGTTAAATGCGATAGAACAACATGACATGTACAAATGCGATCATCATATAAAAATCACATCTTTCACTATAAAAATATTGCTTTCATGCAACTCATCGATCAGAATCTTCACAAGACAATATCAAGGATATAATCATGATCAAATGGTAAGAAACAGGAGGTAAAACACATCCTACCTCTTGACGAAAACTATGATTAAATGCGCGTTACCCGATTCCACGCGTATCACCCCTTTCGTTCGCGTATCTCCACAAATGAGCGTTCAAATCGATGGAAAATCCCCTTGGACGTGCAATAGGGATGCTGACCACCTTACTCTAGGGCTGGCATGACTCCCAAAGCATTCTAAAAGGGTTGCCGGCCACTAATTTGGGATGTTTAAATAGAAAAAACCTAATATCTTAAGTTAAATCTCCACCCTAGATTGAATTCCATCTAACAGTCCTTAAGAGGTCTAGCTTTGGAGAATATTCTCCAGCCCACAACGTGCCCCAATTACTCCTTTCTTGACGGTTATGGTTCCAAGATTGTAGGGAACAAAAATCCAATCAATTGGTTACCAAAAACCAATTCAATAACCTCCTTTAAATGGATTACAAAGCACTACCATTGCACCTTGCCACGTGGCAACTCCAATTCAAATTGGTAACTGCCTCAAACACATCCAAAATCATCCCCTTAATTATCATGATTTTTCCTTAGTTAGGATTTCCCAAAAAAATCGCCCAATTAAACCGGATTTGGGATATTTATCAAAAATTCAATTTTTTTTCCAATTCAAATTAAACCAAAATCACAACTCTTTAAATTACGGGAATTAAGTGCTTACCTTGCATAGGATTTCCCGCCTTGTTAACTTGAAAATTACCGGGAATTACAGTTATCCTCTCTCTTAAACCCATACAATTCCAAATGATCAATTATCCGTGCCCCTCTCGAAGTCACAAATAATCGTAATGTGTGCAGCCCTCTCGAACATGTAACTAAACAAATAAATCTAACTTGATTAATCTCCCTCTCTCGAGCAAAGATCAATCATAAAAATACAATCTTTATTCAAATAATACCTTGGAACTCGCTAAGACCTCTCAAACATTAACAAACCCTTAGTTTAATTTCACTAACAATCAACTCTACCATCTCTCGATAAGTAAAACAATCATAGCAAAATTTATTAAGCATATGGAATAAAATTGACTACTTTAGAATTGCAAATAAACATCAAGAGGCATACACAATTCAGCAAGGCTTCATCTAGTCTTAGTAAAATAAAATTAGCTAGACATGAAAAGAAAGGAAGAAAAAGCCTGATTTGTTGAAGAAGTCATTTGCAGGAACACTATTCACCAAAACTGTTCACAGCGCACTGTAGCACTGTAGCATCGGCACTATTCATCATCTTCTCTAGCCGACTTGCGGTTACTGTAGCATCTAGCCAACACTGTAGCAGTTTCAAATCATGGTGCAAAATCGTCCAAAATCCAGCCTTTCTCCTCTCCTCCTCACCTCTGGCCAAAACCCTGCCAGAATCCGGCGGAGAATCGCCTCAAAGCCCTCTGTTTTTCTCGCCTCAAAGCCCTCTTCAAAAGCTCTGTTTTTCCGGGCTCCCTTTCTTTCCTTCCTCTCTTTTGTTTTTATAGACCTTCATTGATTCCTAATCGATAACTTCCCATATTGAGCACGCCTCATTCCATTTCCAAATCGAGTCTGAAATCAAGTATTGAAAAAAATCTCGGGTGTAGGAGAAAGTGAAGACTTTTTATTGATGCACTCTTTATTTTGAAGTTACTTTTGTGATTGAGTGAATGATACTGTAAAATATCAGGTCGTGTCTCAAGTGATCATCATGTTTTATAATTATTTATTGTGTACTTGATGAGGTAAATGTCCAAAGCAATGTCATGGCCTAGGGCAAAAAAACTAGCATTGAATACGCTTATAATTGGATGGCGAGAGGTTTCTTTCTTCCATGTTTTCCCAAACTATAGTGAATTAGCATGGATACCAGTATGCAAACCTCTGTTTGACTATGAGAAACAGCAGGCATTATTCTATCTTTCTCTTCAACAATGTTGGTGTTTCTTTGTAGACTTATTCTCTTATCTATGCGACCTCTCTCCTCGTTTGCTACGATAACAAGCCTGTGTGGAAACAAAACCCAAACCAAACCACTATTAAAAATCAAGGCAATAATCCCGAACAAAGGGGGGATGATTAAGGCCTCACCATGGGCAAAATTAATTCAAATCAGGTCGTTATTGCTTACTTTGTATTAGAACAATAGTTAATTAGGACAATGAAACTTTCTTTTGGTAACTTTTTTTGGGTAACGATATTTTTTCCTTTTTACGTGGCATGCTTTGTCGACTCACCATCTCAACCATCTATCGCCTTGATCATTCAATCATGCAAACTCCTTTTGCCGAGACTTTTATCAACATGGTTCATTCGTGTTGTTCCTTCTAGTACATTCTTGAATGCAATTCATTGATGCATAATCAAAACCACGTCAAACTTGACTATCAGCATGAAGCCCAGATGATTCTAGGCCAGATGCAAAATTACGCTTAGTCATGTCTACTTGCTTAGGAATTGACAATTTAATCTTACATGTAATCTCTTGTTGAGGTTTGGCAATGGAGGCTGAAGACAATAAATTTGATTAGAATATGAGTGACAATTGGGATATACTCAATAATTTTCTCCCTCATAATTTTAGTTCATTTTGAAAAACCAAATTGGATAATTACTATGGGATAAAAGAAGTAATTTTAGTTCATTTTGAAAAAGCAACTACGACACTTGATTGATATGGGTCGAAGACAATAATTTTTCATTAGATTATGGATGATAATTGTTTTTTTTTTTGTGATAGTGAGGGGTGTCCGAGTCCTTCGGACCATACTAGAAGGGGCAGGGCAACCACCCTCTTAGAGCACCATATCTCTCCACCAATCCCGTTGGGTGAGTACACAACCCACACAACATACACACTAGTTAAATAAGGATATAATCCCTTTGGTGGCAAACGGAGTGGGGGTTTGACAATTGAGATTTATTCTGTTATTTCATACATCTCTTGTAGTTTAGTTCATTTTTAAAAACCAAATAGGATATTTAATATGGGATGGAAGCATTAATGTAAGTTCATTTGATAAACCAGATAGGACACTTCAAAAGGGATGGAAAGAGTATTATCGAGTGGATGACTACTATTTTATTTTTTGACCAGTGAGTGCTTGTCTACTAATTTAAGTGAAAGGTTTTAAGTTGGTTGTCCATATTCGTCTGCATCTTCTTCTCTTCCCTTTCAACTAGTTGGTAGCTGATCTATACCTGAAATATGCATTTTATTATCTCCTAAACTTATGTTTCTGCTAGTATTTGTTTAGAATTATTGCTACTTTAATATAGTTTTTGGTTTTTGTAGGAAACAAGAGTAAAACGCAGAAATGGGATAAAACGTGATTCTAATGATTGAATATTTATAACTTCGATTGCATATCTCTGATGGGACTGATTTAAGCTTCATGTTAAAGTACACGAAGTCAGCTTTCCAACGACACTGACTGTTCGCAATTCGGAGTTCTGAGCAAAAAGTTATGATCATTTGAAATATCGTACGCGAAAGAGGCGCGATTCAAGAGAAGAACCGTCAAGATGAGATTGGATGGATTAGATCGATACGACGGGTTTTATTTGATTTATAGAAAAAAAAAAAAGGAAATATGACCGGCCCCGTTCCGGTCCGGTTCAGTAAATAAAAGAAAAAAATAAAAAATAAAAAAAACCGGCCCGAGCCGAAGCTCGGCCGTTCGTCCAGAAGCAGAGCGTTCGAGCTCTGCTCGAACGCCGGCGAAGGTGAAGAGGCACGGCGGTGAGGCTGAGGAGGCTGAGCGCCGGCGGGGCACAACGACGACGACGACGGCGGATCTTGCCAGCGAAGAAGACGGCGACGATCACGGCGAAGGAGAGACCGGCGGCGGCGGAATTTGACAAAACAGAGGAAAAAAAACAGAGCTCTGTTTTGAGCTCTGTTTGAGACGTTCTCGCCGGTGGGTGAGCTCTCCGGTGCCGGAGATGGCGAGGCTGAAGGAAGGTGAGACGGAGAGGCACGACGGCGGAGCAGCCATGACAAGAATCGTGCTCAATCGGGAGAGGTCGGCGACGAAAAAAAAACAGAAAAGCAGAGACTCCTATTCAAATTAGGAGTCTGATTTCATCTTCGATTGGGACTCAGATTTGGGCTCGATTTGAGTCAAGAAGGACTTGAAGGAGGTCTATAAAAGAAGGAGAGCTTGAACGGAGAAAAATTGGAGAAATTTCAGAGCTTTAACAGAGGATTTCGGCCGGGATTTCAGAGAGGAAAACCGGACGATTTCCGGTGTGATTGCTGCCGGAATCCGGCGTGGTCTCGGCCGGAATAGAAGGGGGAAGAGAAAGGAGTCGCCGGAGGAGAGGAAGAGGGAAGAAAGGTGCTGAGATTTGGCTGCTACAGTAACTCCGGCGTACGCTACAGTGCACGGCTGCGCGAGGAAGACGGTGAACAGTGTTTTCGTGAACAGTGTTTTCCGGTGAATAGTGCAAAACGACGCCAACGAATCAACAACGTTCTCCTTGTCCGATGGCCGGCTAAATCCTCGTCCAAGGCGTAGATGAAACCCGAGTAAATTGGTTGTATCGTTTTCTTTCATCTTAATCTTATTTTACCTTGATTGGTGTATGAATCTTATTATAGAATCACTGTTAATTTATTGAGATTTATTCTATGTGCTCGAGAGAGGCTAGAGTGAATTCTTGTTGAGTTTCAATCCGAAGAATATTTGCGTGTCCGAGAGGAACGTAAGTAGACTAAGGTGTTATAAAGGAATAAGATTTCATTGGTTTATGCTCGAGAGAGATAGATCACAGTTCCATATTTTAATTGCTTATGTGTTACGTCCGAGAGGAGAGCACTACATTTTGAATTGACAAGTATATGTCCGAGAGGAATATACTAGCCAATTAGGAATTTATTCAAAAGAGAGAGACGATAAGCTGATTTATTGTGTGGTGGATTCGAAGCTTTGGCACTTCTCCATATTAGTTAAAATCTATTTTAAGAGTAGTTAAATTTTATTGCTTTCTCTAGATTAATTTAAACAAAATTTGCTTTCACTTGAATTTGGTAAAAGATTAATCCGTCCCTGAGGTTCGACAACCCTTTAATACTCGCCGTAGTACAATTGCCTTGTGCACTTGCAAGGGTTTAATATTTAAACGATCAAGTTTTTGGCGCCGTTGCCGGGGACGGCACAATAATTTACTGAATTCTTAGGATAGTTAGTTTTAGAATAGTTTAGTTTAAATTAGATTTCTTTTCAGTAGCTTAATTGCATTCTTCTTCCGTTGCAGGATTAAGAGAAGACGTGGAATCCTCGCCAACGTTGGAAGGGCCATCCCTTCCCATAGTTTGCATTCTCTTATCCTTTCTCTTTTAGATAAATTTTGGTGCTTGGTGTTTTCTATTTTCTTTGTGGGATTGCATGATATGCTAGTTGTCGCTATTAGGATTGCCACAGGTTTTATTGCTTTATATTGTGCATGCATGGTCGTCGTTCCCTGAACCCCGACCTGGCCTTTTACCCTGATCCTGAGCGACTGTCTAGAGCCTTTAGAACTCACAGCAACCCAATCTTTGAAACCCAACCTATGGCAGATAATATGAACCTTGGGGGTGGGAATGACCTAAACCAGAATCCAGTAGTGCCTCATGCCCGTACCCTACAAGATTACTACAGGCCTACCACCTACACCTCCCCTTCCTGCATAATCTTACCAGAAAATGTGGCTAATTTTGAAATTAAGCCCAACATCATCCAGATGCTGCCCACCTACCATGGCCAATTAAATGAGAACCCCTATAGGCACCTACAAAATTTCCTAGAGGTTAACACAACCTTTAAACTTACACTATCTGATGACCAGGTGCGCCTTAGGTTGTTCCCCTTCACCTTAAAAGATAGGGCCAAGGAATGGCTATACTCCCTCGAGCATAACTCTATTTCCACTTGGGAGGAACTTCAGGCCGAATTCCTCAAGAAATACTTTCCTGTGGGGCGGACCAATAAGATCCGCCATGAAATCATCACCTTTACCCAGATACCTAATGAACAATTCCATGAAAGCTGGGAGAGGATGAAAGCCTTACTCCGGTCCTGTCCCCACCATGATGTGCCCAAGTGGCAATTAGTACAGAGATTTCATGAGGGTGTGTGCGATCAGCATAAGACCCTAATAGATGCCTCTTGTGGAGGCACATTCATGAAGAAAACCCCTGATGATGCTTGGGATCTACTAGAGGACCTGAGCGAAAACTCTTTACACAGTGCTACCCCCTCTATAGATCAGAAGGTCATATGCCTGGTAGGAATGCCTCAAGGGGAGGCATATATGATGTCAAAGCTACTACGAGCCTAGAACACCAAGTGGCATCCCTTACAGAGAGGTTTGACAGGTTTTTCTCACAGACTCCACCATTTACGCCAACCTCTCATGATGCATGCACCATCTGTGCCAGCCCTATGCACACCATTGTTGACTGCCCTTCAGCCTTCCAATATCCAGACCTAGTACAAGAGCATGCCAACAGTGCACATACTTTTCCCAGAGCCAACAATCCATACTCCAATACTTATAACCCCGGGTGGCGTGATCACCCTAATTTTTCTTGGAAGCAACCTAATCAAGGGCCTACTTTTAATCAGGCCCGAAGGCAGGAATTTCAAAACCAACCTCAACCGTACCAACCATCCTCAGCCCCGCAAGTTGGTCAATCTAATAAGAAACCAACCATTGAAGACCAGCTTAGCCAAATAATGGCCACCCAATCCACCATGCTTACGGTTTTGACTGAACTAACAACTGAACAAAAGTCCCAGGCCCAGTTAGTCCATTCTCATACACAATCTATTGCCAAGATCGAGACTCAATTGGGACAGCTAGCTCAAGCCATGAACCGTAGAGAAGCAGGAACCTTGCCTAGCCAACCCCAGCAAAACCCTCGAGGCCAATTTGTAGCTGAGGCCTCCCATTACCCTCCTGAACAAGTGCAAGCCATAACTACCTTGAGGAGTGGTAAACAAGTTGACAACAGGGTTCGGGATCCATTTGTTGGCCCTTTGAGTGAGACACTTTCCCATGAGGAAGACAAAGAACCCAATTCCATCAAAGCCATACCTGTTAGTTCTAAACCCCCACCGGATAACCAACCCGAGGGCCAGAAAGAGAGATCTTATATCCCCAAGGTACCATTTCCACAATGCCTGGACAAACCCTCCCCGTTTAGTAAATCTCACCAAAAGATGGAGGAGATGTTCGAGGTGTTTAAACAGGTTAAGGTCAATCTCCCATTGTTAGATGCCATTAAACAGGTCCCTGCCTATGCCAAATTCCTGAAAGACCTTTGTACCCAAAAGCGAAAAGCTAAATCTAATGTGACTAAAAAGGTCTTCCTTACTGAGCAGGTGAGTTCCCTAATAACAAACAATCTTCCACCGAAATATAAGGACCCAGGATGTCCAACAATTTCATGTGTTATAGGGAACCATACTGTTGACAGGGCATTATTAGATTTGGGGGCGAGTGTAAATTTGTTGCCTTACTCTGTGTATGAGCAACTTGGGTTGGGGGAATTGAAACCGACTACAATAACACTACAACTTGCAGACCGATCCATTAAAACTCCACGTGGTGTTATTGAAGATGTTTTGGTACAGGTTGACAAATTTTTCTTTCCTGTGGACTTCATTGTCTTAGATACACAACCTGTACCGAACATTGATAGTCAAATTCCAGTAATTTTGGGACGTCCATTCCTTGCAACATCCAATGCTATTATAAACTGTCGGGATGGGGTGCTGAAATTATCTTTTGGAAATTTAAATGTCAAACTGAATGTTTTTAATGCCCAACAACAACATCCACCACCAGATGATTATTACGCAGTTCATATGATTGATACTCTAGTGGATGGTGCACCCCCATGGTTTTGTCCTACTGATTCATTTGCTCCTTCTTTCATTAATTTTAATGTGTGTAGTAGGACCACAGAGGGACTGAATGTTGGCTTGAAAGACCCTGGATAGGTTGGACTAAAGGAGTTTCGTCTGGCTGAAGACGTTAAACTTAGCGCTTGGTGGGAGGCAACCCACGTATTCAGGTGTATTCTCTCCTTTATTTGATTTTCTTTGTTATATGCTCATTGTCATGTTCTATTTTGTTCACATTGAGGACAATGTTCATAATAGGTTTGGGGGAGGGAATATTACTTGTATAAAACAATAAAAAATTAAAAATTGAAAAAAAAAATCATAAAAATTTGATTAGTTTTTAGGTTGTTTGTTAGTATTTTTGTTAGGATTTGATAGTTTATCCCGTAATGATGCATGTTACAATTCTTAGGAGATTAATTTACATTGGAAGTGTGAGTAAGTATACTGGAGGATAGATACACTTAACTGAGCATATCTTTCTGTTACAGTCCTCTTGGAACAGGTGCTTGAACTAAGAAAATTCACTCACACACACTAGTTACATAAAGTAATACCATCTAGAGATTTGTTGAATGCTAATCTACAGTGGGATGTCTTTAGTCATAGTCATTGGATGATGTGTAGTTATCTGTTGAGCTTAAAAGATCATGATAGACCATTTACTTGGCTATGGCAAGGGATTGGAACCGGAAATAGGTTGAGAGTATAATACAGCCTGGATAAAATAAAGATATGCTGAAAATATGAATGATGAAAATGAAAAAATGTGAAATGATGAAAACAAAATGAAAGAAAAAGGGGCTGCTTGACTTTATAGGATTAACTTAGGCTGATGCTCGGGCCCGAAGCGGTCTCTTAATACCTAATGCCCTAAGCCAACTCGCTGGGAGTCATTGGCCTGAGTCATTGCTAAACCTAAGCATCTTGAAGTCAGGCCTTACACAGTCCTAGCGAAAAAAAAAAAAGAGAAAAAAAAAAGTCTGTGGTGTATTATCCTCTCAAATCTAGAATGTTGGACCCGAAGGAGGCGCGCAGATTTGTGCTATCATGAACCTAAAGATGACGATGACTATGTAGATTCTAATGTTCTTTGGTTAATGGGTAACACTGGATCTGTATAAACAAAAATTTAGAATGTATTGCTACAATGTTCTACACTTTCTACTATTTATGTTATCATGCTATATTATATTTGAGCAGAAATTTCCAAGATGAAAGTGTGGAATAAAACCACTTACTTGAGGGCTTCTATATTCCTGTTGATTATGAACCAAGTACGTGTGGTTAATTCTCTTAAGCATTGTAGTATGTATTTATCGGGATAATAGGTTTGTGTGTTTTGCAATGTTTTAATTTTTGCTTTGTTTTTGCACTTAGGTTAATTAGATTAATAAATACATGTTTGTGGGTAGCATGGCTGCAAACCCTCACGAGACAACACTCGTCCTACTAGGGCCACCTAGAGGTTTAACGGCTTGTTGCATACGCTCAATGCAATCGTGTTCCCTACGAAAGTGGTGTTTACTTTTATGCATTAGTTCCTTAGTTGTTTGATTTGATTTTATTTTTGTTTTGTTTTGCTAGGGACTAGCAAAATCTAGGTTTGGGGGTGTGATCTATACCTGAAATATGCATTTTATTATCTCCTAAACTTATGTTTCTGCTAGTATTTGTTTAGAATTATTGCTACTTTAATATAGTTTTTGGTTTTTGTAGGAAACAAGAGTAAAACGCAGAAATGGGATAAAACGTGATTCTAATGATTGAATATTTATAACTTCGATTGCATATCTCTGATGGGACTGATTTAAGCTTCATGTTAAAGTACACGAAGTCAGCTTTCCAACGACACTGACTGTTCGCAATTCGGAGTTCTGAGCAAAAAGTTATGATCATTTGAAATATCGTACGCGAAAGAGGCGCGATTCAAGAGAAGAACCGTCAAGATGAGATTGGATGGATTAGATCGATACGACGGGTTTTATTTGATTTATAGAAAAAAAAAAAAGGAAATATGACCGGCCCCGTTCCGGTCCGGTTCAGTAAATAAAAGAAAAAAATAAAAAATAAAAAAAACCGGCCCGAGCCGAAGCTCGGCCGTTCGTCCAGAAGCAGAGCGTTCGAGCTCTGCTCGAACGCCGGCGAAGGTGAAGAGGCACGGCGGTGAGGCTGAGGAGGCTGAGCGCCGGCGGGGCACAACGACGACGACGACGGCGGATCTTGCCAGCGAAGAAGACGGCGACGATCACGGCGAAGGAGAGACCGGCGGCGGCGGAATTTGACAAAACAGAGGAAAAAAAACAGAGCTCTGTTTTGAGCTCTGTTTGAGACGTTCTCGCCGGTGGGTGAGCTCTCCGGTGCCGGAGATGGCGAGGCTGAAGGAAGGTGAGACGGAGAGGCACGACGGCGGAGCAGCCATGACAAGAATCGTGCTCAATCGGGAGAGGTCGGCGACGAAAAAAAAACAGAAAAGCAGAGACTCCTATTCAAATTAGGAGTCTGATTTCATCTTCGATTGGGACTCAGATTTGGGCTCGATTTGAGTCAAGAAGGACTTGAAGGAGGTCTATAAAAGAAGGAGAGCTTGAACGGAGAAAAATTGGAGAAATTTCAGAGCTTTAACAGAGGATTTCGGCCGGGATTTCAGAGAGGAAAACCGGACGATTTCCGGTGTGATTGCTGCCGGAATCCGGCGTGGTCTCGGCCGGAATAGAAGGGGGAAGAGAAAGGAGTCGCCGGAGGAGAGGAAGAGGGAAGAAAGGTGCTGAGATTTGGCTGCTACAGTAACTCCGGCGTACGCTACAGTGCACGGCTGCGCGAGGAAGACGGTGAACAGTGTTTTCCGGTGAATAGTGCAAAACGACGCCAACGAATCAACAACGTTCTCCTTGTCCGATGGCCGGCTAAATCCTCGTCCAAGGCGTAGATGAAACCCGAGTAAATTGGTTGTATCGTTTTCTTTCATCTTAATCTTATTTTACCTTGATTGGTGTATGAATCTTATTATAGAATCACTGTTAATTTATTGAGATTTATTCTATGTGCTCGAGAGAGGCTAGAGTGAATTCTTGTTGAGTTTCAATCCGAAGAATATTTGCGTGTCCGAGAGGAACGTAAGTAGACTAAGGTGTTATAAAGGAATAAGATTTCATTGGTTTATGCTCGAGAGAGATAGATCACAGTTCCATATTTTAATTGCTTATGTGTTACGTCCGAGAGGAGAGCACTACATTTTGAATTGACAAGTATATGTCCGAGAGGAATATACTAGCCAATTAGGAATTTATTCAAAAGAGAGAGACGATAAGCTGATTTATTGTGTGGTGGATTCGAAGCTTTGGCACTTCTCCATATTAGTTAAAATCTATTTTAAGAGTAGTTAAATTTTATTGCTTTCTCTAGATTAATTTAAACAAAATTTGCTTTCACTTGAATTTGGTAAAAGATTAATCCGTCCCTGAGGTTCGACAACCCTTTAATACTCGCCGTAGTACAATTGCCTTGTGCACTTGCAAGGGTTTAATATTTAAACGATCAGTAGCCCAAGCATATTTGATAAAATGCCAAAAATGCTTGAGTTTAGAGGTGATGAAGAAGTCCATGGACACAATGGATAGACAAATGGTACATCAAGACTTTTCACGAATTGTTGTCCTCAATAAAAGCATTCTGCATGTCGGCAAAATTAAGAACTTGATAAAACATGTGCACTAAATGACTGAAACAATACTTCACACACATGTCCTACATTAATAACATTGCCTCATACAGAGATCCATTTACTAAAACAAAAAAAGAAAGGTGGCACTCGCTTATGATCTAACAGAAGTTTCTACATACAAGATTATATATATGCCCATAAACTTATACCAAATTACAAATTAACCTTAAAACTTTTTGACCCATTTTTAACACCCCCTCTTAATTTGTAATTTGCATAATCTTTCTAAAGTGTATGAACTTCTTACTTATGATTGCTTGGGTGAAGACATCTGTCAATTAATCATGAGTGTTGATGAACTTCAATTCAATTTCACCTTTCTCCACCAGCTCTCTTAAGTAGTGATGTCTTAACTCAATGTGCTTTGTCCTTCCATGAAAAATTATATTTTTAGTCATTACAATAGCCGACATGTTATCACAAAATATTATTGTTGGGTGTGTTTGCTCACACTTGAGATCCTTGAGAAATTCTCCTTAGCCAAACTGCTTCGTATGATGCACTTGAAGTTGAAATATACTCGGCTTTGGCGGAGGATGGAGTTGGACTTCTATAGTTCAAATGCCCAAATCTTAAGTGCCACCATATGGATTAATCCATATGAGTTGTCTTTATTCCATAATTTCCACAAGTAGGCATAACTAATGAAAATACTTTATTTGGTGCCATTTTTACTTTTACTATCACTTGCCCCATGTTTTTATCAATAATGACACATTTATCATTCACAAAAATTACGTTATAACCTTTTTACATAGTTGACCAATACTAAACAAATTTTGTGCTAAACCGGGAAAAAATACATCATATATAAGTTTAGAATCGCTTTGTTTTGTTTAGACGGCTATGACTCCTTTGCCTTCAACATTTTACATTTTTCCATTTCCAAGCTTTACTTAAGAGTTGAAATATTCTTCAAGATTCACAAATCTATCCCGGTTTCTGGTCACATGGTTATTACAACCACTATACCACACATCCTTTCTTTTTTCTTGGGTATTCATGCAAGTATAGAATAATTGACCTTGCTTATTCAGTGAAATGTGTTTGATCTTTTTGTTGAAACTTGTAATCTTTGACGGCATGGGTATGATACTTGCATATCTTGCATCAAAAATAGCAATCATCGGCAACATGATTGTTATTCTTGCATATAAAACACCAATTTCTTCCATAACTATTTCCTCCACCATAACTTCTTCCATTTCTTTGATTTCCTCTTCCTCTACCATGAGATGGAGCTACCTTGCCAATTTCTTTTTCCACCAACTTCCTTTTTTCTCTTTGAATGACATCTTAGATTGAAATGCTTGTTCTAAAGGACGGTGTAATGAATTTCTTCATTCTTGTTTCATGAGTTTCAAGTGAACTCATAAGTTCATGCATACTCAATTTTGACAAATCTTTTGCCTCTTCAATAGTAGCTACCACATAATCAAATTTGGCCGACATACTCCTTAGAACTCTCTCTACAATCCTCTTATCCGAAATGATATCTCTATAATTACTAATTTGATTCACAATTGTAACAAGCAGAAGCCGAGTATATTTCAACTTCAAGTGTATCATGTGAAGCGGTTTGGCTAAGGAGAATTTCTCAAGGATCTCAAGTGTGAGCAAGCATACCCAACAATAATATTTTGTGATAACATGCCAGCAATTGCAATGATTAAAAATTTAATTCTTCATGAAAGGACAAAACACATTGAGTTGAGACATCACTACTTAAGAGAGCTAGTGGAGAAAGGTAAAATTGAATTGAAGTTCATCACCACTCATGATCAATTCGCGAATGTCTTCACCAAAGCAATCACAAGTGAGAAGTTCATACACTTTAGAAAGATTATGCAAATTACAAATTAAGAAAGGGTGTTAAAATGGGTCAAAGAGTCCTAAGGTTAATTTGTAATTTTGTATAAGTTCATGGACATATATGTAATCTTGTATGTAGAAACTTCTAACAGAAGCAACTCTAGAATTGAACTCTTTAACACTTTCACTATCTTTCATAGCTAGATTATTAAAATCCCTCTATAAAGTTAAGTTTTAGAGAGATTACCTTGTCACTTCCTTTAAATTCATTCTTCAAGATTTCCCATGCTTCTTTAGATCTTATGCAAGCCATAATCCTCAAAAAAATCACCTTGCTCATCGCTTGTTGGATATAGAATAGGGTTTTTGGATCTTGCTTCTTGTTTTTGTATATTTTCTTCTTCTCTTCACTCCAAGTGGGTAGGGTTTCTTGATTTTGTGGTTCTTCAAATGCATCTTCAATATGCTCCCATAGATCTTTAGAAATAAAAAGTGTCTTCATTTGGATGCTCCAAAAAACATAACTTTCTCCATCAAAGGTCGGCAATGGAGGCTTCTCCTACGAATGTGAGCTTGAAGCCATGAAGTTTTAGGGAACCCAAAGGGTTTGATTGAAGGCTCCAATACCAAAGTTTTAGTGCAAAGTGGTGTACGATGCTGGAGAATGCAATGTATTGAAAAATAAAGAGAGATTTTATAGAAAATGAGGCTGATTTTACTATTTGGAATGAGATACAAAAGGGGAGCTAAAGGCTCTACTTTTTTCATAAGCTACCCATCGATAGATCAAAAGGAGAAGGAAGAAGAGCGTTGCTTCTTTTAGAAGCTTCTACATACATGATTACATATATGCCCATGAACTTATACTAAATTACAAATTAACCTTAGGACTCTTTGACCTATTTTTAACAAAGCCAAGATTGCATTGGAAGGAGGGGCAGAATTGCACCATGCATGCTGGTGTAATTGGGCTTCATAGAAAATGTTTGTTTAAATGACATGACTGAGTTAATGAATGATGAAGGCAATTAACTATCAAGTGGGCGGACCAGGATTTTTTACCCGAGGGGCAAAGATTTACTTGTACGGTTCTATTTGGTTGGATAGGAAAAGGAAAAAAAATAAAAAAATTGTGAGAAAAAGAAAAGAAAAAAATGACTGGGAGAGAAACTTTCTCGTCGTTTAAGAAAGAAAAGGCATAAAGCATTTTTCTTGTGGTGCCCACATGAGGGAAACTAGATTTTCCATAGTCAAACATTTTCTAACTATCCAAACACTGAAAAAAATTCTTTTAAAAAATTTTTGACAACTGAACTTTCATACTTTAATAAATGTTGGATATTAGATATACTTTACCACTATAAAATACATTATACACGAGTAGACATAAATTTATTCAAAACTCAATTATGTTTTGTTGGTTATATCAAAATAAAAAAAAATCATGTTTTGCGGAGGTATATGTAAATTAGATTTGAGACAGAATAAAAGAATTTTGTTAGAATAAATTAATTAGGAGAATGGTCTTCAACAAAGGCTCTCTAAATGTAAGGTTCAATATTATATCTAGCATAATACTGTCACGCTCCAAAATCTCTGACCTCGATCGGAGTGCGGAAGTCTTCTTCAATACCATCTTTGGTGAGGTAGGAACCCGAGACGCGACTTGGGATAGTCGAATGATGTTCAAGTTGCTCTTCAGACTGATTACCTAAATGAGTCTTTGCGGCAAGAAGAAAAGGAGGCAAGGGAAAATTTATTTTATGAAGATGGAGTTCGTGAGAGCTTCTACAAACAAAAAGTCTAGGATTAAATGGCTTAAAGATGGAGATAGGTGTTCTAAATTATTCCATGTAACAATTATTTTTTTCTATTTTTTTGTATTGATGACCTCAGTAACCGGGTCAACTTGGGTTGATCTCCAGTTGGACCTACTCTGCAAAAATTCCGGGTCGATGATCACTCCAGTTTTTAAAACCTTGGTTGGAATACCCGAACAAATATGTTTTTAAATGTTGAGGGAAACCCATGTTTATTCTTTTCAAAAAGATGCAGGTAGTTAAAAAGGCTCTCAAAAAAATGGTATAAAGAACACTTTGAGGATGCTAATATTAGATATAAAAATGCCTTATTGACTCTTCATGATGTTCAAGTTGCTCTTCAGGCTGATCCCCTAAAAGAGTCTTTGTGGCAAGAAGAAAAGGAGGCAAGGGAAAAATTATTTTATGAAGATGGAGTTCGTGAGAGCTTCTACAAACAAAAAGTCTAGGATTAAATGGCTGAAAGATGGAGATAGTGTTAGTGTCACATTTATGAAAATGTATACCCCTTTCTAGTGTTGTCATTTTTGTACAAAACTTAGTTGAGTCTTAGATTAAGCACAAGAATGAAAAAAATATATATATCAATGGACAAGACTCAAAGATGTATGCTCAAGGCAACTCACTTGGAATAAAAAGTGAAGATAATAAGGGTCAAGCTCAGAGGTTCAAGACTTATGGTGACGCATCATCAAGTCATCTCCCCTTGGTTTGCAAGATTTATTGTTATAGGTAATGTCTTTCTAGGAAAATTCTCTAGTTTGTTTGAACTCCCATAAATAAATCAAACCAAAGATGGATGGATATAGGGAGAACCCACCCGTTGTGGGTGCATATAAAGAATCTACCCATGGATGTGTTTATGTAAAGGAACCACCCACAAATGGGTTAATATGACCCAACCCACAAACAATCATGAGGGAACCACTCATGGGTGGGTTGATATGAGGTATCCACCTGTGGATGGGTTGATACACACCTTTCTCTTCCTTTATAAATACCCATCTCTTGGGAGAAATGGGTGGAAGACCTCTCCCCAAAACCTCTTGCCCTTATTCTTCTCTTTGTAAATCATGAGATAGCCTTGAGTGTTCTTGATTATTCTTCCTCTCCTTTCTTAGAAAGGGGTTTAAGATTTTATTATGAGATCTTATGAAGGGATTCAAGTCATCTTGGATCATAGTTTCTTGGAGCATTTAGAATCACCCTTTGGAAACCAAAAACTCCTCTTGACCTTGAACCAAAGACTTACAAATCCTCTCAGAGGTCTTGAGTTACTTTGATCTACTCTCCGGTCCCTCATTAGTGATTCGATTGGTCCATAGCTTGAGAGTAATTCAAAGTATCTTTGGCCATGATTTCACTTAATCTCATAAGAAAATTCTTAGTGAAACAAATGTTCCATGTCTGAAAAGCCTCAACAACTTCGAAGCATTAATCGAATCCAAGGATAGATGTGGGAAGGCCAAAGGCTTGAATAATTTATTCAAGAAAGCGTGTAGAATTAGTTGCTCCTCACAACCCTCACAACGAGAGTAAGTACTTTCATCCTCCTCTATATTTTTGTAGATAATCGAGTAAGCTAAGTGGTTGAAATACTTAGGCGAGAAATAGGTTTCTCATAACCTGAAAGGAGTGTGGATCAAGTGTGTATATATGGTTATCAGTGAACAAAAGAAAAACCGGGTGTTGTAAATGGTTGTGGGATAGCCGAAACCCTCACATAGTGAAACGTCGGGGGGCCTTGGATTTGGGTGCTTCAAGAGTGTGGATGTAGGCGTCGAGCACTTCTCGGTGATCGAACCTCACTATAAAATCTTGTGTGATTGCTTGTGTGATTTTGTGCTTGCTTGCTTAAGAGTTATACTCCACGTGTGTATTCCATATTTATCTTTGACGAAGAAATTATATTAGCTCTTCCACATGTAATAAACCAATTACGCATAGATGTTATCTTTTAAGTGATAGTCCTATTCACCCCCCTCTAGGACTCAGCGCTCTTTCAAGCGGTATTAGAGCTAGAACACTCTGCTTAAGGTGAAATCACTTGGAGTGTTGACCTGGTAGCTATTTGATGGCAAAGTTTGATAGCTCGTCCACTACCAAGACACCCCCATTTGATGGGAGTAATTATGCCTATTGGAAAAATTGAAGGAAGACCTTTCTTAAGGCTCACGATGAATTGGCGTGGTACTGTGTGGAAAATGGTTGGACACCTCCCATTGAAAAAATTGATGTAGATAGGACTAGGAGTGATGTTCCCCTAAATATTTTAAGATGGTCTGAAATTGATAAAAAATTGAGCATGGGAAATAACAAGGCTCTTAGTGCCATTACTTATGCTATCTCTCCAAAATAATACAAACGCATATGTATGTGTGAGAGTGCCAAGGAAGCATGGGACATTTTGGAAGTGTCTCGTGAAGGGATTTCATTGGTGAAGAAATCCAAGCTCCAACTCCTCGTAACAAAATTTGAAAATATCAAAATGATGGAGGAAGAAACCTTCATGGAGTTCTATTCGAAGGTCAATGATATTGTTAACTCCATGCTGGGTCTTGGAAAGAAGATTTCTGAAGTTAAAGTTGTAGGTAAAATTCTTAGGTCACTCTTAGAAAGATTCACTCCTAAAGTGCCTGCAATTGAAGAGTGTCGAGGCATAGATGTAATGAAAGTAGAAGAATTGGTTGGATCTTTATAATTTCATTCTAAATTTTATTTACAGATTGTCTATCCTATTGGATTGTCATTATACACTTTTTATTGTATTGGTGTGAATGACATTCGGTGTATATGTGATGTCTCAAGTCTTCAGCATTAAAAAAATATAGACTCCAATCAATGGCTGAAAATTTAGGGCATGACAATAAGAATTGGATATGACTTCGAATCATCTCTTGCAAATGGATTTGAACTGAAAATTGTAGTTGGGAGGCAAGAGGATGTCCAAATCAAAGCCATGGCCTAGGCCAAACAAATTATAATTTGAATTGAGCTGAGAAATGGATGGATAGAGGCTTCTCTCTTCCCCCATATTATATTTTCACAAACTGTTGAAAATTAGGGTGGCCACAAGTATGGCAAACCTGAGTTTTGGTAAAGTTCAAAAAGAATGATCATGAAGCAGACACTGTTGTATTTCTCTTCAATATTGTTGGTCTAAGTACATTGTAAGACAATCTCGTCCTCTTCCTCTCTCAACATTCCACTCGGATAGTGATATCCCTACTCCGATTCTGTACTCCAAAACTCTACTAGGTTTTGATTGGACATAGAGAAACTTGGATTACGAGCCAATTGGGGATCCAAATTCCTCTATCCAATGTCCCATGTCTGGCCGGTGTCAATAAAACTTTATTTATTATAAAAAAGCAACTATAACGGAGGTACTAAAGCCTTACCCCAAGATTAACAGCAAGCAGGAAAAGAAGAAAAAAAAAAACAACTTAACACTTTTGATTTCATCTAAGATTCCAAAGGTTTGATGAGTCCAAAGTAGCAATTCCCTTAGGTAAATGTAATTTAAGGAAGAGAGACAAGAACCTTTTCAAAATGCGTTGGTCCCTTGCAAGATTGACAATTTGGAATCCAGGAAATATTGCATGCTCACTGGAAAAAATGATTAATTAGGACAACAAAACTTCATTTTGATGTGTCAGTTTTCTTATATCGCATGTTTTGCTGACTCACAGTTTCGACTATCAACTGCCTTCATCATTCAATAACTCAAACTCCTACGTAATATTAATGACACAATTCTCGTTTACCTTAAAACTTATGTTTTATTGTTATGTTTAGGGTTTAGAGACTTTTTTACTGGGTTTTATTTGTTCGCCTCAGACTTTTTGAGCACTACATTATTCTATGGTCTCAAAGTTTTTTTTTTTGGATAATTGAAAATTTACAATAACCAAAAGAGAAAGGGGACTACAGAGATTAGACCAGACAAAAATAATTAAATCAATGTACAAGTGCAATGTACACAGGCTTTCATATTGGTTAAATGGTCAATCTCTTACAGATCGTATTGATCTCATTGCTTCCTGCTTTTATCAAAACATTCTGTGGGTGGAAATGTTTTATTTGGTTTGCAGCTTCACCATAATTAACCAGCTTGTGTTTCCATTTCCTTAGGAGATGACATATTTTCAACTTAAGACTACAACTGATCCAAAATAATTTTCTACTGAAACTGGGTGCTTATAAAACTCATTAAAGAAAGCTTCCATCTTACACTATCAAATTTAGTTAACTCTAATACCTCACTTAGTTGGAAAAATAGTAGTATAATTGTTTGAGGGCAGTACTGGTAAAAATGGAGGACACCTCTTGGTAATCTGTTTCAGTCCTGAAACATCTATGGAACATGTTTCAGTATATAATGGGAACGTCACACAAAATGCCATCTAACAAGCAACAGAAAATGAAAAGGAATGCATGCATACTTTCCTTGTAACCGACTGTTACAGGCTGATTTTGCATGGTGAAAACTAAAATGTACAGGAAGGAGCACAAATGCACCCTGCTGGTACCTCCGTTATGGCCTTTAAGGATAATGCCTATCACCCAACTTGAGTTTGAGATCTTGCATGATGAAGCAATTTATGGCCTTGTAGCCTAACTTACCTATTATGTTGTAAAGTTACAAGAGAGGCCACCAATAGACAAGAGAAAATGTTTCACAATATATGTGAGGTCCTAGATTTCTTCTTTCGAATGAGGCATGCTTCCTTTTCGATTATGCGGAATGCCTTTTAACATGCAAGAAAATGAATAGAAATGCATGCATCCTTTCTTCATCTCCTAATCGAATATTAATGCGCTATGTTGATGCTGCAGTTAGCCAATTAGGGGCTTGGAAATAAATGTCTTGGCAAAATTGGGTGTGAACTATTGAATGATGAAGGCAGCCTACTGTCAATGTAGTGATTCAACCAACCAGGCAATTAAAAAGTAAAAAAAGTTAGCGCATATGCGTTGATATTCTAAAAAAAAGTCTGCAATTGATATTAAAACCATGGTTCTAAAACTCGGTCTTGACTCCAATGACTTGCCCGAGTCAACTCGGCTCATCTACAAAGCGAGTCAAATTTGCCTACATACTCAGAAATTGCATGACTCGGCGAGTCAATGGAGTCCTACGCCGAGTCAGACAAACTTGTGACTCTTCTAATTAAAAAATGGCACGTTGTTAATTGTTATACATTAATTAACCTTGTGAATAGTAACCTTAATTAGAAAGCAAAATTAATTTTTTTTTTACCCATGGACTTTCCCACATCTCTCTTGACCTTGGACTTCCTACTTGCAGAGGCAACCACGCAACTAGCTATACAGTTATGAAATCAGCATCGGGTACAAGCAAATAAGCTGGTTCAAAATGTTGGCACCAAAGAAACAAAGGAAAACACAAACGGAAACTGCAAGCACATACCTTTTTAACATGAAGTTGGCTGGAAGGAAAGACCCATCTGGAAGAGAAGACAAAAACATGGTTATGGATGCCTGATTAGAGTGGAATCAATATCAGTGATGTTCAAAAGATACAGAAATGAGCAGAGCAAAAAGACAGAGAGAGATACCTTTGAGTGGTGGTGCTCTTCTTGAACAGAACTGAGAGCTGGCTGTATGGATTGTAATGGTGGAACTATTGGATATGGGCAGGATTGACATTTGTTTGGTTGTAGGATTCTAATTGTAAAGAATCAGAAAAAAGGGAAATGAAGTTCTAAACAAAAAGCAAGCAAGTTGACGAAGATGATATGGTTTGGTTGTGAATGGCCAAAATAAATAGCGGGATTGCCCTCATGCAAGATCGAAACTACGAACCTTCAGTTTACAAGACTGACGCTCTACAACTGAGCTATAAGGGCTATATGTTTTAGTTATTTTTATCACTGACCAAGTCAAAGATTGGTTATAACTTATTGTTTTATTATTTGAGGACATATTACTTCTTTTTATTTAATTTCATCATTAAGATCAAACACTCTATAGGATGCATCTTCATCTTTGATATTTTGGATACTATTTTATTTATTTTTTATCACTAAAAATATTTTCTTATATATATGCAAAAATGAAATGGTTGAATTGCACGACTCCATCGTGACTCCAGTCGACTCGACTCCATGACATTTCGAGTCGAGTCCGAGTCTCGAGTTTTTGAACATTGATTAAAACAATAAATTCGGAGGAACAACTTGATATTTAGGTGCAAATTAATCGATTTTGGTGCTTTACATGCTAGTTAACTTGGCAAATTACATACTCCCTCCGTCCAATACTACCTATCTGGATTAATTCATTTTGGTTTTCTAATACAAACATGTAATATTAATCTGATTTTAGTTTTGAGAACTTTAGATAATTAGTACAAACATAAGGGATGCAAAACTTCAATTGACCAAGAAAACAGCTCGCAGTATGTGGTACCCTGTAAGATTCCTTGGAATACTAGCCTCTCACCTAGTTTGTCCCATATATTAAGTGTCCTATTTATCAGTTTTTTCTTTTTTAATACAACTCATATGCCACTGGCACGGATCAAACCTGGTAACCTCTCTCTCAACGGGGAGACCCTATCCAGCACTCTAGGGCTCGATTGGCGTATTTGGTTTTTCAAAATAGACTAAAGATTACTAGTGAACATATGGATCCCAAATTAATTGAACATATAGCTCCTCTTCCCACCAGATGGTTCGAGCTCTCCCCTTGTTCCAGTTCTACCAACTAGATGAACTATTTCTTAAGATAGCTTCCAAACGTCTGTTGATGGATCCCTATTTATCTGCAAGAAAAATCTGTTATAAATATGGGAAAAGTTTGCATGTGCCCAAGTGCGGAAGATGTCATCTGCATCAATCTAGCAAACAATAGTAGCTTTGATGGTGCCTAGGGTATGGTCTCATAAAATATACAAAATATTACTCTAATGGATTACAAAAGCTTTTTCCATATTACCAGGCGCCACCTTTCGTTTTCTCATATTACCTAGTTTTTCCCGTGATATCCCATATGGCCTAAAAACTACCCAAAATGCCATTCTTCCCAAAATGTAACCAAAGTCTTCATTCTTCCCAAAATTAGGGATTTACAGGAGCATCTAGTTGGGGAAGAAGACATTCTGGCGAAGGTCTGTCCATCATCACGGTTCAAATCACTGTCGATGCCGTCTAACCTGAAAAAAATAAAATTTTATGCCGAAAAACAGCAAAATCGGCGGGAAAGACGATAAAAATCTATGATAAAGGGATTTTGATGTACGAGCAGCGGGGAAGCCCGTCTAACTACAAAATTAAAATCTACATGTAAAGAAACACATATAAAGGTTACCCATTGGCACTCGATTGCTCGTGGATATTAAATAAGAGGATAAAAATGGGCAAAAGCATGAAATACTCGTCGGCGGGCAACAAGTTTAATTTATATATCTTTCTGTGATTCTAATGAAATGGAAGAGGAGGAAAAATAAAGAAGAACGTAAAAAAATGGGCAAAAACGGATAAAAATGAGCTAGTTATGACATTTTGAAAATTTGAGTAAAATCGTGTCATCGAAAACACGACTTGAATCAAGTCGTGTTGTCGACGACATGATTTTATGGCAATCTTCAAAATGTCATAACTCGCTCATTTTTTTTTCGTTTTTGTCAATTTTTTTTATTCTTTCTTATTTTTCCTTCTCTTCCATCTCATGAAGATATATTATGATGAAAAAACAAGAAAAAATAAGAAGAAAGTGAAAACTTTCCGTTGAAGCTCCGAACGTCGCTGGTCCACCCAAGTTCAACCCAACCCAGTGTTAGAATAAGGGCAGGTTCACCCAGGTTTGCCAAGCCAGATTGGCCAGGCTCGGTCAAGCTATCCCATCCCGTTCAAGGAATTCCGTATCGGATTTCGGTAAAATATCAGTCGACCTAAGAGATAAAATTTTGGAGATATATCGGAGATATTTGTAAAAAAATATCGGTAGTTGATAACCAATTTTTACCATATATTTTTACAATTTAACTTCTAAAATGAGTTATACTCATTTAGACAAAGCATAGATTTCAAAATATGCATAAAAATACATATTAGGATGGGAAACAATGGGAAAGTCGGTTTTTTTTCCTTTTTTTTTAAAAAATTCCAATTTTTTTTGAAAATATTTTTTTTTTAAATAGCAAAATTTCACCAATGTTGTAAAAATTTTGAAAAAGCAATATTTGGTGATTTCAATTTATCGGGTAGCGGCCCAAAATCGATATATCGGCGAAATTTCGTCAATATAGAATTCCTTGGTCCAGTGTCCAGTGCAATTGGGATATATCCACATGATCTCCGGACCGCGTCCAGTGTCCAGGGGGATATAAGATGACCGCCAGTTCAACCAGGACTTGGTCCGACCACCATTCTGGGTCAGTGGCCGGGCCGGGTTTTAAAACATAGAATTCAACACATTTTGTACCTTCCTTTCAAGCTAATATATATAATTGCTTATCCAGAAAAGAAATTCATAATCACCGACATATTTTAAAGACAGCCAATTCAAATTTATGCACATATCAACATACTGAACCAAAATTTTCCTTGATTTCTGGTTTACCTTGCTCCTACAGTTGTACTAATTCAAAATTGTCGCTCTGCCCCTTTTAAATTGGATAAAGTTATGAAAAAAGCTCCACTAGGCAAATTAATTTTTTTTTTCTTTATTTTGCATTCTGTGGTTTTTTTTCTTTGATTTGGCATTTCTTAGCTAAACTCAGGGTGATAGTAATGAGAGTTGTCGGACAAAGATCAAGCTATGTCAAGAATCCCCGAAATTAAACTATGTTTCTTTATTTTCACAATAAAAACTGTAATCATGTGGTCAAGTGTATTAGTTGATGTTGGAATAATTTGAATTGCAGGTGAATGACAAATAATAAAAAATACAGCAGTTAAACTGTCATAAAACAGACCCACACCTCATATTTTGCCTCTAATTCAAGTTACAAATATGAAAGTAGGTAAGCTCTCATAAATACCTGCAGAAAACCCAAATATATTTTAATTTTTCCATACATAAAGGCAAAGCATTGCTAACAAAAAAGAAGGAATTGATGAAAACCCGATCAAACTTCTGACCTATTCATTTAATCAAACCAGGTAGATGCCATCCAAAACGGCAAATCCTGCAGCCACACCACCCTCATTTGATGAAGAAACCTTTGTCCTCATCAAATGACCACAATGATCGTTGACAATCACCTTCTCTTTGTTCCTTGTAAATCACAAAGGTTTTAGCCCAAAGTACGAACTCAATTATTATCTTTGACCAAATAAACATAATTTTGTGTTACCTTAGGTAAGCACTGTAAATTCCAAGCTCTGAAATTGCTTGATCTTGGTAACACATACCATCCCGAACCATATAAGCTAAAGAAGTTTTGGGGAAAATTCTCTGCATCAGTATAAATGCTGCCAGTTCTTCTCTGCCTTCCTTTTGCAATCTGCTGAGGGTTTTCCTCACATCTCCTCCATAGATATTATTTCCTGGTGGTCAAGAAAACAATTTGAAAGATCAGGTTTACATGAAAAACAAGTGATGGCTGGATTGGTTAGAGCTAAAAAGGTAAACCTCCTCCTTCTCTTTGGGGTTTGAGAACAAATAATTCAGGTTTTTCCATTGCTGCCTTAACGGCATCCAAATCATCCAAACTCCACAATCCGGCAAAGGATTTTCTAAGCTTTGCCACATCATCCTTGTCAAGGAACCTGATTATTGCAAGAAGATATAATTTTTTGGTAATGCAAACAAGTAGTTGTGCACTGATCTTACTCTTCAAATATATAAATTGACATGAAAAGTAGGAGATTCTCAAGGAACACAAGACGAGCTTATAATTTGATAGATTGATAAGAATACGAGACTGTAACATACTCTATCTCTGTGGAGAATAATTTTCATATAGTTTTACTTACCTCTGTTTAGACTCTCAAATAGTTTTATATTTTAGTATGTACTTTTATTATGTTTATAAAGGTTCAAAAAACCTTTTCTACATAATGTCTATTTATGTCCATATCGATATGTTTATCCACTCACCTTGAATTTTGTTGCGTTCGCTTGCAGATTGACCACAGAGACAGGCAGGCATGTGGTGGGTTATAATTGCCTCCATCAGATGAAAATGCTGAGATGGGGTTTTATGTTGGGCTTAGGCTCAATGTTTGGGACATGAGCCTAATGAATAGTAGTACTCCCTCTGGGCACTTTTGATAGATGCAATTGATTTTCAAAATGAACTAACTTTAGATCATTTTAAAAATCAATTGCATCTATTAAAAGTGCCCAGAGGGACTAAGACGCTTCCAACTCCCTTGATCCAGAATTCCGATTCTAGGTTTTCATGGTCCAGACTCCAGACCTTAGTCTTCCATGAAAAACTGGCTGGTAGCTGCTTAACCCTATTTGCTCAAATGCCACTCGGATTCTCCAACTCCTTCAAATCAGAACCAACCCAAATTGCCTATCAAACAACATTTCAGACTACCTCTAGATTTGCAGCTCCCACTTGCTAATGGCTTCCATGTATGCCAGCACCCACGTGCAGATCCTCTGCTTCCGCCATGACACTACCTCCATGTGACAATGTACCCCCTGGCTGCAGCTGCTCCCCCACAACCTACTCCTCCTTCCATATCCCCCTTGCACTTGCAGCTCCAGGAAATCTCGCAACTAAAGGCCGGCCCTTAACTATCAATTGCCAGGTAGGATTTAGCAATAAAAAAGTCAAAGGTAGGAGCTCCGGTTGGCCATCCATGGGAAATCAAACTGAATGGCAACTGCAGTGGGCCTCCGAAGTGCTTGGAATGAGCAAGGCGCCAATCCCTACTTGTCTCTGACAAATTTCTTCTACATAATTAAAATTTCAACACATCATTTATAAGAATGTGGGTTGGGTCGGTCAGATGTGTATTTGAGTACAGGAAGAGAATCTGTACTCCATTACAGATTTCTTTGGGCAGCATTTTTTAATATTTTGAATATTGTGAGTACTTCATTCCTATTAAAAGCTTAAACGTTGTAGGGAGAGTGCATACACTTTTCCCTTAATATGGTTTATGAATCCTTAAACGAGAACTAATTCTAGCCCATAATATGAGTAAAAATGCTTCTAAGAAGCTTAAGAAAATAAACAAAAATTGGCAGCATCTAGATACTGGGCAATGACTCTAACCTACACATGGTATAATTATTGACCACTGGTTGCTCCTTGCCTCAACGTAGTGGCTCCACCAGTAGCAAGTTAGCCCTGTTTAAAAGTTCATGGTCCTTTCCAAAGAACAATCGGGAGCCCCACCAGGGCCCTTTTCTTCGCAGCAAGTTGCTGGCTTATTTTAAGATTTCTTTCAATGCAAAAAGAGTCAAGCAGCTACAATGTCAATAAATTAATAGCATACCTTTCCAATACGGTGGGCTTCGCAAGCTCTTGCTGAATCTTCTTAGTGCCCACTAAATGGTATGAAATGGAGGGACATTTTACAGCTGAGGACTGTTCCATCACCAGTCTAGCTCTCCACTCCTGCATAATAGAATAACATGAGCCCCATGACAAATAAACGCCAAACATAATCATATAAACAGGCATTGAAGCATCCACTAAATAGGGTGTATCATAATCATAATCATAATCAATTAGCGCCTTTTCCCAACTATTTGGGGTCGGCGACACAGATCCTACTCCTCCATTCCAGCCTGTTTTGGGCTACCTCTTTTGTAAGAGATAATAAAGTCAAATCCTTTCTTATTAACTCCATCCAAGTTCTCTTAGGTCTCCCTCTCCCTCTTTTAGCATCGTTTACCTGTATCCCTTCTAATCTTCTCACAGGGGCATCTAAAGGTCTTCTTTGCATATATGCCCATACCAACGCAACCTACATTCCCTCAGCTTCTCCCCTAAAGGCGCTACTCCTAGGCTCTCACGAATATATTCATTTCTAATCCTATCTCTCCTAGTTATCCCACTCATCCACCTCAACATTCTCAATTCGGCTACATTCAACTTATCTATATGACTCCTCTTTGGTGCCCAGCACTCCGCTCCATAGAGTATTGCAGGCTTAATAGCCGTCCTATAGAACTTGCCTTTGAGTCTTTTTGGAACCCGCTTATCACACAACACTCCCGAGGCTGCCCTCCACTTTACCCACCCCGCATTTATCCTATGCACCACATCCCTATCAATATCCCCTTCTTTATGGATAATGGATCCTAAGTAACGAAATTGATCACACCTTAGCACTTCTTGCCCATCTATTTCAACTAGGGCTCTATCTATAGTTCTACCTTCCTTAAAATTAAATTCCATGCACTCGGTCTTAGTCCTACTTATTTTAAAACCTTTTGATTCTAGAGCAACCCTCCACAATTCTAATTTCGCATTTAAACCTACTTTACTCTCATCAATTAAAACTACATCATCTGCAAAAAGCATACACCAAGGTACATTATCTTGCAAATGACTAGTAAGCTCATCCATAACTAAAGCGAAAAGATACGGACTTAAGGCTGAAGACCTACCGTAACCAAAAACTCCTTAGTTTCCCCCCCAATAGTCCGCACACTAGTCACAACCCCTTCATACATATCCTTTATGATATCTATGTAACCTCTTATGACACCCTTCTTCTTCAAAACACTCCAAATAAGCTTTCTCGGCACTCTATCGTAGGCTTTTTCCAAATCTATGAAGGCCATATAAAGGTTTTGTTTTCTATCCCTGTACCTCTCAACTAACTGCCGTAGTAAAAATATAGCTTCCGTTGTTGACCTCTCTGGCATGAAACCAAATTGATTCTCTGATACTTTAGTAACTTTTCGCAAACGCCCTTCTAATACTGTCTCCCATAATTTCATAGTATGCCCCATAACTTTTATACCTCTATAGTTTGTACAACTTTGGATATCCCCTTTATTTTTATACAAGGGTATGAGGGTACTCCTCCTCCACTCCTCTGGCATCCTCTTAGATTTCCAAATATTGTTGAACAAAATAGTCAACCAAGTTAAGCCCACACCTCCCAGTGCCTTCCACACTTCAATAGGAATTCCATCGGGCCCTAGAGCCTTGCCTTTCTTCATCTTCCTTAACGCAGCACCTACTTCCTCTATGGAGAATCTCCTAAAATAAGTCACCTCTTTAACAAGACTAGACTCAAACTCTATCCCACTACTATAATTCTCATTCAATAAACGCTCAAAATACTCACGCCATCTCTCCCTAATTTCCTCATCTTTATCTAAGACCCTTTGATCTTCACTTTTAATACACCTAACTTGCTCTAAGTCCCTACTCATATCCCTTAACTTGGCTAACTTATAAACGTCCCTCTCCCCCTCCTTCGTCCCTAGCCTATTATATAAGTCATCAAACGCCTTAAATTTAGCTTCACTCACTATCTTTTTAGCCACTCTCTTTATCAGGAAAATTTATCTCTTTATTTTAGTACAAATATCGTTGAAGTCTTAAACACCCCAAAAATGGTGCACCAAACAACCATAAATGTTCACCAAAGAAAATCCGATGTCCAAATAAAGCCAGACATGTAAAACATTGGCCTTCATGGAAAGTCCAGAAGGAACAGTTCATGAACTAAATTCATCAGATTTTCTAGATATTTTTTTAAGTAGGATTAATTGTTCAAGAGCTGCATCAAGTCCAAGAAGTTTGCAGCCAAGGACGAAAAGTTACTACACAAGTAGCAAATTATAAAGCGAATACATACTGCTTCTGAAGGATAATCATTTGGAGAATATCCAGCTCTAAAATAGATGACTCCAATAGTACGTTTGTTACTGCAAATACAAAATCAACAACAAAAATGTAATGAGATGACAAATCATTGCTACAAAAACTTAAGAAATAAAATGATCACTGATTAACTTGGTTATTAAGCATAGGCCAAATTAATTCATACACTTGGAATGATCCATCAGGTAGAACTCTGCCTTCTGCATCTATTTCTGCTAAGGTTTTCCTGATAGTTGTCACGTTGTGTGTGTTAAGAGCTAAGGAAAATAATCCTTCCAGAGATATCGCAGCAAAATTATATTCACGCCATGGGAACTAAGATACTAGTCATGCTGTAGTAGAATCCATCATACAATATAAACAACCGAAGTGGCAAAACTCAAGATGAAGTAAACAATCAAAACTTGAGGATTAATCTCTAGCAGTATATTAACTAACATTCAAAAATGATTCTCGTACATTCGCTAAAAATATAGAATGACAAAAAATTTAAACTACTAAGCTTAAGAAAACAAATTAAGGATATCTTTGCTTCAGTACTACAGAAAGCCAATACTGATCATACATGTTACGCTCTTCTGGTTGAACAACAATCATCACCACTGCACTGTCAGTAAACAGTCAAATAAGTGTCCCAATTAAGAGTTATTCAATGAAGAAGAAAACAAAGCAAGCATCTTAGTATTCCAATGATGAACCTGCTGTTATTGAACTCATTCAAAGCTTTAGCTATTGCCTCCGCAAATTGATTAACAGCACTATTTTCTGGAACACCCTTTGACTCTAATCCAAGGTGCTGACCGTGGTGATCAAGTAGGTTCCTGCACAATGGTTGACCTTATTAATGTACTTAATGCTTCAACACATTTCATACCGTACATGAAAAATGAACAAGAATATAAACCCTTAAATTTTCAGTAGACCCTAGATACAGAGCTCAACCTGTGAAGTTCAGTCAAACGACAGCTAAGACCAGGAAAAGAAGATGAAATTGTGTTGAGCTCGATTTGAAGCAGTTCTTTGGTCTCCGAATCTAGCATATAATCTGAACGATGCAAACCCAGACGTATGTCCTAGGAAACAACAAAGATGAGATCAGCTATAAATTAAATAAAAAAAGAGCTCCTTAATCTCCATGAGAAATCACAAGCACACCAATAATTAACGATCCAATGTACGATTGTCATAATTAGAGGAAAAAATAATATCTCTGCATTTTTGTCGTGATTGAAGTTAGAAGGATTTTACTTGGGAACTACCCTTTGATTAAATTTGATATCTGGACATAGGCCTTCTTAAATTTAATTTTGTCAAAAAAACAATAGAAGATTGCACAATGGATGATCATCAGTCAGTTAAAACAGTAAAATATATATTTCTTATCTTTGTTCCATTCATTCTTATCTCCTCTAATTTTACTTAATTCACTCCCTTTCCACCATCGTCTGACTTCCACCATTTCTTTCCTCTGTTCTTCACCTATTATTTCTTTCTTCTCCAACATTGCCTTTTCTCTGTTCCTCCCTCTATCTCTATCTTCGGCGAGATATTGTATCTCGGCCAGGGACTGAGATATATATTCCAAGAAGAGGTCTCAACTGTTGATCGTTTCACTGTACTTTTCATCTGTAAGACTTGGAAGAGATATTGCAATATCTCGCCCAAATGTTTTTCTTTTTTTACCTTTCATTTTCTCCTCTCTTGAGCTTTGGCGAGATCTAGTGATATCTTGACGAGACATACACATCAGTTATTTACGTAAAGTATGTTTCCTCGTCATGAAAATCATTTTCCCATCTCTCCAAGATCTATTCAAGATCTCTCCAATCTTCTTCTTCACAGCAGAGCGCAATGGACACCAAACTGAGATGGCCAACTATGGTCTAGTCATGACAAAAAAAATGGCAGGTTTAAAAAAAACATTACCTCCTTTTTGTTGATTTCAAGCATCTTGGAATGGATATCTAAGAGCCTACTGGTAAAAGCATCAACCTTCTTTGTTCTGCAAGAAAAAAAAACATGACAATGTGCATGTCATGGCGTTGCACATTTTTTTGAAGCTATCAACAATAGATGTAAAGGTAACACAGCTACCATCTCGCTGAAAACAAAATAACAGTCAACACGTAAATGTCATTTCAACATCCTGAAATGAAGGATTTAGCTTTTGTGTATTGGTCGGCTTTAGCCAGTATGGGCGGGCCTCGGTTTCACCACCCATGGTCCCTGAGTAGAGGCACTTGCTGTAGTCAGCTGCAAACTTCCATCCTTGGCGTGCCCCATATTTCCATATGGGTAGAGGTTTTGGGCGCACGCAGTTCCCCACTTTCGCTGCAGAGGGTGTGCACCGTCACAGGCGTCTGTCTCAATCCCTTATTATGGCGCCTGGTGCTTGTGTTCATGATCCTCCTGGCAGATCTGGGAGGAATAACTGATCTATCAATCGGCATCTAGCCGACCCCATGGAGACAATCCTTGTGTATCGCACTGGCGATTCCGTCGCAGCGTTGATGGTTCAGATGATGGTTTTTCCCCTTCTTGTTGATGGTCTGGTTGTATAACTCGTAGTGTGTATGTTTGCTATTCGGCTTCCCGCAGCCGTTCCCTATGTAGCGAGCTCCTTATGTACTTCCTCTTTTGTTAATGTATCTTCTTTGCCAAAAAAAAAAAACCACATAGCATGAGAAAACCATGAAAAATGACAACAAAGACCATGGGTTTTTGTTCCAAAATTCTCTCCATTAGTCAGTGGTAGGTAATATTCAATCCCCAAAACATTCATCTTTCTGCACACATTAATATGTTTATGAGCAATAAAGTGTTTTCTATCACCAAAACTAATTGATAAACTACTTAAAATTGAAGCATAGACTTCCAGTTTGCACCTCAAAATTTGGTTCAACCCTCAGGGTAGGAAAAATATGTTATAGCCATAACAGTCCAGAAAATATATTAGAAAGAACAGAGATGTACTGAGTAAAAACATCGTCAATAAGAATAATCAGAGAGAGAACCTAGATAAAGAATCCTGTAAAAATTTTGCATCCAAGCTCACACGATCTACAAGCTCATTGAAAATGGGAGCAAGCTCACATGCTTGTTTCCAGTGACTTTGAGGGAAAGGTGTGGGAAGAAGGGAAATAGGTGCATGAACCAATCCAACACCAGGAACTATTCCTGACCTCTGCAAGGCAATAAGAAGCATATGAAGAGAGAATATTGATATCTAATCTATATACTACTATTAAAAGTAAAAGAGGCAGAACAGACAGTTTCATGTCCTGTTCAAAAAATGACCCTGACATAAAACTTGCAATGATTTGGCATATCAAAACAATTCAGCACTTGCAAAGCACTATTTTAAAGAAAAAAACATTGGCAAAAAAATACTTCAATAAAAACAACAAAAAATTATGTAAAATTTCGATTCTTTTGTTGTACGTGAATCCTGCACATGCACATTTTACTAGTATTCAACAAATAAATGGTCACTACCACTAGTTCTAAATAGTATATATCTGCATCTAATTTAGTAAGATTAGGAACCCACTCTGTACAGAAAACCGTTGATGAGCTATTTGAGTAAAAACCTAGTCAGTGCATTTCTCATATTGTGAGATAGGATTCTGCAACACAGCTTTTCCTTCACTCAGCAGTCCAAAATATAGAGTCAAAACATCGAACGAAACAATTTCCTATCATGGAAGAGCAGCTTCCTAATTTATGTAAAAAAAAGATCAATGGAAAGATATTAACCCAACTACACCAACTTTTGCCACAGTTTGCCAGTGTCTGAAATGAGTTACCAACCAAAAATGCACCATTTTCAACAAAAGGGAATTGAATCCAATCCATACTACTGCTAAACACATCTCACATAAATGTATTAGTCAGTCAGTTTAAGAGAAATTTCACATCTATAACTTGTCCAGCTTCAAGATGGAAACAAAAGAGAAATATTGAATTTGATCCTTTAATTATGCACAATGCTGCAAAGCCTTCCATAAAAGAGCAAGTTTACTCTGGTACTCAAGGTACATAATGAGACCGATACCCGATCAATGATTCTCATTCAAGCAGTAAAAATCCAAATCTCGAAAAGAAAATTATCAAAGCTCTGTATTGGTCAGCCATTTGGATAAAGAGTGAGTGACTACCCTTAAAAAAATCTCTCTATTTCTCAATTTCCTTTCAAACATTTTGCAAGCCCAAGAATGCATCCAACTATAGCACCAAAAACTTGAGCCATTTAAATAATGAAAAGAGGGCGATCAAGATTTACAGTAGTTCAACAGTGTTTAAGAATCAATACAATAGGTTTCTACACCAATGAACCTTCCCTTGAAACAATTCTCTCTAATCTCAATTTGCTTTCAAACATTTTGCAAAGAAACAATTCTCTCTAATCTCAATTTGCTTTCAAACATTTTGCAAAGGTACCCAAGTAGGCATCCAACCATAGCATCAAAACTTGAGTAATTTGTATAACATAAAGAAGAGATCAACCAGATAGTGCATATCCCTACAACTACAACAAGTTCTACAGTTATCCAATACCAAAAAAAAGCAACTAATTTGAGTAACTTGAATAATAGAAGAGATCAATCCGATAGTGCATATCCCTACGACTACATCAAGTTCTACAGTTACCCAATACCAAAAAAAGCAACTAATTTTGAGTAATTGGAATGATGTAAAGAAAGAGATCAACCGGGGAGTGCATATTCTTACAACTACATCAAGTTCTACAGTAATATACCACCAAAAAAAGAGCAACTACTTCTGAGGAATTTGAATAATATAGAAGAGATAGTGCACATCCCTACAAGTATGTCAAGTTCTAAAGTAATCCAATACCAAAGAAAAGCAACTACTTTCCAACAACCTCACCAAAAAAAAACACAAACCAACTTCAGAACTATGCGAAAAACAACAAATTTCTACCTACCGGATTGTTTCTGTCACCAACAACAAGCCCATGAAGGGAGCACCACACCAGCGCCTCCGAGACCATCTCCTGCAGCAACTCCGGCGAAACGTTGAGAGGATCATCCATCCGACCTTCAACCTTTTCTGGGTTTTCAGTCTCTTGACTGTCCAGCGGCTTAACGGAGGATGAGAGGCAAGAAAGGGAGGATCTTTCCATGGTTTTCGACAGATTGGAGGGATGGGTCTGGAAGAGATGCAAGGGAGGAGTGACAAGTGGCCGGGGTTTGGGAAATTGATAAGGGAAAATAGTATGATTGGTTGTATATGGAGAGAGGAAAAGAGAGTCGCAGCCCATGGAATGTGAATCTCACTTTTTTCTCCCTTTTTCCTCAACAATAATTTGAGGAGAATCTTTGCTCTTGATACAGACAGGCTTTGAGTTGGCTTCATCTTTATACCATATTAATAGTCATATTTAGTACTCAGTCATAGTCATAGTCATCGTCATAATAATAAATAATGTTTTTGCTATTGGAGTCATAATCATAATTAAGTAGTCTTTTTGTCTGTTCTTTTTGCCCACCTATCTGTCCACTGAATTTTATTTTAGAAAATCAAGGAAACCATTATTATCATACAATTTGAAACTTTGAAGCGCGGTATCTACATGAATGGGCTCTCACAACGATGAATAAACGTAATTAAACAACGGCGTTAATGCAAGGTCAAGTTGATTGACAAAATTTCCATTTTTTTAGGCTCTAATCCATTTTTTATCGACCTGGTGAAAGGGATTGGATCATTAATGTTTTTTTAAGGGAGCATTGGATCATCGTGATCCAACAGGGGGGTATTGCTGATTAAGTTACAGATTGATGCAGAGCCATTGGATCATGATCTAACGGCTGTCTGATCTCTGATTTTAGTAAAAATTGTGACCAAACAACTTGAACTGCCTTTTGGTGTTGCCTGTTTATAATCTCGAAAACATTTTTGGAAGTTTCAATATATTGATTGGCGTTCATTTTTGTCCCAACTAGTTCGCCGCTGACTATCGTCATATAGAAGTGCAATAGGTGTAGTAGAGCTGGAGGTAGAGGGGAAAGGCATCACCAGCAAATACAAAACTGCCAAATATTGCAATTGAAGAGAACAAACTGTACAATAATATATATGAACCTCAACAACCTTGCCCTTTCCCAATTTTCATTCCCTTCTTTGTCATTTATCTTCGTCAAAAGTTATCTACATGAAGAAAAAGGAAAACCCCCACAAGCCCAAAACTCCTCAACCAAAACCAAATCCTTCGCTCCCTTCATGAATGGCCATTAGTAACCTATCTTGTAGTTGCTGCTTAGAAGGATATTCTGGAAGGTCCAGCTGGTTAAAACTGCAATCGCCAAGGGAACAGCAAAAATTAGAAGAATAACTTGAGCTTACGTATATTTTGCATAAGCAACAATTTATTATGGCAAAATACTTGTTGCTCAGAAAGATACAAAAAAGGAAAAGAGAATATTAATAGCAAATTAAATTAGCATATACCATGTATGCGCAGATGGCAAGTGATTGGCACTTCCATAAGCTTTATGGATCTGGAACCGCTGTGAGCCCGAGATTCCCTGAAGTGCACTAAAGCCTTCTAAAGGCACCTGGAATTTGGCCAAAAATAAATTCATGTTAGCGTACCCAAGATAAAGCAAAAAGAAGCTTTAAGGCAAACAAAGTGACACTAATATATGCAATCAGTTCATAGAATTAAGAATTTGAAAGCAAAAGTCAGATTGTTTTGGTAATAAATTCCACGTGTGTGCCATGTGGTCTTGTATTAAACACCTGCTTCTGTCACAGAGAATAGACTAATAAGACTGCCCGCCAGATAATGGCTAATTATGACCACAGTTCAAAACCTTCCTCTTCATCGTCATCAGCATCGTGTAGCTTCTGCCAGCTATGGATTCACGACGAAGGTTTTATCATGCTGTGTGTAATTTTCTTGTGGGCATTGTTCTTCGTTTTGACTTGTAATAGTCATTGATCTCTAGTACATATATTTATTATTAATTATTAATCAGCAATCAACATCATCATCATCATATGCCTTATCCAAGCTATCTGGGGTCGGCGGCATGGATTATATACCGCATTTGACTCTTATCGGAATCAAAATGGTACAAAATCCATACAAAGAAACAGTGGCAAGTTTTTAATCAACAATCAACAATATAGCTAAATGGAAAGTACCTGCTCTAGAGAAAAAAAAAACATGTTATGCACTAATAAAAGTACCTTTGATGTTCCGGTAACAAATTGCAAGAGACGAGCCTTATCCTCCTTGCTAAATCCTTGAACTACTTCCCAAAACCATTGAATGACAGGTGATGCAGCACTATATCCAGAGTATTCCGTATTTGCCCTCAAGTCATCCACTACATGTAGAAAGGGGAATCGTATAAGAATAATGGCAACATACTAATAAACAACATATGAAACCTTCAGGAAACTCACAGTCAATTTCTGGAAGTCCGCTAATTAATAATTCCAATTCTTTGTCGTTGAAGATTGATACTAGTTCACGAGGAATCAACTCATTGAAACCTTCCAAGAAGGCATTTATTTGAGGACGAATAGCAGTTGTCAACCTATGCTCAGCAACAAGATTGACATACTGATGCTTGTTCTCCTCAGTGACTTTGATGTTTCGGCCTCCAGGTATCAATTCATAATCTGTGACCTAATTCCCCCAACAAAGCTTATATAGTATTAAAGATATAATCAGATATAAAAAATGAATTCTTTTCTGGTTCAATATCTACCTCTGTTTTTTCATATAATATAAGTTTCTCCTCGTCTGCATCCATGCTGAAGGTAAGGTCCAACACATCACTGATGTCATTCTACAAAATCAAAGAATACAAAGATGTACATTTAAATTCCCTCACAGCAAAGGAAAAGCTATACAGACAAAATGGAAAAATTTCAAGCACCTCAAGCATCCATTTTAAGTTTTTGAAGTAATCAGGGTCAATGGCCTCAATGTCATGGTATGTAACCTTGACACCAAGAATGTGCTTGTAGAAAGAACGTGTGAAATGTACATCCAGAAGCTGTCCATCAAAAAGAGCCTTTCCAACCTATAATTCAAACAAAACAGGAGTAGAATTAGCTAGCAATTACAACTCTTCATTTCATATATTTGTAAATGAAAAGAGACTCACCACTCTCCCAACGAACTTGAAATACGATAAATGCTCCGTTTGGTAAACAGAATTAGGATTTGGTTGAAAGGTTGATTCATTGCCCACAGTTGTAAAAAGTAGGGCCCCCTTGTCAAAGATGACCCTCGACAACAATTGATACCATTCTCTTGTGAGTCCACCGGCATCAATCCCTTCTTCCCCTTGGAAATGAACTGTTAATCTTCCCTTTAAATCTTGAGTAGAACGCAGCCTAAGCTGATTATACGAATCCTCCAAAATGTATGCTCTCCTCACAGATATCCTGAGGGGGCTATGATGATCGTGTTGATGCTTTATTTTGGATCTGAAGTGTGCACGCTTGTTGTCAAAATCAATGAAGCGTGGCACCTGCAGCATAAGAGAGAACGATTTCTCCAGCAATCCAGGGTTTTGGCGAATAAAAGCATTCAAGAGCTTCCTGTGCTTCTCTGAGAATTTTACAAAAGCAACTTGTTTTTCATCAGCCTTTGCCTGCAAACAGGACGACTTTTGTGAACTAGAAGTTGCAGTAGCATCTTCAAGCTCAGATGTCACACCAGCCGAGACATCATGTCCAGATCCTGACTGTCCAGGATGCAGCTTTTCACATGTCACAAAGAAGGACTCGATATACGGCAAGATATTCTGGGTTCCAGCTGGAAGAGGGGATGCAGCACTAGCATTTGTCAATCTAGAAGAGCCAGCAGATGTAGAAGGCATTTCTAACACAGAATCTGGAGAATTCTCTATTTTGCTTATGCAAGAGCTCAGCTCCATCCATAAAGGCTCTAAAGTTGCATTAATGCCTGAAATTTGGGACAGAGCATCACTATAGTCTTTCTCCGATAGAACCAAAGTATCCTTTTCCTTCTCAAGCAACAATGAGACCAGAGAGCTAAGTGCTTGAAGGACTCTTAATATTGCAGTCCCATCATTTGACGCAGTGGTGATGAGCACTTTCTCCACTTCTCCATATGTCTGCAATTCATTCATCGAAGATTGGCACAAATTTTGCACAGAATCTGCCAATTCAGTTATAAACAGATGGCAATGAGTGGGGGCAATTGCCACCAGCTTCTTCAGCACCTCTGACACTAGCACATATGCATTGTCCGACAAACTGCAAGTAGGGACAATAAACTTATATTAAGTTGCTACGGTGACAGTAAAAAAACAAGGTTATACAATTACCCTTATAACATTCCATAATTTTTGTCAACGCATCTATCTTTTCAGGGATTATTTTTATGTAGATTCAATGATGCCCTAACTGCCTTTTCCTTAGAAAGCTCCATTCACTACCGTTCATGGAGTTCTAAGTTTCACTCAAAAATAAGAATCGTGCAACAGAATGCAGACTACTTTTTGCAATTTTCTACTACTAACGAACTATTAACTATTAAATACTTGAAACTAATATGAATAGCAGGTTTTTGAAGGTGTATTTCAAACCAAACGAGAAATTAGGCAATAGCATATTGTACCCATCGCGAGCCAGCAAAGAACATAAAAGACGAAGTTCTGAATGCGGCAGACTGAGAAGTGCAGAAGAGATTTGTATTTCATTGTTCACGGCCGAAACTGAAGCCTCGGCGGTGGGTTTGGACTCATTAACCATCTGTGTATCTGTCACAGAGCTTTGAGAACCAGAAAATTCCTCGGATGAAGAAGATTTCTTACTTTGTCCAGAGTTGCTATCCACACTATCAATGACAACTTCCAGCAAGCTGAGGAGCTATCACAAAGAAATAAAATATATAATACTTGCAAATTTGTGAAAAAAGGGGAAGAACAATTGAACGATAACAAACAACAAAATGAGGAAGAAGATAAAAGTTATACACAATTGCTACCTGCTCAAGATGAGCGATACTCCTCAAATATAGAGGAAGGTTCAAAAGACCCAAAAGCATAACTACAGCAAAATCTCTCTCTCTGTCTTTGTCCTCATCCATGATCATCACAGCCTTCCCACGTGTCTGATCAAGGTCATCCAGATTTTGTGCAGGTGGCCTAGGCAACTCGAGATGTAATAAAAGCTTAGCCACATAAGGATGATTTCTAGCCAAGTATGTCAGAGTTTCCAGAATTCGTCGAGACACAAGGGGTGGCACTCCTGAACAAAGGTCAATTCCATGTATAAAATCAGATATGGCTATTATTAGACCAAGGCATTACTTTCAGATCTTGATATAATATCTTGCCAGAGGAATGAAAAAGCAAACTGACACTCGTGATCAACTTTTCAAGAAGATGCAAAACAAAGAGACAGGAACGCATAAATTTTCAAAGTTCCAAATACTGTAACCATCCAATCAATCAGCATTTCAGGGTTGATCTCTTCCAAACTAGGGTCTATATCACTAAATACATTTGCCAAGAGATGCTTATGGGGATAACTAGATCCTAATATCTTCTTCAAAATATGCCAATATGTCATACTTCTCATTAATCATCGTGATCCAAATATGTAGACCAATTTTGGCAGTGCAGATGGGAAAAGGTCGACTACAATCAATAATAGGATTTGACAAGCGGTATCTGACAGACACTCTGAATGGCAAGCAATTAGGATTCTTACAAAGTCAATTAAGATTGTATTCTATAAATTAGCACTTGAATTTCTAAACAAGAACATCATAATCGTAACATATTCCACAAAAAAATAAGGATGCTTTATCTGGATAGCTACCAACAAGCGATGGGCACCTACCATTTGAATATTGGGGCCGAGAATACATAACGTGGCTTTGACAAGCATATAGCCTGTATGGTGGTTCCTCAGTACCATCTAAAATCCTCACTGGTCCTCGTATATCAAGCATCAGCATGTCAATAAGAATTTGAACTAAAGAGGTCCTAGTTTCAGAATGAGCACATAGGTTCAAAAGAAGTCTCTGCAATTGACCCTTATAAAGGGGCTGCAACGCAGACAATAAAGGTTATGTCAATTCTACACGGAAAATAAAATACCAAAAAGGTTTAAGAACAAATGATCACCTGAACAACTCGAAGCAACCTAATCATAGCTTTCAAAGCTTCTTGATCAACTAAAGGAGCCCCATCAGCTTCAATCACCTTCCCTCCAACCCTGCGAGAGCCAACAGACCCTACAGCTCTCTCAAGGCCAGAAACAATACCGTCTATTCGCCTAGAAGACTCACCCCGCCTGCTTCTTGGGTACATTCCTAGAAAATTACGACTATATCTATGTGCAAACCTCTCACGCAACATGTTTGCCTCAGCAACAAGTGCAGGGGTCAAATTTGCCAAAATAGCATCTGAAGAAGTCAACAGCACCTAAATAATGCAAAAAAAGCACATGTTCACATCAGTCATGGACAAAACTATGGCAACAAAGGCTTATGGGGAAAAAAGATACAAACAGGTACCCATACCTCTTCTCGCACATCAGATGGAAAAGTCGCAATTATGGAAACAGTGTCCATTTCAACAGGTTGCCCCTCCAGCTCCTGTGACTGGTGGAGCCTTTGAGCTTGTTGCTGAGCTAGGACTTCAGCACGGATATCAGAAGGTAGAGCTGCTAGAAACTCAGGATCAATCTCACCTGCAGCCTGAGTTTGCTCGTTTGGCGGCTGTGCCACTTGGTTCTGCTGAGCAGACAAGACCTCAGCTCGCAACTCCTCTGGAAGGGCGTCTAGGAATGCAGGATCAATTGAGCCAGCCTCAGCTTCCCTTTGCTGCTCCTCACCCACACCCACATTTGGATTTAGTTCCGGATTAGAAGGAGGAAGCACTTCATTGACACTTTGAAGAAGTGAAGCATCACTGCTAATAGTCGGGGTGACAGTCCCTGAGGAGGCAATGGCCCTTCTTAATCTCTCAGGAGGCCCTGGTCTTTCTCCTCCATCATCATGTCCATCTGCACTTCCAATCTCCACTTCCAGACTGCGTAGGCTCTCCCCCAAAGTCGCACCACTTCCACCACTCTCTTGGCTCACTGCTTCAACATCACGGACAGTGGCATCACTCCGTTCAAACTGCATGTCATTGTCAGTTGGCTCGATACCAACATTGCCTGCTTCTTCTGAACCCACATCACAAGAGGCAATAGTTATAGCCTCATTGTTCACATTCTCCTCCCCAGATATTTCCTCCCTTAGTCTCACCATTTCTTGCGATTGGTTGGCATCTCCATTACCCTCTGGTTGCAATGTCATATTCTGATTAGAAGATTGATGCTGGGAGGGCGGCCTCAGTTGCGACACAAGCAACTCCTCAACGCCCTGTGGTATAATAGGCCCACTAGATCCACTACTGCGAGGCTGACTCTCATCAAACCACATGTTAAAACGATGTCCATGCCGTCCATTCCTCAGAGATCGGAAGATAGCATCCAACCGTGACAAACTACTCTCCATGCCTTGATCTGCGAGACCGTCATCACCAGCACCATCTGTCAAGATATAAACAGTAAACACTTCATTGAATACGCAAGACAGTCAACACAAAAGCCAAATTTCATGCATTAAAGGATGAACGGTTTGTTTTACCTGCTTGCCTGTGAGTAACTGGATGTGATGATGATGAAGACGGCAATGGTTCAACCAAGAGAGGGTGCCGAAGAGGAGTCCCATGGTCGCCACCTCTTCCAAGGAGATTATAGATGGATGTTGTACGCCCTTGGCGACGGGAACCAAAGACTTCAACAGGCATAACATGAAGCGCATCATTGGCAATATTGTTGTCTCGGCCAAAAACCTCAATTTGCTCAAGCACATTAATACCATTTATGCTTTCTTCCAACCTGAGAATGACCCCATCCTCGTCATCCTCATCCTCATCATCCTCTTCGTCCATTAGGTCTTCATCAAAGTCATCCTCATCAATCTCATGATCATCCTGATCTGTATCTGGATGCGACATGTGATGAACCTCATCTTCCTCTAAGTTATTATGTTCCTCCTCTTCCTCCTCTTCATCTTCATCTCCGTCATCTCCCTCTTCTCCTGTCATATCCTCCTCATCATCCTCATCATCGGAGTCCTCTTGTAAATTATGAGGAATATCAAATCTTATTTCGACACTCCCAATATTTCCATTTTCCAGACCTCCACCTTCTGAAGTTTCACGCATATAATCATCTTCATTACCATCCAAGTCATGGTCATGGTCCATATCATCAGTGTTAGAGTCTGAACTTCCTGATGTCTGGACTCCATTAAATGACTGTAAATGATCAGGACCCACTTCATTCTGATCTGGTTGTGATGCAGTTTCCAAGACCCGGAACCTATTATTACCATCATTGTTGTCAGTTCTGATAGAATGGTTTTCATCAGAAGCAGGATTCGAGGCCCTTGGCTCCTTTATAGAAGATTGATTTGCAGAGTGAACGTGTTCCTTAGTTACAGATTCCAAAGCCTTAACAATTCCACCAGCAATTTTGGAAGACTCTGGATGATCCAAATCCAATATCTGAAGAGTATGAGTTAAGGAACCAACTAATCCAACGTCAATAAAAGTAGCTGACGCTTCTGCAGAAATATAAGATCCTGTGGGTGATCGTGCAGCTAAAATATCATTTAGCAGATCAATGTAGGCATTGATATTGCAGTCTGGCACCCTGTATCCATCAGTTGAATCAACAAAATCATTAAAAACAGTATTAATCTCAAGGAAGATCCTTTTGCGACTCTCAGTAGAACGGATAGATGATGCCACCAAGAATTGGCTTGCTCTAGAAGCTAATTTGTGCCTCCAGTCACCTTCCAACTTTTTGCTACTATCTTTCTTATGGCTGCCAGAATATGGAAGCAATTTGTGAATAACATGATGGAATATCCCAGTACTTCCACTGCAATTTCCACTATAACTACGCTGAATAGGACCTCGAATGTTACTGATTTCTGTATCTCTTCTAAGGAGAATGTGCACAGATGAACCGTATGTTAAAAAAGTTTCAGCCAATAATTTCAAAATGAAAACGGTCTTCGCTAGAGTAGCTGTAGCATCCTGACCCCCTACGCTGCATTCTTCAGAGGCAGCAGCAACAGCTTTTCCTTTGGCCTTACTGGCCACAGTCCCATCAATCTCCATGTCTGCTAAGGACAGTGGACCAGAGGATCCAGTAGCTGGACTGCCATCTTTCTGAGGAGGTATAAAAGTCACTACAGCATCCAAGAGAAACTCAATAACACTAACAAAACTCTGTGCAGGCTTCCTATGAGCTTTACTAACTCTAGCATTTGAATCAGGCTGTTTACTATGGGCATTGCCTGGGGCCAATTCAACTTTTCCATCGGCACCTCGCTGCTTCTCTTTCTCATTCTCCCTTTCCTTTGATTTATCTTTCTCACGCTCTTTCAACAAAACTATGTGTGGACGTTCCCCAACCATCTCAACCTGACATACTGATTGAGCAGCTAGCATAAAGATTTCAGGATCCCGCAACACAACAGCAGACAAATTTTGAAGGAAATTTCTTGGTGTTACCCTCCCATTTGAGTGCCTGCTGGTGGCTCCAAGCAGGCTGTGTCGTATTTCTGTTTCCATGGCTTGCTGAAGAGTTTGCGGATCTTCAAGTATATGCCTGACTATTGTAGCAGCAACACTATCAAATCCAGTAAATAAGCTGCTTGTGGGCAAAGATAGCAAAGACGGCAAGCCTTCTGCCTCAAGGAAAGTGATTGCAACTGAATGGACTTTGGTAAGCGTTGCACATAATTGAAGAACCACATGCATAGTTTCAGAAGGAAGTTGACTTTGGATGCATCGACATCCAATCTCAATAAGCCTTTTCTTCTCCGTTATATCAATATTACGTGGATTCACTCCCAATATTGATCGCAGATTATTTGGTTTGTCATCCGTAATCACTGGTGTTTGGTTATTAACATCAACCTTTTTTTCTGCAGAAGACAATTCAGGATTCTGTTTTGGATCCAATTGCAACATTCGATCAATTGCAAGAAAAGCTGAAGTGACCCACTTTGGCACTTGAAGTCCATCACCATTATGCAAGCTAGGGTCCCATTGAGAGAGAATTTCCAAAGCAATTTTTACCAGTCCACTTTTAAAGGCAACTTCTCTTGCTGCTGAATCTTCATGTAGAACCAATGCAAGAACATGAAAGAGAGCAGACAATACGACATTATTGCCACTAGAAAGTTTCACCTGATCGAGAATAAAAGTAACAACCTTTGCACGGTAATGACCATCATTTTGAGAGCAAATCATCACAAGAAGGTCACGGACAGGAAATGCTAGAGGTTCTTCCATTTGCAAGAGCTTAACACATGTGGCTAACAATTCATCAACTGAAGGAAGCTGAACCATTTCTTCTTCCTGCTCAGTACTGACAGGGACAGCAGCATCATCATCCTTCATGGCTGTATCTGAGCTCCCCAGGGACATAGCAAGGGCACGAGCAAGTTCATCATCTTCTTGGGTTTCTTCGGGGTGTGAGAACAGCCATTCCATTGCCATCTCCACGCTATTTGTCCCCACTTGCCTAAGCGCTTCTTCGGCCCGAGACCTGGAAAAACCCATCTCAACAATCATAGAAATTGCTGATTCATCTGGAGGAGGGCCTGTTACGCGACCACCTCCACTAATATGGACAACATTCTTCACTTCAACTCCTGAGTAAATGTGCCGCATAATGGAAATAATTGCTGTAATAAATTCATAACCGCAGTCACTAAACTGAGGATGAGTCCAGATAGGAAGCACTGCCTTAAGAACCTTTGACTGAAGTACTTTAACAAATGTTTCAGGATCACGAGGAAAAGGGGCATTAGCATTAATGAGAGGTTGTGCAAGCAAATGCTTTGTAAAGGGTGAAATGACAAAGGATGAAGTTACCAAGTGGTCCATAAGTTTACCATAACTAGCCAAGGGACCATATATCCATGAATTGTTATTTTCATTTTTTTCATGTTGTCTCAAACTTCCCTCGTCAGTATCCATAGGAGAAGCAGATCCCCTATTTACTGCAAAAAGCAACTGGCTCGTAGCTTCAAATGTTGTCAAGATTGTCTGATCAACTCCGTGGCCATAAAAACAATTCACCAGAATTGGGTTGCATGATTCGGGCCGGTCCAATAGGATGGTATCAACAAAATCAACAACCTTACCCAGAAAACGGCATTTTGTTGATATCACACCTTCTGAATTTGATGGATCAGCAGGACCAACAAAATTCAAGTGGTCCAACACAATGGAAGCCAATGTAGAAACAACAGCTTTAGTGGAAGGAGAAATATTTATAGGATCATCTCGCCGCCTCGAAGGAAGTAACATCACTTTCCCCAACTCTAAAAATAGATGACTTATATGGAATGAGAGTGACCTCAACATGTCACAGCAAGAAGAATAATATGATCTCTGTTTATTACTTTCCGTTCTGTTAGATGCCACACCATCCGGTACACTGGACTGACGTCCAGATGCAGACCTTATGCTTGATGCACCTTCAATACCTGATCGCTGATGGAAACCAGTACCACGACCAATATCACGATACAAGTTAATTAGATCAAAAAATTGAGACTCAACACTCCAACCAGAGGCCCTTCTTCTAAGCAGAGGATCAATAAACTGCCGAAAAGAATTAAACCTTTGTTCCTCTGGCTCATTGGTGGAGCTTGTTTCCAATCTTCGAGAGTCACCGGAGCCAGAACTGGAACCATTGCCCACCACCTCCTCATTTTTTAAATCATCTAATAGTGCAATTTGCCATAAAATTTCCCTATGAATACACCCAATATCTACAAGCACATCCTGACTTCCATCTCCAAACTCAGAAAGTAATGCAGTCACCCATCGAGTATCCTTTGATGCAGCAAGGAAAAGAAGAAACTCAACAATAAAGAGAGGTGAGAAGATCTCACTATCCGGAGTGGTCCCGGGCACAAGTAAAAAGGAGCCTCCAACAGAACTTATCCCACTCAAAGCTTTCTTCAAATGATCGCGTAGAGAACAACAAAAAGCCTGTGCCAATGGGCCTGAATGATACTGCGTAAAACCTTTAAAAACTACAGTGCTGTGCAGTGCAATGGACATTCCTTCAGATGACTGTGCAATGCTAGGCCGAAGAAGAAGCTTCATCAAAGCTTCTATACCTCTCTTCTCTACAAATAACCTACAAGTTTCAGAGTTCTCCATTATTTGATGCACAAGCACCAACAAATGAAAAATGCAAAGTTGAAGAAACCGCTCATTGCTCATGGCATCCAAGGTTGGGTCTCCAGCAGAAAACAGACTGTCATTGGAATCAGTTTCCATTGCACTAGCTCCATCTACAATTAACGAGGAACCACCGGATGTTACTTCCCCCATTAAAGCAAGTTTTTCAACAATCTCAATAATTATTTCTACTCCAGTGCTCCTCAACGAAGATACATGTCGCAGTAGCTCCTCCACAGCATTTGCAAGAGGCACCACACCCTCATTCAATGGGACCACATACTTCTTGCTAGTAAAAGTGTCTACTAGAAAACGAAGCGGAGCAGTTTCCTTGACAGCCTCCAAACCTTTTGCATTCAAACAAATGGCACCCAGCCCACTAGGTACACATGTGAGAGCTTTCGAAGAAGGGAGAATTCCGACCTTTATAGAGGACAAAAAAGCATCTGGAAGACCCATTTCATGCAAAGCAGAGAAGCAGGTGGGATCCTTGTGAATTATTTCACTCATAACAGTCACTGCAGAAAAATATATGTCGCCTCCAAATTTGTTCACATTGTAAAATATCACCGACAAAGATGAAATTAAGGAGCTGTCAAGGTTATTGGGAGCCCTTCCAGAATTTGCAGGAGCATAAGTGGCAGATCCCAGTGCCTTCAGTAAAGCTTTTACAAGCCTTTTCTGGGCATAAAGAAAAACTTCAGATTTTGAGAAGTCCCCAATGACAATCAAATCGTTGGTTCCGCAGTTTACTCTATCAACTTCTGTCTTCAGCCTTTGAGCCAAAAGCTCAACTCCACCAAGATCTTTGAACAAGGATACAGCTGCATTGCTGTAATCCATAAGCTTTTGAAGTGTTTTTACTGCAGAGCACACAAGACCCATATGAGCTGAATCAGCATCCTGCAGGAGGGGTAGAAGAGTAGGAACCATCCCAGATCCTCTTATGGCACTGCCTGAACTCGATGAAGAGATAACATGAAGCAAGTAGAATTGCAGGAGAGCTTCAACAAATAGTAGAGAAGATGGGTCACTGGAGTTAGCATTCAATAGATGAACAGCTTTCTGAAGAACACTCAATAGAACCATCCGATTTCCACTGGCAGATATAATGTTTGATCCACTTAGTATCCGAGCTCTCTCATGAGATGATGAATATGCTGCTAACTGCGCTCCCAGAGCAAGCATAGCAAGAGTCCGTATTGTCCCAGGCACATCTTCTTCAGACCGAACAAGCCGAATCAGTTCATTTGTGTACTCGGGTTCATTGGCAAAAAAGGATACAAGTTCATCATGAGCATCATTAGACTGAACCAACCCAATAAAAGCAAGGAGGCAGATTCTACTGTACAGCCGACAAGTTTTGGGCGATTTGAATGCACGGGCATACCTAATGCGAGTTAGCAAGGAAAACCTGTGCTCTTGAGGCACATCATATTCACTAACAAGCTGCTTCAAAAGGGTCATATCATCCTCCATGCGTAAGTGCACATCTGGTATGTGTATAACCTGCAGGTTGGAAGAATGCTGCTTGTTTTCCCTAGGTTTCTCACTATAGAATTCAAAATGGAGTGTAGAACCTAGTCGAAACTGTGCTCTGTCTGAACTATTTTGTACATCAGACGGAAATAAGGAAAAGCCTTCGTCCTGGTTTTTCTCATTTGCCATCACACACGTATATAAACCCAATCCTTCTTCCTTGCTTCCCCATCCTTGTGCTAATGAGAGAAGATAGCTGTTCAATGAACCACACCCGATCAATTTCCCACTCACATGGAGCTTGGAAGGATTTATCTTTACCAGAGCTGAAAGAGTCTCCAAAGTTGCTATAAGAATTTCTGGGTCCGTAGATGCAAGCAGCGGTTTAAAATGCTGATATCAAAGTAAGCATCAAAATCAGAGCATAACCTTATTTATGTATACAAACATATTGATTTAAAACACAGCAAAATAAGGGAGGTTGTAAAGTCTTGAAAACTCAAATAGCTTTCAGGACTCAGTAATTGGCCAAATTTGCACCATATCAACCTTTAAAACACACAAAAAAAATTGAACCCAAAGTAGGTCCACAAAATATTTGAAAAAAAAAAAGAACGAATACTGGATATACGCAGGAGAAGGAAACAATAGTCAATAACCCGATGTAGACATCAGAAGAAAAAAAAGTGCTCACCTCCAGGCCGCTGAATGAAGCCTTGCCGTGGCAATTTTCCAATATTATTTGCATTACCCTTAATATTTGCAGTACAGCATGCTTTGGAAATGAATTGCTGTTGTCTGGCATGTCATCTAACAATAGAAGGTCTTGTCGACCAGAAACATAAGTCTTGAAGTAAGTGTCGAAATGTAAAAAAAGCGGGGTCCAGTGATGGAAATTGCCCTAAAACAATGAAGAGGAGAAGAGAAAAGTAACAAATAGAGTCAGAAATTGAACAGCTGCATAAAGATAGTAGCTGCTATAAACAAAATTAAAAGCAATAGTGTCCACATATGAAGGCCTGAACCAATATTTAGGAGGAAATAGAATAAAATTTCTACAGCTCCATATGGTTTTCAATTTTCTATAAGCAGACATTATCTCTCTTATTTTAATAAGATATAAGCAGATATCATCATGTCCACACCTTGTTGTACTCCCATCGAAATCCTGAGAGAGGTATAGCTATGTCTTGCAAGGGACTCTTTATCACCTTGTCAATGAAATATTTAACCTCTGGAGGCTGCAGGAAAATGGAAACATGTTAAAGTTCTACATCTTCATTATTCTTCTACGATGGGGGAAAGCAAATAGGAAAATAGTTATCATTTAAGAACCTAGAAACTCTAAATCATGCAAGCTCTTACGAAAAACAACCAAAAAATCCAAGAGACAGACATACAGCTACTTTAAATATTACCTTTTACAACATAGTTAGTAGTAAAACCAAATAAGAACTTTCACTGCAAAGAAGATCATTGTAAAGAGATTGCCTACCTACCTACCTTCTCTAGTTGAAAATCATTTCTAATCTAATAGCCACATGCTACTGCATCAGACTTCCAATGTACTAATGGGTGATATCAACTTAGACTGGGTTTAACTAGATTTATGGTGGTGTATATTATCCTGAATTTGGTAGCAGCCAAAAGCTAGACACATGCTTGTTTTAAAAAAAGAACACAAAACAAATTACTCAAATTTAGTACATACTAGATTTATCGTGACGTATATTATGGAAGTTCCACAATCAAACAAACTTGACTGCATGTGAAAGATATACCTGATGTGCATTCTTGGGCTTTCCTAAAGCCATAAGCGAGTTCACACTACTGACATTTAAAATTTACTTCTCCACAGTTGCTCCCTCAATAAACAGACTAATAGTTCGCTGAATTCCTTTTGCATGTAAACCTATTCATTCCTCAAAAAGATGAAAACCGCAAGTCTGACATTGTAGTCCTAATCCATATCCCAACATATTCCAAACACACAGCTAAAGCAGCCTGCCAAACCCTTGTCCTAAGGTGATTTTCCTCATGACCTACGGAGATGCCCATGTAGATGAGCCACATGCATTGGGATCAGCAGTAGGTTGGCATCAAGTTACTATTGCTGTGACCCCAGTTCCAAACCAATTCCTGTCTATAATCAAGCTAATAACTATTGATTCTTCCTCTACTACTTAACTCACACACCAACACATATTATAATTAACTAAGCACCCAGTCAATATACCTTGTGTGACACCAGTTCCAAACCAATATTCCTGTCTATAATGAAGCTGATAACAACTTCTTCTTCCTCTACTACTTAACTCGCCTTGCCACCAAGTATTAAAATCAATCAACAACTCAATCAATATGTCGCTCACCCAACAAGTTCCACACCAAAAAATGTCATCCAAAACCCTAAAGCTTTAACACTAAGCAAACTAGTCATCACAACTACTCACCCCAAATGACATAAAATCCACTAATCTACCAATCAGACAAAACAAAGAACTGGGCGGCGACGATACTTACAGGCTCAGACTCCAACTTGAGGGACGGCCCCAGCGCGCCCTCGGCAGAGAGCAGCTGGCGGAGCCGCAGCGGCAGGCTGGATCTCAGCGCCGCCATCGATCTCGCAAAAAGCCCAAACCTTTCCCTCTCTTCAACCTGCAACAATCCCAAACCTTTTCAGTCCACCAAAAGCCCCGGAAAAATCACAAAAAAAATCCAGAAAAAAATTGCGAAGCAGGAGTTTTCGAGGGCGAGGAAGATGATGGTGCGGACGAGGAAGGGTCCTTACGCATGGAGAGACGGGGAGACGGCGATGGTGCCGGCGGGATGATCGGCGGAGGGAGGGTTTCGGGGAAAAGGGGCGATTTTTTGGGTTTTCTGTACAAAGACAGTGGGGGAATGAGGGCGCGCGAAGTGCAAGGACGGATACTTATACGGGACGGCGGAGGGTAGATGGAGAGAGTCGAGTGGCGCTACGATGCACGGGGAGGCGACGTGCGCAGTATTCGGTGCTGGCAAGGGTGTAAACGGGCCCTGCCGGCTCGCGAGCTCATCTCATTCGGTTGGCTCTCACTCGGCTTAAGCTCGTCTCACTAGAAGCCGAGCTCGAGCACAACAATACTCGTGGCTCAGCTCTTTATTTTATACATATGTAATATGTCGAGCTTGAGCCGAGCTTCTCAGTAGTAGTCACTCAAGTTCAAGAAGCTCGAGCCGAGCTAAAAAAATATTAAAAAAATAAGCCCGAGCTAAGAAGGTACGAGCTTCTTTCAAGTCGAGCCGATCTCGACCCATAATTTCAAATTTTGAGCCGAGCCATGCCCAACCTAGGTGCACGGGAGGCTGGGGCACGGGTGGTAGCCCAGCCACGTGGGCTCTGGATTGAGAAACGATATTTGTACAGCAGATTTTTACACGTTTTCCATACATTCCATACACAGCAGCTGTGTATGTATTCATTCATTTCTATACACATCAGCTGTGTATGGAAATGTGTAGGAATCTGCTGTAAGGTTTATCACTGCCCCCCTGGGTTAGGGGTATGGGATGTGATTGAATGGATAGATTATTTAATTGTGCTCCATGCAAAAAAAGAGTTATTGCTCCTCGAGTATCTTAGGGGATATACTCCCATTGGTAAAGAAGTCGTCGATCATCAAGTTCGATGGCGCACACACTAGCTTGTGTGGTCTCTGTTGACGGATGACTCCAACGAAGTAGAGCTACGAGCATCTAATAATTTCTCAGTGGTTTTCATGCATACTCCTTGCATCCAAGGAAGCCTGTTTGCACTTTAAAAGAAAACAAGTCCGTCATTACATGCCTGAGTCCGTCATCACATGCCTGACGTTGACTGAAACACGTAGAATAGGATGAGGGGAAGTGTCACATACCAAAATTTCTATATGAATTTCTATATTCAAAGAAATTAAAGCAAAATCCATATTTAAGATTGGAATGATGCAGCGGTTTAAACAAGTGATAAATCATCTTGTTCTGCAACCGATAACCAAAAATGGAAAACATAATGAGAAGCAATTTATGATATCATTACACGATCCAATTACACAACCTCGCAAAGTGTCTCAAGTCTGCAAGCTAAAAGTACTAAGTTAAGAGTTATAATCCACAACACTAACACCCTGTGTGGGAGCATTTTCTATTCCAAAGTGTTTTCACCCCTAGAATATGTCTAGTTTATTTTTTCATTTCAGATTTTGGAGATCTTTACACATGACCTGTGCCAACTTTGGGTTTTCTATATCACCCGGAATCTCTTTCTTTCTCCCATATGACCCAAAAAGTACCCAAAATACCCTTAGGTTTAGGTATAAGCACCCACACTCTAAGTTTTTCTATATTACCCGAAATTTAAAGAAGTACCCGAAGAAGCTCGCGTTCAGTCGGAGAAGAAGGCATTTCGTCCGGCATCTCCGCCCATATCATCACCGGCTCTGACACCGTCCAAATCCGGAAAGATAATCTTCACGCCAAAAAGCGGGAAAACTAGCGGGATGAATGGATTTTGATGTAATAGTAGCAGGGAAGCCCGCCCAGCTATAAAAATTAAGATCTACATGTAAAGAAACACATATAAAGGTCACCCATTGGTGTTTGACCGCTCTTCGACATGAAATAAGAGAATAAAAATAAGCAAAAGCGTAAAATACTCGTCGACGAGCAACAAGTTCAAATTATATATCTTTCTGTGATCCTAATGAAATAGAAGAGGAGGAAAAATAAGGAATAACGGATAAAAAATGAGCAAGTTATGATATTTTAAACATTCTATTAAAATCGTGTCGTCGAAGACACGACTTGAATTAGAATTTTTAAAATGTCATAACTCGCTCATTTTTTATCCGTTTTTGTCCATTTTTTACAGTTTTTCGGCATAAAATTTTTTTCCCGGTCTGGACGGCGCCGGCAATGAATTGAACCACGATGATGGACAGACTTTTGCTGAAATGTCTTCTTCCCCAACTTGATACTCACATAAATTGCTAATTTTGGGAAGAACGAAGGATTTGGGATACAAAAGGCACAAAAAATATAAAAGAAGGGCATTTTCGGTACTCTAGGTGTTGATTTAGGTCATATGAGATCACAAAGGAAAAACTAGGTAATATGGGAAAACGAAAGTTGGCGCCAGATAATATGGAAAAAACTCCAGATTTTGAAATGTCAAGAGGGTATGTTTTTACCTGTTTGGCACACTTTTATCAATTTCAAAATCTTCTGACCCACGTATTTGTTGGAGAATAAAATAATCATATAAAAGGACATAAACTGTGGGAAGGCCGGTTCGCATTGAAAAGCGAGAGAGAAAGCATGTTGTCAGCCTTGGAACCTGAAACCCTACATTTTTCAATTGAAAACACCACACTGGTTGTTTTAATCCTGGGGATGTTTAACAAAGGGAATTGGGCCTTTCCTTATTTTAGAAAATCTCTACCAAACAGGGTTCCTAGGCCTTCCCCGTCCTTGACTTCGAATTTCAAAGCACAAAGCACTCAGAAAAAGCTACCAAACAGGGTATATACTAGAAATGACAAGAGAAAACTCATACTCCGATCCCCAGCAAACCGTTGTTATTGCTTCGTCAACTTCCCAAATGTGTGACAACATGTATATTACTAAACAAAGAACATGTTAGACAGTGCATCAATATCATAGGAAATTGAATGCATTATGCATTCTAATCAATTGGAAGGCGAAAAAAAGAACCATTACATGTCATAGTAATTAAAGCAAACCATTCTAGAGGAGAACGCAACAAAATGAACCACTACATGTCATAGTAATTAGAGCAAACCATTCTCGAGGATTGGCGGGTTCATATTGACCACTCTTGAGCCTCTAACAAGCTTTACCTTTTTTGCCTCAGACGGGCTATTTCTGATAAAACCTCTTACTAGGTTAACCTCCCACCGAGTGTTCATAGCCTCCAGGGGATGAGTACCCATCATCCACTAGTTAAGTTCCTTTTTGCACTTCAGAACTTACCAGCATCTCAAACATAAGTTAGATATGTACCAATACTCAAGACATCATAAGTTAGAGTGATCATACCTTCAACACTTGCTTATTTCTGATAAGTCATGTTTAACCTCTCAATGAGATAATCATAGAACTCAGAGTACTCTATCTAATTAGGTTACTCCATCCTGCCAATAGAGTCATAGCAAATCTTATGTTATTTATATTCATCCTTAAGCCACTGCACGACTCCTTCACCAAGATTGAGCATAAACTTACAAAAATCCCCAACATTATATGATTCCTTCACCATGCATACACTTAGTGATCCTGAGTCTCCTCGTAAGAAGGGAACTTCTTTTGGAAGATTAGCTATGTATTGCATCCAATACACAAACTTCCTATATCACTTAGCCAATTAAACATCATTAATGAGCTAACGTCTTAATGGTATGTATGGGTCATCCATAAGTAACTCATCTCTAGACAACAAAATCATAACTTATCACATCAAGATTAACTTTATGACCTAAGCTCACTTGCTTTGTCATACTCATTCCTTCTCTAACAATTTAAGTCTTACTACACTTTAACACTAACATTAAGGTATTTTATGTCCTTAGAGTTCATTTGCTTAACTTTAATATGATAGTAAATATACATTGTTTTTCTATAATTTAGAATTTCATTAGAAAAAATAGAGAGATACAAAGCAAGGAACATACATCACCTCTTAAAAATAGAGGAGTCAAAGAAACTAAAAGAAGATGTGTGGCCAGGAACAAACTACAAAAGAGAAAGCCTTGACTAAGAATTCATCATTCCAAAGCTCATCAAGAAAAGGACAAGAAAATAGATGTCAGTCTTCCCAGAAAGAATGTAAGAAGTCACAGTGCACAAGATATAATTCCTTCAATTTATAAGCCTCCAAGATATATCTAGATTGATGAATGATAGAGGCATCCAAATCGAGGCTTTGAATGATCTTGTCCTAAAAAATACAATAATTTCTCTCATGCCAAATGAAACTAGTAAACACTGTGAACACTGTTTGGAGCACTTTTCCAACGTATTTGTTTGCTTTAATGAACTGAATCACCCATTGAAGTTTAACATCTGCTACTCCAATGGTACGCCTTATTCTTAACTTTTGAAGGACAAATCTCCAAACAGTCTTAGAATAGTGACACTCAAACAGAAGATGCATAATATTTTCTTCAGAACATTTGCACAAGTAGCACATGTTCGGAAGATAAAATTCCTTTTGACTAGAGAATCTACTATCAAAAGACCTCTACATAATGTCATCCAGGTACAGAAGGAGTACCTATTTACATGATGCTTGAACCTAACTAGAATATACCAATTAACCAAATCAGATTTATATTGAAAGAATTCTCATGCTCTTTTAAAAGTAAAATTACCACTACTAGACAATCATCCATAAGAATATGGAATTGAGGCCGATGGAGTGTTAAAAGATCAACTGCCTCCCGCATTCGGATTGTAAAATGCAGAATAGAGTGCCAATGGTTGAGCCGAAATGTTTATAGCCTATCAGCCAAAGAACCTCTCAGAGAGATCTGATAGTCCTTAAACCAATTACCTAAGCAAAGGATTTTGGTTTGCCCAAAGGTCCAACTAAATTAAAATCGATTGTCAATTGCTAATTTTGATGAAAGACGCATGGCGCATGAGATCCTTGATATTCAAAATACACTTCCAAGCATAAGATCCTGAGTTTACATTTATTGTCCATATTGAATTACTCATGGACCCATTTACACCAAAGGGATTCCTTAGATGTAATCAACCACAAAAACATGACATATACCCAATCCACCCTCTTTCAAAGGTCTATAAATTTCCCGCCAAGATACATTTCTGAAACCAGTGGAAAAGGATACACCTTTCCATAAGAAGGAAGAAAACATGCCCTCCAAATGTTTATAGGCTCGCTTGGGCAATTTGAAGCAAGATGTCAGGGCCATGAGCCTTGCCATTAGGGGCCACAAAAATGATGGATTTAATTTCAACCACATCTACAAGCTTAGACAAAAACTCACGTTGATTATCATTTAATACTTGAGTAAACGGAATATTAAATGTACATTCTGTAGGTTTTTATTCAATTATACCAAATTTAGAAAGTTTATTCATCATTCTATTTTTGAATGCCATATATTGAAGGAGATAAACAGGTTCCCCGAAATTCATTATGGCTCTTAAATTCTAAAAGTAATATTAGTTGTTCAGTTTATTATTTGTTTATTTTTTCCAAGATCGATCAAGTTAGAAGATCCCTTGTTGCAATTTAGAGAAAAAATATACAACAAACTAAACCAGGAGTCTCTAGATTAGTGGGAATGTGTACGAGGCATTCCGTAAACTATCTAACATAATGTATTTAATGAAGGAAAACCACTCTTGTATTTAAATGAAAACATCATGTTAATTGTTGACAAGCTTATATTTTAGGAAACTAGTCTAAAATAGGAAAGTTTTGTTGCCTGATTTAATTTTTGGTTGTGTGATGTGCTTTGATGTGTTACTTGACTTTTATGATTTGGAATGATTCGGTAATCGCATGGCTAATCAGGGCAAAGCACCAGGACGCGGGGGTTGGTCCTGGCGTTGGGCACAACCTGGCGCTAAGACCAGCCTGGCGCCAGGGTCTGAGAACACCTGACATCCAGGAGTGGGGCCAGGTGCCAGGGCATGTGTTTAGGGATGAGACTCATATGAATTTCATAATTAGTAAGTTGATTTTAGTTTTGATGTTTCGTGGTCTACACAAGATGGTGTAACGAGTAGTGCAACCGCGGGACATCAGAGACATGTGCGCGAAGGACTCAAGCCTAGACGCAAGGGGCCTGGGCACAAAGCCACATGGCACTGTCCCAGGGGTGTTATGAACATGGATGACATGGCATGGAGTGATCTCGAGTCGGTTGGAGTGAATCTTGGTGCAAATCTACTGTTTGATGTAATCGCGGTAAAAAAAGGTAAGTATCGCTGAGGATCGGAAGGTTATCGGTTCAGTTGAGATAATTATTGAGAGTAAATCTTAACAAATTGGAAGTGATTGGATCACCTTTTATCAGCCAATAGGAGGGCGACGTCTAGAGAGAGAGGGGCATCCTATTGGTTGACTTTTATTTGGTAGTTTCCTAATTGTAGTAGGAGTTGGTCTTGATAGGGTAGTATCCTAATCAAGAAAGATTGCAAACCTATCTAATTAAAAGATTAACTTGCTAGGCGTCCTGATCTAATTAGGAGGAAGGATTCTTATTAGTTGATGGAGATTTGGGATTGGGAAAGAACTGGATTAGGAGTAATCCTAATAGAAGAAGGAATGGGCTATTTAAGGAGGAGGCCGACCCAAGCTTTTGCACGCCAATTTGTGACGCCAAGTCCAAACCCTAGCCTCTTCTCCCCTTCCTTGCCACCAATTCCAGCAACCTTGCATCTCCTCTCTTGACCTTTATTCTTGTGCAATCGAAGGAGTGGAGGCGCTGTTGCGAAGGAGAAAGAAAGAGCTACGCGTGGAGGTGTAATTTGCGTACATCTAAGTGGTAGGATGGTTTTTCCTAACCAATCTAATTTAACTCTTTTGCTTCATTCTTATAATGATTATTTGTTGATCCTATTGATATTATCTCAGTGATAGAGGTGGTATTAATGTCGATTTATAAGAGATTCCTTGTTGTTTATCAAATAAGAGTATACATGGTGATATGCCTTGTTTAATGCTTCGTGCTAGTGCATACATGCTTACCTTTGATGGAAATATCGGTATGGTCATATCTCTTGAACATTAGAGGTCATAAAGTTCTCTTCTTTATTCTGTAATGTTCTGTTTTAATTATCCTATATGGTTAAGGGATGTATTATTGATGTTAAAAGCTTCATTAGATCAAGGGTGATGCCTTGAGACTAGCTTAAGGTTTCTAACAGCAAGTAAAGTCATGGAATCACTAAAATCCAGAATGTACCAGAGTCTAGAATTACTCTAGAGGGGAGTATTTAAGGGTATTAAGGTCATATTATCATGATTAATGAGTATTAACACAAGATTACTTAATATAAGCAAGTATTGTCTTCTCGGCTAGGACTATTCATGCACCGACAGTGCTTAGTATAAAAATCATAATTAAATGTACAAAAATCAGACAAATACATCGTCAGTGAGGGAATAAACTACACTCATAGGACTATCTGCTGTAAATGTTTCAGAGTCAGATTCCTTTTGGGTTGTCTGTGGACTTAGTCGGAAGTGGGCTATGTTGCATAAGACAGTTACTAGAATTAGGGTTTTAAATCACTAATACGTACTATAACTCATAATATGAGGTAATCTGACCAAAATAATACTAATACATTATTGTAAGTGTCACGCCCCGAAATCCCATACCTCGATCGGAGTGCGGAAGCCAATCAATGAGATACATTTCGAGGTAGAGATCCCGGGCACGCGACCGAACAGTCGATTTACCCACCGATTACAATCATCTCAAAAGGACGTGTAACCGATTATGCCCGCAATCAGTGTAATACAATAATAGACATCAATGAATACTATGAAATGAATTTACTTAATAATAATCCCTTTTCAAAAGTCAAATAAAATAAACCTATAAGTCTATGGCACATAATTGCCAATAATGTCATAAGCATCAATAAAAGCAAAGCAAATAACTAAATCGTCTTTAAACTCCTCTCGGCACCTTCAATCCGCCATTCCACTACTGCACTTCCTGAACTCACTTTTCAATTGCGCCTGCATCAGAGGATGCATGAGTATTTCATAGAAACACTCAGTAGGATGTAAAAACCCACTGAATGAAAACAAACAGTAAGAAGAGAATAAGAATAACAAGGTTATGTGCATTCCACAATATTTGAACTTAACCGAGGACTATACACCTGTAAGGTTAGTCAACAACAATTCCAACTCGCAAGTAAGGAAAAACATCAATAAGGCTCCTACTATACATATGAGTAAGGAGAGGATAATAATCATATCAAAGGCTCCAGACATCAAAAGTGAAAGGAGTTGCAATTTCTGCTCGCTAAACCAGTCGCTCGCAAGTGACTAAACATACGAGAACCACCCTAGGGGTTCTCTCTTTGGAACCCTGCCATGCGTCTAGGATGCTGGCCCCACCAGTGCTTACGGACACGATGGGAGGAGACTGAGGACCTTCCGTCATGTCCACAATCTAACGTACGTATAGTGCCTCCCTTCGGGCAATATGGAATCGCAATTTCATAATTATAAGTGACCTCGCAAGATCTAGCAATGGCTTAATTGAGCATACTATGAAACCACCATGGGGAGAGTCTCGCAAGGTCTCCAGTGGAAGAAACAATCATGAAATCAATATGAGCAATATCTCAAAGGAATAGAGGTCTCAACACTCTAAGATCATAAGGTAACAATCATGAAATCAATATGAGCAATATCTCAAAGGAATAGAGGTCTCAACACTCTAAGATCATAAGGTATCTCTTACCAGAATAGACTCTCTCTCAAGGAGTATGGATAGAAGCATTAAAGTCTTTGGTCAACACGTAACTCACTCATTGGAGTAGCATAGAATAACAAGACAACTCACACAAGGAGTAACATACAATAAATACACACCTTTCATGCTCAGCTCTAGATAGGAATTCTTCATAATTGAATCACATCTAACCCAATTCTTACTGTGATATACCATAAGTATATAATCCAATTACTGTTATTAACATATTAATCGTTACCATATCAAATTACATGATGTTATTTATATACTTATAGTATTTTCTCTCAATTCTGCTCACTGTCTCCTTCACAACAGTCCTATTCCGATGGCCACTGTGCTCTGTACAGTAAGATCTAACCTCTGAAATTTTTACTGATAATACCCTCATGAGCCTAGTTTCTAACCCCACCTAGTTTATATTTTTCCGATTTTATTTGAATTAGTTATGAATTATTTACCACTGACTGTCAGCACAGAAACAGTTCTGGCCGAGATTAAGATTCTTAATTAAACTTGATTATCTTTCTTAGTAACACATTATAAATGATAATACATCACTAACAGAACATATACTCCCCTCCTAGATCAATTACAGAACCTAGAATTATCTGGAATTACTAAAGTTCACTCCTTTCTTATGTTCTTATATACATAACATAGTTTGTAAACATTAATACACTCTAAACAAGACAATTAATGTAAGACACACCTTAAAGGCACAAACTCAACATGAATCATCATTAACCAAACAATAACATAACTTTTACTCTCTGAAAAATTAATTAAGCATTAAAATTTCGATGCGAATTCCCATCTAGAAGTGACACATGAATGCACATAAGATTTGTAATGCACGACGCATAGGATTAAAGACATAACTCATTCATCTCGCAAGAATTCAAACAATAACTAAGGTATTGACTCAAAATACTTATCAAAAGCAGTTATAATCAAAAGAGAGAAAAGGGAAAAACCATCCTACTTAATTCTCCAAAGATCTCACCTTTCTACGCGCCTCTCGTCTCTTCCGCTTCTTCCAAAGCTCCCGCTCCAAGCTCTCGCAAACTCCCACAAGAACAAGCCTCCAAGAAGATGGGTGAACGTGGGAAGGAGAAGGGAAAACTCTCTGGACGTTCTAGGGTTAGCACAAGCTAATTTTCTGGGGTTTATATAGAGTTGGGGGAGAATCTATTCTCAAACCAATCTTCCAAATCATGGACACTTTCAACCAATAGGAAGGCTTCATAATCCTCCTAGAGACGTGCTAAACAAGTCCAATTGGGATTTGGTATCTTTCCCAAGCAAATCCACCCCAAAAATACTTCTAGAAAACGCAAACCGCAACCGGCGATCGATGCGCTATACGGCGATCGATCGTCGTATTCGCTGTTTTAACACTACCGCGTTACAGCCGATCGATCGCCATTATTGCCGATCGATCGCTTTATGCGAGACAAAACATTCGTAAATCACAGTAACTACGATCGATCGTTTTGATACGGCGTCGATCGGTTCAAGCTTGCCGATCGATCGGATCTTATGGCGATCGATCGCTGTCACGTTTAATCAAATTTAATTTCTCATATCTTTTTACCCCGAACTCCAAATTGCACATAATAGGTGGCGTTGGAAAGCTCTTCTCACCAACTTTAATTTGCACAAGACATAACACCACTAAATCAAACGTTAAGAGGGTCAAATTTGGGTTTTAAAATACTTACTAATTTTTTGGATGTTACATCCTCCCCTCCTAAAAAGAACATTTCGTCCTCGAAATGCCGTTACTCAATCTTCAAAAAGGTAAGGGTAGGATTTCCTCATTTCACTTTCCGTTTCCCAAGTCATTTCCTCAGCTAGCTGGTTTTGCCACAAAACTTTCACCAAAGGAATAGTCTTTCGTCTAAGTACTTGATCTTTTCTGCCCAATATTTTAACAAGTTTTACCTGAAATGTCAAATTTGCTTCTAACTCCATCGTTACGAAATCCAAAACATGTGATGGGTCTGGCACATACTTCCTTAACATGGAGATATGAAAAGTATTATGCACCTCATCCAACTGTGGCAGTAAAGCCAACCGATATGCAACTGGCCCAACTCGCTCCAAAATTTCAAATGGTCCAACAAACCTCGGACTCAACTTTCCTTTCTTACCAAATCTCATAATTCCTTTTGAAGGTGATACTTTCAGAAATACATGGTCTCCTTCTTGAAACTCCAACTCTCTCCGTCTATTGTCCGCGTAATTCTTTTGGCGACTCTGAGCCGTTTGTAGTCTCTGTCTGATCTGTCTTACCTTTTCTGCACAGTATTGCACCAATTCTGATTTCAACACTTGATTCTCTCCAACGTCTGTCCAACATATAGGGGATCTACATCGTCTTCCATATAGTGCTTCAAACGGTGCCATTCCGATACTCGAATGATGACTATTATTATATGCAAACTCTATCAATGGTAAATGATCATCCCAATTACCTTTCCAGTCAATCGCACAGGCTCTTAGCATGTCTTCCAGGGTTTGAATTGTACGTTCTGATTGTCCGTCACTCTGAGGATGAAATGCTGTACTAAAATTTAACTTAGTTCCCAATGCCTCTTGTATACTCTTCCAAATTCTTGATGTAAACCAAGGGTCTCGGTCAGACACAATAGATAACGGCGTACCATGTAACCTGACAATTTCTCTGATGTATAACTCTGCCAAGCTTTCCGGGTTTTGTTTCCATCTAATCGGAAGAAAGTGTGCTGACTTTGTGAGTCGATCCACTATAACCCAAATCGCATCTCGCTGTCTTTGAGTCTTTGGCAATGCCACAACAAAATCCATTGTAACGTGCTCCCATTTCCACTGTGGAATTTCTAGCGGTTGCAACATTCCAGCCGGTCTTTGATGTTCAGCCTTTACTTGTTGACAAGTTAAGCATCTCGATACAAACCTGCCAATATCTCTTTTCATCCCATTCCACCAAACCGTCCTCTTCAAATCTTGATACATCTTCGTACCTCCAGGATGAATATTATACTGAGAGTGATGTGCTTCACGCAGAATTTCCTGTCTTAATTCCATGTCTTTAGGTACTACCAATCTTCCTCGGAATCGAATACTTCCGTCTGCTCATTTTCTAAAATCCGTCCTGTCCAATAATTTCTGCATCTGCGGGTTCTTCTTTTGTGCTTCAAGGATTTTATCAAACACTACTGATCTTATAGAAAGATTCCCAATAATTGATATCCTCCTTGAAGTCGGCCATTCCAAATGACAGTCTCCCATTTTCTGCATCAGTTTCCACTCTTGTACTAACATATGAGCAATCATCCCTGTCTTTCTGCTTAATGCATCTGCTACCACATTCGCCTTGCCTGGATGGTAATGAATAGAAAAATCATAGTCCTTCAAGTACTCTAGCCACCTTCTCTGTCTTATATTCAGGTCCTTCTGAGAAAAGATATACTTCAAACTTTTGTGATCTGTGTATACTTCAAAAGTTTCTCCATACAAATGGTGTCTCCATATTTTTAGTGCAAACACTATAGCTGCTAGTTCCAAGTCACGTGTTGGGTAATTCTGCTCATGAATTTTCAGTTGTCTCGACGCATACGCCACAACATGTCTGTGTTGCATTAGTACACATCCGAGTCCACTCTTTGAAGCATCACTGTATATAACAAATCCTCCAGTTCCCGACGGTAAAGTCAAGATCGGTGCTGATGTTAATCTCTTCTTCAATTCATTGAAACTTTTATCACATTCATCATTCCATATAAACTTCACTCCCTTTCTGGTCAACTTCGTCATTGACAAAGTTAGACTTGAAAATCCTTCAATGAATCTTCTATAGTAACCTGCCAATCCCAAGAAACTTCGAATCTCTGTCACATTCTTTGGTTGTTCCCATTTTAGCACTGCCTCTACCTTCGTTGGATCAACTGATACTCCATCTTCTGATATGACATGTCCAAGAAAATTCACCTTGTTCAACCAAAATTCACACTTATTCAGCTTAGCATATAATTGATTATCCTTCAATATCTGTAACACAAGAGTCAAGTGAGTTCCGTGTTCCTCCCAACTTGCCGAATACACCAAGATATCGTCCACAAAGACTATCACAATCTGATCCAATAAGTCCACAAAAATTCTGTTCATCATGTCCATAAATGCTGCTGGCGCATTAGTCAAACCAAAAGGCATCACCAGGAATTCATAGTGTCCGTACCTGGTCCTGAAAACTATCTTGGATATATCCTCCTCCTTGATCCTTAACTGATGGTATCCAGATCTCAAATCAATCCTTGAAAATACTTTTGCTGATTGCAACTGATCGAATAAGTCATCTATTCTAGGCAAAGGGTATTTATTCTTCACCGTAACTTGATTCAACATACGATAGTCAATACACAATCTCATCGATCCATCTTTCTTCTTTACAAACAGTACGGGTGCGCCCCAAGGGGAAACATTAGGCCGTATGAATCTCTTATCCAACAACTCTTGTAACTATACTTTCAATTCTTTTAACTCAGCCGGTGCCATTCTATATGGTGCTTTCGAAATAGGTGCTGTTCCCGGTATCAGTTCTATCGTAAAATCAATCTCTCTCTTTGGTGGCAAACCAGGTAACTCATCAGGAAAGACTTCAGGAAAATCCTTCACTACCTCAATATCCTCAATTCTTAGGGTAGGCATCTCAACAGGTGTCACATTAGCTAAATAGGCTCTACAACCTTTAGCCAGTAATTTCTGAGATTTCACAGCTGATATCAAACAATCTCCTTTTCTATACCGGATTCCCTGAAACAATAGTTCTTTCTCTCCAGGAATTTTAAAATAAACTCTCTTTTTAGTACAATCCACTAGTGCACTATATTTTGATAACCAGTCCATTCCCAAGATTACATCAAAATCACACATATCAATCAGCACAAGATTAGCAAGCAAAATTCTATCTTCTATAAGCACAGGAGAGTTTTCAATATATTCGGTTGCTATCACCGAATCTCCCAAAGGAGTAGAAATCACCAAATCATCATTTAGTCTAGACAATGACTTATCTAGACTTAAAGCAAACACCGAAGAAATAAAAGATCGCGACGCTCCCGGGCCTATTAACACTCTAGCAAAATGATTGAGGATAAGAAGAGTACCTTAAATAACCTCATCAGAACCATGCGCATCTTCTGATGATAGGGCAAAGATTCTCGCCTGAGTCTTCTTATTCGTATCAGCTCCGGTCTTCTTTCCACGGTTAGGGCAATAAGGAGAGATATGCCCAACCTCATTGCACAAGTAGCATCTCCGTGGTTCTTGAGGACACGGCTTCCCTCTATGCGAATCCTGTCCACAAATCCTGCAACGACCTCCATCCATATTACCGTTGTCATTGCCTCGAAACTGTTGACGTTGTGCACCATTCATCCGGTTTTGCTGCTGTTGCCTTTGCTGCTTAAAGGGTGTCATCCTAAACCTTGCAAACCTCTTCCATGATAGAAGCCACTTCCAATCAGCGCCCTTTTAAGCTATCCATGCTTCCGCCGCGCACTCTGATTCTAATCGCGCTAAAGATTAGCCACTATTGTCAACGGAAGGAGATAAACTAGAATCTCACTCAAGGTTCAATTTTAATTCATCTCTCATTCCTTTGACTCCTAGCGTAAAACACGGCGATACACAAAATAAAACAAATACAAAGCAAGCAAACAATCAAACACTTCTTTTTATAGGATAAGGTCTTTTCTTCTAGGTACCCTTTTTCTTTCTATCAAGTTCTACTAACTCATCTCATAATTCAGCAATGTCCATACTGTATTAGACTGACTTTGAGGGCTCCGATACCACGCTGTCATGCCCCGAAATCCCATACCTCGATCGGAGTGCAGAAGCCAATCAATGAGATACATTTCGAGGTAGAGATCCTGGGCACGCGACCGAACAGTCGATTTACCCACCGATTACAATCATCTCAAAAGGACATGTAACCGATTATGCCCGCAATCAGTGTAATACAATAATAGACATCAATGAATACTATGAAATGAATTTATTTAATAATAATCCTTTTTCGAAAGTCAAATAAAATAAACCTATAAGTCTATGGCACACAATTGCCAATAATGTCATAAGCATCAATAAAAGCAAAGCAAATAACTAAATCGTCTTTAAACTCCTCTCGGCGCCTTCAATCCACCATTCCACTACTGCACTTCCTGAACTCACTTTTCAATTGCGCCTGCATCAGAGGATGCATGAGTATTTCATAGAAACATAATTTCTATGGCGATCGATCGCTGTCACGTTTAATCAAATTTAATTTCTCATATCTTTTTACCCCGAACTCCAAATTGCACATAATAGGTGGCGTTGGAAAGCTCTTCTCACCAACTTTAATTTGCACAAGGCACAACACGAGTAAATCAAACGTTAAGAGGGTCAAATTTGGGTTTTAAAATACTTACTAATTTTTCGGATGTTACAGTAAGACCTTTTAAGGACTACTTCTATAAATAGGGTGAGTTCAAAAGATTTATACTTTGGGATGAGTCAGGGTACCCAGGAGTCAAGTCGTTCTTGTTTCCATAGTACAACGCGGTGTCGGTTTGAGTATCCAGTTGGAGTATCGCCGATATATCGATTTCGGACCGATATATCGCTATTTTATAATAAAAAAATATTTTCAAAAAAAAAATTTGGAAAAATTTTTTTTAAAAAAAAAGGGAAAAAAGTAACTTTCCCACTTGTTTCCCATCCTAATATGCATATTTTAAATTCTATGCTTTGTTTAAATTAGTATAACTCATTTTAGAAGCTAGATTATGAAAATATACGGTAACAACTAGTTTTTGACCACCGATATTTTTTTATAAATATCTCCGATATATCTCCAATATATCTCCGATATTTTGTCTCTTAAGCTGACCGATACAATACCGATATCCGATACGGAATTCCTTGAGTAAGACATGAAGCATGCTGAGTGAATTATGAGTGAATTTACTATTACCCCATGGTGAGTCATTCATTGTTGTGAGACGTAAGTATCGCATCCTTGTTCTTGAGAAGAACCTTATGCTATTGAAAGTAATTATTGATTTTGTACTCCAAAGAGTGAGTCCTTTTTGGTGAGAGTCACCTTGAAATCTCAGAGTGTTATGTCCTTTGTTTCTTGGATATATAGTTCTAACGTCATAATAAACTTGATTCTCCACTAAGAAGTTCTGATGAAGATCTCTCCGAAGTGGATTCACAGTATGCTCACGAACCATTGCTAGATCCATGGTGATCTCTAATATTTATAGAACATGGTTTCCTTATTGCCCGAAGGGAGGCAAATACGTATGTTTAGGCTGGTTGACATTACGGAAGGTCTTCAGTCTTCGCTCATTGTGTCCGTAAACACGGATGGGCCAACATGCCTAGATGCGTGGCCGATTTCCGAAGGGAGAACCTCTAGGATGTTCTGGTATATTTTGCTACGTGGTTGGTAAATTTAGCGAGCAGAAATTGTAACTCCTTGCACTATGGATGCCTTGAGCCATTGGTAGTTTGACCATTCTCTCCTTACACCGGTGTTTGTTTAGAGTCTTATTGATATTATTCTTCCCTATACTTGTGCATTGGGACTGTTATTATTTGACCTTTCTGATCAGGTAACGTAAACCTTTGATTGGTCTTTCTAAGAGTGTATATTCCTGATTATCTGAGTGATCTATTCTTCATTTCATATTTTGTCTTCATGATGGGTTTTTACATCCTACTGGGTATTTCAATGAAATACTCATATATCCTATGATGTAGCCTTTAAGGATCAATAACCCAAGACTTTGTAGCTCGAAAAGGTAAAGCGAATGCGTGGAGGACGTTTATGAAGAATTACTTTTATTTATCTTATTTCTTTTGCTAGAACTTTATTAGTATTGGCCAGTGTGTGCCTTGAATTGATGCTTGGATTTATTGACAATTTTATTTTCTGCATTAATAATTTAAGTAGGTATCATTTGTTACATTGACAATGTTATTTGAGATTGAATGAAGAAGTTCATAGTTCTTAATTTCTGAGTCTTGTTTATGAGTTCCTGGTGATGTCGATTACACGTTCTTTCGTGATGATGTAATTGACCCATGTGATCATGTATCCAGTCACGGCCCAGGGTTCCTACCTCGGCTTTGATTGGTTTACTTGAAGGCTTCTGCACTCCGATCGAGGTCAGGGATTTTGGAACGTGACAGAAAAAAATTATAGTTAACATAAATTTGAGACTTACCAAACTTGTGCCAGGTTACCTAAAGAAAGTCTACAATTCTTTTGACATCATTTTTTGGTTTTCATTCTCTCAAATAAATATTATTTTGAAGTACTCTTGCAGAAATTATGACATGATTATAAATCCATGTAATGTAATGACATTGCAGAAATTGGATGAAAAGAATTTTTTTTAATGTTGTATTTTGCCACTACAAAAAGATATAATAAAGCTTAAAAGTCTATATGCTTTGAGATGTGTCTTCCAAAGTGTGTGTATCTATCATGAAGAAGGTTGTCTTCCTTATATTTTAGTATTAGAAGCGGATTTTTCTATAGAAAGGATATTGCATAGCAAAAGATGGGGCCTTTGAATGATGTTCTAGAGTTTTTTTTTAATATTCTTTAATGTAGAAAGCAAGTTACATTGCTATGTTCACGATGCATTCGGCTTATATAATTGTCATAACCCTATGAATCAAGATCTCTAAGCCCCATGCCTTCCACTATTTAAATTCAAAATACATGTTTTACCATATTGGCTTATTTTAAACCATAATTGATTCTAGAGATGTAGGGTAGTAAAATACAAAGTATTAAAACATGACATAGTCTTCAATTGACAATTTCAAATGAACTTGCTAAAAAGAATCGGCCAACAATTGTAAGATTACACATTAGTATTTGAGATTGGCAACTTTTCCCCAGCTTCACAATTGTAGTCTTCATAAAAGAAACAATTGTCAACTTTACACCATATGCATCCTGATCTCTTAAATTTGTATACTAATTATAACTTGATCAAATTTTACACCTTGTTAAAGAGATTAGTCCAGTGAGAAGTTGTCCCTGATGGCACTGCACATGGTCTCCTTTTGAAGAAAATTTTGGTTTTGATTGTGTTAATGCCTTATTTTAGGCAACAAAAAATTCCCTGGTTGATTATAAAAAGAAACATAGTAAGGGAATTCCTTCTCTTGAACTTCGTCAAATGAATAGTGGAACTATCAGTCTGTCTTATCTTCTTAAAGCAAACTTTCACAGCCCAAGTTTTTTTTAAATCAAATCTCATTCAATTAAATCATCGGAGTTGTTAGCATTTGTGCATAATGATGAAAATTATTGGAAAGACACCAGGAATGCGATTTGTGGTTTTAATTTGTACTCATATTGAAAGTAAATTGCATTCATTATTAATATTAGAAAATTCCATCCTAAGGATTACCATCCTTACAAATTAGAATTAAATGATAATAAGCATGTAAATGCATTGATTCCACAATCATAATGCAATACTCCATTAAAACAGAAATATCAAATAACCATCCTTTGTTGGAGGCTTCACAAATCCCAATCGTTCTATTTTGCAAGCTACCTATATCACGAGAATGTATGACTAATAATACTCTACATAACCCGCTTATAAATAATTCAAATACAATCATGCAACAAAGATAGTATTACAAGTAAATCACACAATAGTATACTTCCATTCTTAATATCTTGCCCGATTCTAATCCATTACATGCTTCCAGTCTCAATACATGATACGACATGGATTATGTATAGTAATGTACGTGTCCCCATAAAACACTTTATTATCATCAAACCTCCATAAGACATTATGAAGAAATCTCACATGGGATAACATCTTGTAGGGTATCTATAGCCTCTCTGTGTTGATCACCCTTCCATCATCTACCAATGGATACCATTTAGAGTATCATCTAGGATCCATCATGTTGTTCGCCTCACACAACATACATCACACATATCCTATGCATCTATAGTAACACATCAATAACTACATCCAACCACCTTTCTAATGCACTCTAAGGCATTAGTAAGAGATCTCAACAATCCTCTTAAATAGTCCACACCTTTGTTTATGAGATCTTATGTCTCATTCTACACTTATCCACTATTTTTTAGCCATTGATAACACTTGCTTAGGATAAGGTATCAAGCTAACATCACAACCTAAACCAGTCACTCTGAGATTATCCATAGTCATTTGGAGAATCAGAATTATTCATCCTTTATCTAGACACCTAGGAATTATGTAAGGAACTCTTTAAGTCAACATCGATTAGGATTATACAGAAATTCCTTTGATCCTTTCAGGATAATCTTACCAATTTACTGTCAATGGATTCTTTCAATGAGGCAGACATGTTAAATGTATCATATTAAACTTAGAATCTCATTGATAATTGATCTACACATGAAATATATATTTTATTATCTCCTAAGCTTATGATTATGCTAGTGTTTGATTAGAATAACTACTACTTTAATATAGTTTTTGGTTTTTGTAGGAAAAAAGAGTAATACACAGAAATGAGGTGAAAAGTAACTTAAAAGGTTAAATCATCATAACTTCGTGTACAAATGTTGGATTGGACTGATTCAAGTCTCACATTAAAATTCAAGAAGTCAGCTTTCCAACGCCACCAACCACGTGCAATTTGGACTTCGGGACAGAACGTTATAGCCATTTGAAGTTTATGAACAGTAACTACGATCGATCGACTATCAGTGCGATCGATCGCCAGAGCCGTAAAAGCAGTGTATTAAAGGAAACGATCAATCGGAATTCAAAACGATCGATCGTATCTACTGGAATTTTTGATCCACGCAAGACAGTAACTATGATCGATCGGTACCATACGGCGTCGATCGGCAAGGCGATCGATCGGAGGAAAAATACAAAGGAATTACGATCGATCGGCCAGCGAACGATCGGCAATACGGATCGATCGATCGCCGTATGCGGCAAACCGAAATAAGACCTATTTCAATTTGGATTTGGAAGGGGACTTTGTGGTTTCTCTTCACTCTTATAAATAGGCCTGATGAGGGAACGTTTTGGGCATTAGAAAGTAGACCACATATTCAACTCTTGGAGAATCTAGAGCATTATTGGAGGCCAGAGCAAAGGACAGAAGAAGATGAAGAACACAATGGTGATTTCTCTTCCAATGCGAGGCTAAACACCTTTCCAAGGCGTAGATGAAGCCCAATAATCTGGTTGTATAGTTTCTTTTCTCTCATCTTATGTTTTTAATCTAGTTGGTATATGGATTTTATTGTGTAATCACCGTTAATTCAATAAAGATTTGTTCTTTCTACTCGAGAGAGACAAGAGTGAATTCTTGTGAGTTTCAATCCGAAGAATACTTGCGTATCCGAGAGGAACGTGAGTAAACTGAGGTGTTATATATCAATAAAATTTTATTGGTTTATACTCGAGAGAGATAGATCACAATTCCATGTTTTAATTGTTTTATGTGTTACATCCGAGAGGAGAGCACTATATTTTGAGTTGACAAGTGTATGTCCGAGAGGAATATGCTAGCCAATTAGAAATCTTTATTCAAAAGAGAGAGAGAGACGATACACTAGTTATTGTAGTGGATTCGAAGCCTTGGTCTTCTTCACATTGATTAAAAGCTTAGTAGTTAAAGTTCATAGCTTTATTTAGATTAAACCAAAAACTGCAACTTTCTTCTCTTGAATTTGGTAAAAGATTAATCCATTCCTGAGGTTCGACAACCCTTCAATACTCACCGTAGTACAATTGCCTTGTGCACTTACATGGGTTTTAATTTTAAAACGATCAAGTTTTTGGCGCCGTTGCCGGGGACGGCATAATAGTTTACTAAATTCTTAGCATAGTTAGTTTTAGAGTAGTTTAGTTTAATTTAGATTTATTTTCAGTCGCTTAATTTTGTTCTTCTTCTTTTGCAGGATTAAGAGAGGACGCTGATTTTCGTCATCGTTGGAAGGGTCATCCCTTCCCTCTGTTTGCACTCTCTTAACCTTCTTTTAGAGTAACTTTGGGTGCTTGGTGTTTTTCTTTTCTTTGTGGGATTGCATGACGTGCTAGTTGTCGCTATTAAGTTGCTAGTTGTCGCTATCTAGGGTTGATCCTTGCTAGTTGTCGCTATTAGGATTGCACAGGTTTTGTTTGATTTTTATTGTGCATGCATGATCGTCGCTCCCTGAACCCCGACCTTGCCTTTGATCCTGATCCTGAGTGCCTATATAGAATCTGCAGAACTCCTAGCAAACCAATCCCTGAAATTCATCCAATGGCGGACAACATGAACCTTGGGGGTGGGAATGGCCTAAACCAGAATCCACTAATGCCCCACGCCCGTACCCTGCAAGACTACTACCGTCCCACTGCCTACACCTCCCCTTCCTGTATCCTACTTCCTGCAACCGTGGCTAATTTTGAAATTAAGCCAAACATCATCCAGATGTTGCCCACATACCATGGCCAATTAAATGAGAACCCCTATAGGCACCTACAAAACTTCCTGGAGGTTAACACAACCTTTAAACTTACACTATCTGATGACCAGGTGCGCCTTAGGCTGTTCCCCTTCACCTTAAAAGATAGGGCCAAGGAATGGCTATACTCCCTTGAGCATAACTCTATTTTCACTTGGGAGGAACTTTAGGCCGAATTCCTCAAGAAATACTTTCCTGTGGGGCAGACCAATAAGATCCGCCATGAAATCATCACCTTCACCCAGATACCTAATGAACAATTCCATGAAAGCTGGGAGAGGATGAAAGCCCTACTCTGGTCCTGTCCCCACCATGATGTGCCCAAGTGGCAATTAGTACAGAGATTTCATGAGGGTGTGTGCGATCAGCATAAGACCCTAATAGACGCTTCCTGTGGAGGCACATTCATGAAGAAAACCCCGGATGATGCTTGGGATCTACTAGAGGACCTGAGCGAAAACTCTTTACATAGTGCCACCCTTTATAGATCTGAAGGCCATATGCCTGGCAGGAGTGCCTCAAGGGGAGGTATGTATGATGTTAAAGCTACCACGAGCCCAGAACACCAAGTGGCATCCCTTACAGAGAGGTTTGACAGGTTTTTCTCACAGACTCCACCTTATACCCCATCCTCTCATGATGCCTGCACCATCTGTGCCAGCCCTATGCACACCATTGTTGACTGCCCTTCAGCCTTCCAGTATCCAGACCTAGTACAAGAGCATGTCAACAGTGCACAAACTTTTCCCAGAGCCAACAATCCATACTCCAACACTTATAATCCTGGGTGGCGTGATCACCCTAATTTTTCTTGGAGGCAACCTAATCCAGGGCCTACTTTTAATCAGGCCTGAAGACAAGAATTTCAAAACCAACCTCAACCATACCAACCATCCTCAGCCCTGCAATTTGCTCAATCTAATAAGAAACCAACCATTGAAGACTAGCTGAGCCAAATAATGGCCACTCAATCCACCATGCTCACGGTTTAAACTGAGCTGATAACTGAACAAAAGTCCCAGCCCCAGCTAGTCCATTCTCATACACAATCTATTGCCAAGATCGAGACTCAATTGGGACAGCTAGCTCAAGCCATGAACCGTAGAGAAGCAGGAACCTTGCCTAGCCAACCCGAGCAAAACCCTCGAGGCTAGTGTGTAGCTGAAGCCTCCCATTACCCTCCTGAATAAGTACAAGCCATAACCACCTTGAGGAGCGGTAAAATAGTTGACAACAGGGTTCGGGATCCATTTGTTGGCCCTTCGAGAGAGACACGTTCCCATGAGGAAGAAAAAGAACCCAATTCCATCAAAGCTTTACCTGTTGTTCTAAAACCCAACCGGATAATCAACCCGAGGCCTATAAATAGAGATCTTATATTCCCAGGGTACCATTTCCACAATGCCTGGACAAATCCTCCCCGTTTATTAAATCCCACCAAAAGACGAAAGAGATGTTCGAGGTGTTTAAACAGGTTAAAGTCAATCTCCCTTTGCTAGATGCAATAAAACAGGTCCCTGCATATGCCAAATTCCTGAAAGACCTTTGTACCCAAAAGCGAAAAGCTAAATCTAATGTGAAACTGAATGTTTTTAATGCCCACAAACAACATCCATCACCAGATGATTATTATGCAGTTCATATGATTGATACTCTGGTAGATGGTGCACCTCCATGGAATTGTTCTGATGATCCACTCGCGATTTCTTTCATTAACCCTAATGTGCACAGTAGGACCACAGATAGATTGAACGTTGGATTGAAAGACCCTGGATAAGTTGGACTAATGGAGTTTCGTCTGGCTGAAGACGTTAAACTTAGCGCTTGGTGGGAGGCAACCCACGTATTCAGGTGTATTCTCTCCTTTATCTGATTTTCTTTGTTATATGATCATTGTCATTTTTTATATTGTGATCATATTGAGGACAATGTTCATAATAGGTTTGGGGGAGGGAATATTACTTTCATAAAAATAAAAATAAAAAAATTAAAAAATCATAAAAATTTGATAAGTTTTTAGGTTGTTTGTTAGTATTTTTTATATAGGTTTTGATAGTTTATCCCGTAATAATGCATGTTAAAATTCTTAGGAGATTAATTTGCATTGGAAGTGTGAGTAAGTATATTGGAGGATAGATACACTTAACTGAGCATATCTTTATGTTACAGTCCTCTTGGAATAAGTGCTTGAACTAAGAAAACTCACTCACACACACTAGTTATATAAAGTAATACCATCTAGAGATTTGTTGAATGCTAATTTACAGTGGGATGTCTTTAGTCATAGTCATTGGATGATGTGTAGTTATCTGTTGAGCTTAAAAGATCATGATAGACCATTTACTTGGCTATGGCAAGGGATTGGAGCCGGAAATAGGTTGAGAGTATAATACATCCTGGACAAAATAAAGATGTGCTTGAAAATATATGTGCTGAAAATAAAAATGTGAAAAAATAAAAACAAAATAAAAGAAAAGGGGCTGCTTGACTTTATAGGATTAACTTAGGCTGATGCTCAGGCCCGAAGCGGTCTCTTAAAACCTAATGCCCTAAGCCAAATTGGCTGGGAGTCATTGGCCTGAGTCATTGCTAAACCGAAGCATCTTGAAGTCAGGCCTTACACAGTCCTAGCGAAAAAAAAAAGTCAATGGTGTATTATCCTCTCAAATCTAGAATGTTGGACCCGAAGGAGGCGCGCAGATCTGTGCTATCATGAACCTAAAGATTACGATGACTATGTAGATTCTGATGTTCTTTGGTTAATGGGTAACACTGGATCTGTATAAAACAGAAATTTAGAATGTATTGTTACAATGTTCTACACTTTCTATTATTTATGTTATCATGCTATATTATATTGAGCAGAAATTTCTAAGATGAAAGTGTGGAATAAAACCACTTACTTGAGGGCTTCTATATTCCTGTTGATTATTAACCAAGTACATGTGGTTAATTCTCTTAAGCATTGTAGTAGTATTTATCGGGATAATGGGTTTGCTTGTTTTGCAATGTTTTAATTTTTGCTTTGTTTTTGCACTTAGGTTAATTAGTTTCATCAATACATGTTTGTGGGTAGCATGGTTGCAAACCCTCACGAGACAACACTCGTCCTACTAGGGCCACCTAGAGGTTTAACGGCTTGTTGCATACGCTCAATGCAATCGTGTTCCCTACGAAAGTGGTGTTTACTTTTCTGCATTAGTTCCTTAGTTTGTTTGATTTTATTTTGTTTTGTTTTGTTTTGCTAGGGACTAGCAAAATCTAGGTTTGGGGGTGTGATCTACACATAAAATATGCATTTTATTATCTCCTAAGCTTATGATTATGCTAGTGTTTGATTAGAATAACTACTACTTTAATATAGTTTTTGATTTTTGTAGGAAACAAGAGTAATACATAGAAATGAGGTGAAAAGTAACTTGAATGGTTAAATCATCATAACTTCGTGTACAAATGTCGGATTAGACTGATTCAAGTCTCATGTCAAAATTCAAGAAGTCAGCTTTCCAACGCCACCAACCACGTGCAATTCAGACTTCGGGACAGAAAGTTATAGCCATTTGAAGTTTATGAACAGTAACTACAATCGATCGGCTATCAGTGCGATCGATCGCCAGAGCCGTAAAAGCAGTGTATTAAAGGAAACGATCGATCGGACTTCAAAACGATCGATCGTATCTACTGGAATTTTTGATCCGCACAAGACAGTAACTACGATCGATCGGTACCATACGGTGTCGATCAGCAAGGCGATCGATCGGAGGAAAAATACAAAGGAATTGCGATTGATCGGCCAGCGAACGATCGACAATACGGAGTGATCGATCATCGTATGCGGCAAACCGAAATAAGACCAATTTCGACTTGGATTTGGAAGGGGACTTCGTAGTTTCTCTTCACTCTTATAAATAGGCCTTATGAGGGAACGTTTTGGGCATTAGAAAGTAGACCACATATTCAACTCTTGGAGAATCTAGAGCATTATTGGAGGCCAGAGCAAAGGAGAGAAGAAGATGAAGAACACAATGGTGATTTCTCTTCCAATGCGAGGCTAAACACCTTTCCAAGGCATAGATGAAGCTCAATAATCTGGTTGTGTAGTTTCTTTTCTCTCATCTTATGTTTTTACTCTAGTTGGTGTATGGATTTTATTGTGTAATCACCGTTAATTCAATAAAGATTTGTTCTTTCTACTCGAGAGAGACAAGAGTGAATTCTTGTGAGTTTCAATCCGAAGAATACTTGCATATCCGAGAGGAACGTGAGTAGACTGAGGTGTTATATATCAATAAAATTTCATTGGTTTATACTCGAGAGAGACAGATCACAATTCCATATTTTAATTGTCTTATGTGTTACATCCGAGGGGAGAGCACTATATTTTGAGTTGACAAGTGTATGTCCGAGAGGAATATGCTAGCTAATTAGAAATCTTTATTCAAAAGAGAGAGAGAGAGACGATACACTAGTTATTGTGGTAGATTCGAAGCTTTGGTCTTCTCCACATTGATTAAAACTCTGCTTAGTAGTTAAAGTTCATAGCTTTATTTAGATTAAACAAAAAACTGCAACTTTCTTCTCTTGAATTTGGTAAAAGATTAATCCGTCCCTGAGGTTCGACAACCCTTCAATACTCACCGTAGTACAATTGCCTTGTGCACTTACAAGGGTTTTAATTTTAAACGATCAATAATTACCTAAATTGCACTATCGGTTAGCTATCGACTAACCGATAAGCACATGCAATCACCCCTTAGCACACACTCCTTACAGAACTCTAGCTCTGAAGCTAGACATCCAGTCAAAACTTCCAATACCACATTCCTGAGCATGGCTTGACCTAGGTCATACTCTAAACACCTTACTTAGACTCCAAAAACTTCGGTGAACATAGATCAACCTATGACTTGCCCACAACCAACCTCATCTCTCTTAACCTTGTCTCAATCTCAAGGTTCAAATCTTATTATATTGACACTTTTACCATCTCCCAACCAAATAGTCTCATAAGTATTGGAGTTTTATTTTATTAACGGTTACGTTATTACACTATCAGTGGACTATCGCTACTTAACAAGGGAACGACAAACTCATAATATCCAAGTATTATGCAATTACATTTTTTATGCTTCTCTAATCGATTAAATAGTCTTCTAATCATCATATTCTATATAAATACACTCCCCATACTATTTACCATATAATTCTCTCTTTGACTTCCCTTAGATTCACCACAAGACATTCTTACCTAAAATACACATGTACACACTATTTAGCTTTCTAAAATAACATACACATCACAAGTACTATCCACAAACCACATACCACACATATCAACCCTTTGCTTCTTCTCCAAATCTCCAAGAAGTATTCCAACATATATATATCTCAATCAAATCTCACAAATTTATATATCACTCATCATAATCATCATACCACAACATATGTAATATACCAAATTATTAACTAAGGAATTGGATGGTTATTGAGTATGAGCCTGACTTATTGGACTTAAAAGAAATGGATAAGTACATATTATTCTAACTTATTGGAGAAGTAATGACTTCGATCAAGTCACAAAGTGAATTAAGAATTCCCTTAATACATAAAGAAAATTGTAATCTTGCTTTTAGAATATCTCTTAATATATTTGGAATTTATATACAAAATACTATATCATTTTGAAGTCCTATCAAAGATATAGCCATCGAAAGGTTCTGTCGCAATAGTGGCAGTTTGGTAATTTTTATAACTGCAATTGGGGTATCATTTGGAGACTATAAAAAAGTCTTCTTATGGTTTTGTGCGAAAAATTAGGAGTCTTTTAGAGGCTTAGGACAACAAGAAGGAGATGCTGGCTAAGGCATGACGAATCAACAAAGAAAGCTTGGATTGTCGACTTCAACTTGTCGAAATTTAGGTAGGATTCACTCAACGTCAACTACATCTCGTAATTAAGAATGAAAGCTTGATGTTTGAGATAAAATATGATTCTTGAATGCATGTTTTGAAGTTTATGCATGCCTAGGATATTGATTAGCATGATGTTTGAATTGTTTATGCTATATTTGAAGGAATTCATCAATAGAAAAATATGTATGTGAATTATGATGGATATCAATAGAGCAAAACCATACTAGTGTACATGGTAGGACGAGATAAGTATTGGTTGAATAGAAGTTGTAATACCTAGTAAAATTGTAAGCTAAAAAGTTACTAGAATTAAATTCTATGACTATCTACATATTGGCATCGGCATGAAACTATGTTTATGGGCATGTGTCTATAGTTCAGGGGCACTTTTGTCCCTACAGCTCCAAAATAGAATTTAACTTAATTTTCAAGTATAAAAAGAATCTTAACTCCTTGGCCATTCTTTGGATGCCCTAGAGGCTGAAGGAGGCAAAAAAGATTAGGGTTGGAAGGCTGGAGAAGAAAAAGAAGGATTCTCGGCTTTTACTCATCATATTTGAGTTAGGAAAATTGAAAAACCATATATTATGTTGTCTCTATAATCAAATCAGGGGTATCACACTGGATTGCGGTATTAGGCATGTTTTGAATGGAAAACATGATTTTTAGAAGAAAAGTAGATGACTTGAATGTTGTACCACGATAGAAAGATTTGTATATTTGCTTATCATGTTATAAAATGGAAATATGGCACAAAGGAGGACTAATACCCTGCTTTAGTCCATGGTGTTGCAAGGTAAAGGCAGAATTGAAATGAGGGTATGAATTATTTGGATGTAATCATGTTTGTTTCATTTTATAACGAGTGATTGTATATAATTTTATCCTTGAAGAAGAATCATGATGATGAGAATATGATTTCATGGAAAAGTATGTTGGAAGATATTTTTATGCATGATGCAATGCTATTAGAATTGTTTTTGCAGTAATAGGAATTGAATATAAGCAAATTGAAAACGACAGATATAGAATTTGTTGGGGACATCACCACCGAACCAAATTTTGTCGATGACCATGTATCTTTGGTCAATAATAGTAGAAAAGTTATGAATTTTGTGTCATTACTTTACTACAGTAATAGTAAGGTTGTATTACTCATGAAAGATTAGTATATCAGAAAAGAAATTCGAATTTCTGTTATAAGCACCACTGACAAAAGCCCATAGACACAAAAATGTGTCGATGGGCAAGACAGTAGAGTAGATAGAGGAATTTCGAATTGAGGAATAATTCTACGTTTATAATACCTAGGAACTAATGTGACCATGTAATTAGGGAATTCTCTTAGAACCATAAGAGTTAGGATAATGAATTAATATGCATAGACATGAATAAGACGTCATAATCTACACTATAGAAAGAGATAGTGAAATTCAAAAGAATGAGATGAAGTATTTAAGCTTCTAGAAGAGGACAAAAAAAGAGAATGCATAGTAACAAGAGATGTTACAGTAGAATATTGCAAAACATGTAAAGACATGGTAGGGTGAATGTGAGAGTTAGTCAACCATGGCCCAATATATGAACCTCGGGTGAAATATATTAGTATGACCTTATCTCAGGTGAAATATATTAGTATGATCTTATCTCAGAGTATTAATTTGAACTGTGAAGGATAAAATTAAAGAAAGAAACGACCCACTAGAGCAACCATGTCAATTGCAAGACACAAACCCAGACTGAGGTTGACCACCTTGGGGGTTCAGATCTATAAAAGATCAAAGTAAACATGCAAGATTACATCAAAGTTCATGATGCCCGTATTCGAAACCGAAGGGGACCATGAATTCCCTTCGGATGACCTGTCAGAGCGTGGATAACAAGGGGTTAAATGAAAGAAGAAATCACATGACAGAGTCCTTAAAGAGAATAGATCTTATAGGCAACATTTAGGACTAGAGATTCTTCAAGAGAATAGTTCATAAATGAGAGATAGCTAGGATAATTAAATAAGAGAATATAACTGATGATAATCACCTTGAGTAAGAATCAAGGTAAAAGGCATGAAAAGAAGAAAAAAAGTGTTAGGGAAATTCTATAAGAGAATTATCCCAAGAATGAGTCCTTGAAAGTGCATCAAGGCATGAAGAAGTCTATCTCTAATTCTAGTAGAAGTTGAATTATTGAGTTATTACTTAATGTAGCTTTATTCTTGAATCTATTGAATATTGTTGTACTTAACAATGATTATAGACTTTCCTACTGAGTAGTCCATACTCAGTTGTTCCTACTGAGTAGTCCATAAGCTTAGGAGTATTGGGATGCAGGCAATAGCTAGAGACTTTAATTGCAATAGGAGTTCTTTCTTTATAGATGCAATTTACTTTGATTAAAGTTAGACACGTGTGTGCCAAGAACATTTATTGTAATACGATATTATTTTATTATGGCTCATGAATGCATCAACCTAGGATCTTGCTTAATCGATGATTTAAGTCAAAATATTAGTGTATAGTTTCATTTAATGATATGTTCGAAAATTGATTATATAAGGTAATGCCCCAACTTTGTGTTTGATTGTATTTTTTGAATGCTGATAGGCTTGAGCTTCGGCTCCAATGTTTATGAATTTTGAATACAATATTTATCATCTTCTGCGAGCAAAAAATTACTCTGATTTGCATGAAATTGTGTTATTGAAATTGAGGCATAGAGTTATAGATTCTAAAATGATTGTTGCATGATTATTGGATGAAATTTCATGAATTAATGAAAAGTGCATGCTTAGGAGTAGGTATTTCGTTATATTCTTAATTGTTGAGATTTATTGGACGGTTAACATGTATTATGTTAGTGGAAAATCAAGTTAGGCCTTTTATGACCCGAAGTGATGGATTCAATGATGGATGCTATGATGGAATGCTTATTTATGCAGCTTTGAATCATGCTTATCTATGAATTAAGATTTGAGATTAATGAAGTAATAATGGTTTAGGTTACTAGATATGCTTTTTATTATCATGTTGTAGTATTAGAATTGTTGGTTTCGATATTTTCTGTTCTCTGTTAGAGTGTGACAAACAGCCAACGATAATTAAGTTGTCTATGATAGGTTGTCGGTGACCAAGTGAATTTGAAGAAGTATACACACCATTAATAAACTTATGGTTAGAAGAAGTAGAATTTATAGTTGAATCTAGAAAATAAATTGTGAATTCAATGACTAAGACTTGTTGGTGAAATTTGACAGAAAGGAAAATGAACTAAATAACGAAAGAATTAACCTTAGGTAATACAGATAGCAACTAGAGGGATAAAGTAGTGTAAGTGAGTTGTCTTGAGACCATAAGAATAGGGGACAATGAACTAAAGCATTTAGGCATTAATAGAATGTCATAATCCACATTAAGAATGAAATAGTGGGATTAGGAAGAATGAGAGCTAGACTCTTAGGTTCGAAAAGCAGACCAGCAGAACAAGATTGAATATTAGAATGAAAATAGTAACAAGAGATGTTACAGTACAATATTGTAGAATATGTAAAGACATGTTATGGGGAACATGCGAGTTAATCAACCATGGTTCAAAACAAGAACCTTAAATGAAATGAATAAGTAAACTATGAGTAATAAGAGCAACCGTGTCAGTTGGAAGACAAATCCAGATTGGGGATTGACCACCTAGGTGGTTTAGGTCAACAAGAGATCAAAGTAAACATACAGGATTATGAAGAAGTTAATATTGCTCATATTTAAAACTAGTCTAATAAAAGCAATCATAAATAAAATTTAATAGAATCTTCTGCTTCAAGCTTCAGCCGTCCCTAGCAGCTCTAGCGACTTACCTACTCAGCTTCACTCTTTTTTTATTCCTGCATCAGAGGATGCGTGAGTATTTTGAAGGAAATACCCAGTAGGGTGCCAAAAACCGCACAGATAAAATGAATGAAAAATGTACAGACATCACGTTCTAGTGAAGAATTTAAAAGTCCAAAAAAATCAGGAATTTGAAATACAATGTTTACCTTACTTGAATATCGACCATACTCAAAGACAACAACCGTTTATGGTAGGGATAGAATAATCATTCAAGACTCCGAACATTCATCGCTTAATGAGAAAATAAAATATGTTCAGACTCCAAACATCCATTGCATATGGAGACATCAACTTTTGCTCTCAGATCAGTCCACTTCCCTTATGGACTTTTATACCAGAACATCCAAGAGGTTCCTCAGAGGAACCCGGCCATGCGTCTGGGGATGCTGGCCCCATCTGTGCTTACAGGCACAATGGGCGGAGACTACAGACCTTCCATAATATCATACAGTCTAATAACGTATGCATACCTTCATCAGCGGAACTACAGAGGTTCATAATAAATCAGAGATCACTATGGATCTAGCTATGGCTCGTGAGTATACTATGATTTCCACCTCGGAGAGTTTCCATCAATAACACTTAGTGGAAGAAAAAAGTTTTCAAAGAATTGAATGTAAATTTACAACTACAGAGGTTGTACTAAAATCATTCAAAATTCTCATCTTTCAAGGATTGACTCTCATAGGAGCACCAATGAGATTTTAATATCTCAATCAGTAATAAACTCATCAGAGGAATGATGAATAGAAATTCTCAGTCAACAGTTGACTCACCAATGGAGTAATATGAAGACAGTTCCTTCTTGAACCTCAACCAACTCGTATGAGATATAATAGTAGATTTAACTTATCCAATATATTCTTTGTGCATAGCCCTAGATAGGAATTCCTAACACTGACTGTTGACTTCACTGGTTATCAAGCAACCGAATAATTAGGGTCCAAGAGTACAAACCCTACAGTTCGACTTAGGTTCTGAAATTTTTACAGTAGATTTCCCAATGAATCAATTTTCTAACTCAACAAATGGCATATTTTTTTGAATTTTTTATAATTAGTTATAATATTTTCATTACCACTCGTCGGCATAGGAATAGTTCTGGCCGAGAGAGAGTATCTTACTCCAATGTGTTCTAATCATATTAAGTACATTATATGACGTCTAATTAGTGATATTAATCATTATTACCCATTCCAAAGGTTTATTACAGACCCTTAAGGCTTTAGTAATAGGTAATATTTCTCATACTATGATACCTTTAGCTTAAAACAAACTGTTTATGTTTATTAGCATCACATTAGTATCACTTTTCACCCTAAATAGGACATCCAATCCCAGACATAAACTGAAGGCTAATCAATTGATAGAATCATAAAGGAATCAACTTTCTTTTGAATCAAGAGTCTTGACACAAGATAGATCATTGAACATAAGTATTGATCATGACACACAACTAGATGTACATATTTATCATTAATAGAGGATACATATTTTAGATATCCTAGAACAACCCAATAAGGAGACAACAAATCTGGGATAGCACGTTGCATACTCACCGAAGCACCATACTAGGACATTGAAGAAGATTATTTACAATTTGGGAACCATCTAGGCATTAACACATTAAATATCAACACAACTTATCATCATGACTCATGCTTGTATAACATTCAAATTGGTATATTTGTAAACAATGAGCATCACCAGAATATGAATAAGATATCATAATATCTAATGCAATACTTTTAGGATCATGGAACAAAGATCAATCAAGAGTGGAATAGGGAAAAACACATCCTACCACCGTACGCGACGAGTTCTTCAAATCTTCACGTTGAACTCCGCGTCCTCCTTGCGAATCCACCTTGCTCCAAGGATCGAATGCTACCAACACTTGATGATCAAGCAAGGAAAAGAGAAAAACTCAAAAGTCTCAAGGGCTAGACGTTTATGCACTTAGAACCGCCCCTCTTAATGGGTTTTATAAAGAAACTATAACACAACTAGAAAATCTCTTCCCAAATTCTTTTCCAAATCAATTTTACTCAAAAATAATCTCTACCATTGGTCCAAAACCACGTTGAAGCTATCTAGGTTTCTCTCTCAATAGCCCTCATAGGTTTGGTAAGATTCCCAACTCAAAAAGTGTCACGCTCTGAATATAGAGCAGAAACAACAACTCAATAAAGATCATGAGGTTGAAACCCGGGACGCGACCGAATACTCGATCACAACTCATTCCCATTCCAGAATGCTAAACAAATATCCATTTAAAAAAATCTTAAATAATAAATCTCCGAGTTTAACTAAGTTATTACAATAATTTAGACTAAACAATTCATCAAACATAAAATTTAACTCAGCACACAGGCTGATTAGTTTTCCATGAATAAGAAATTAAAAACATAAAATAAATCCACTTCTATCAACTTTCCACCATCGAGCTCCATAGCACGTACCTTCCTAGTTCTTTTCCACTTTGATTCCTGCATCGAGAGATGCATGAGTATTTTGGAAGAAATACCCAGTAGGAGCCAAGAAATACCCACAACAGAATAATAAAAGTAGGAATACTAATAATAGGGTATAGAGAATTAAAACACATTATCAATGTCAGGATGAGCAAATACAGAGTTTACTTACCTGAATCATAACATCATCAAGAACCATCAACAGTCAATAAATAAATAAGCATTAACTCAGATTCCAAACGTATAGAGCATCGGGAGGAAAATAATAATGAATACTGACTCCAAATATACAGAGTGTTAGAGATAACAATTTCTGCTCTCTGTCAGTCCACTTCCCCTATGGACATCAAATACCAGAACATCCTAGAGGTTCTTCAGAGGAACCCGGCCATACGTCTAGGGATGCTGGCCCCATTGGTGCTTACGGGCACAATGGGCTAAAACTGCAGGCCATTTGTAATGTCATATAGTCTAAAGCGCACGCGTTACCGTCATCGGCTGAACTACAGAGGTTCATAATATAATCTGAGATCTTGCAAGATCTAGCAATGGCTCATGAGCATACTATGATTCCAATCTAAGAGCATTCAACAAAACTCTTAGTGGAGAAACAGTTTACATAGAACCGCATCAATCTAGAATAATAAGGGTTCTCCCATCTAGAGACCCAGACCATAATTATCAGAAAATAGACTCTCAGAGGAGTACACTGAATTTCACAATATCTCAATGTGAATTGACTCACGTAAGAGTAATCAAAGAATTTTCAATATTCAATCTCAGTTTGACTCGAAACTGAGGCTCGTCAGATATGACTCATTAAACGCCTTCACCATGCATAGCTCCAATCTAGATGTCATGCCCCAAAATCCCATACCTCGATCGGAGTGCGGAAGCCAACCAAAGAGATACATTTCGAGGTAGAGATCCCGGGCACGCGATCGAACAGTCGATTTCCCAACCGATTACAATCATCTCAAAAGGATGTGTAACCGATTATGCCCGCAATCAGTGTAATACAATAACAGACACCAATAAATAATATGAAATGAATTTACTTAACAATAATCCATTTAAGAAAGTCAAATAAAATAAACCTATAAGTCTATGGCACACAATTGCCAATAAGGTCATAAGCATCAATAAAAGCAAAGCAAAACAAATAACTAAATCGTCTTTAAACTCTTCTCGGCACCTGCAATCCGCTTTTCCACTATTGCACTTTCTGATCTCACTTGTCATTTGCGCCTGCATCAGAGGATGCATGAGTATTTCATAGAAACACTCAGTAGGATGTAAAAACCCACTGAATTAAAACAAGCAGTATGAAGAGAATAAGAATAACAAAGGATTGTGAACATCCCACAACATCTAAACTGAACCGAGGTCTATACACCTGCAAGGTTAGTCAACAACAATTCCATCTCGTAAGTATAGGAAAACATCAATAAGTTTCCTACCACACATATGGGTAAAAAGAGAATAACAATTATATCAAAGGCTCCAGACATCTAAAGTGAAAGGAGTTACAATTTCTGCTCGCTAACTTGGTCACTCGCAAGTGACTAAAATAATATACCAGAACCACCCTAGGGGTCCTCTCTTTGGAACCCTGCCATGCGTCGAGGGTGCTGGCCCCACCATTGCTTACGGACACGATGGGTGGAGACTGAGGACCTTCCGTAATGTCCACAATCTAACGTACGTATAGTGCCTCCCTTCGGGCAGTATGGAATCGCAATTTCATAAATATAAGTGACCTCGCAAGATCTAGCAATGGCTTAATTGAGCATACTATGAATCCACCATGGGGAGAGTCTCGCAAGGTCTCCAGTGGAAGAAACAATCATGTAATCAATATGAGCAATATCTCAAAGGAATAAAGGTCACAACACTCTAAGATCATAAGGTATCTCTTACCAGAATAGACTCTCTCACGGAGTATGGATAGAAGTGTCAAGGTCTTTGGCCAACACATAACTCACTCATTGGAGTAGCATAGAATAACAAGCTTCTCAAAGGCTTGTAAATCACTCTTGGAATAACAAGACAACCCAAACACTTCGAATAATAACAACTGACCGAAAGAGTAACATACAATCAATACATACCTTTCATGCTCAGCCCTGGATAGGAATTCCTAATACACATTAGGATTTTATAATACAAATAGCAGAGATAAAAAACAAAGAGTCTTAGATGATTTGAATTCCAAGTGGAATATCAAACTGACATCAACGCTTTTAAGATAGATAGTTATGAATCACTTGTTCAAAGAACTATCCCTCCTAATTAGATTACTTCTAACCCAATTCTTACTGTGATATTTCATAAGTATATAGTCCAAGTACTGGTATTGACACGTTAGACATTATTGATCTAACCCAAGAGAAGGTTGAAAAATTGTAATATATACTTGGTAAGTCCAAGGTCGAACCACAGGGAATGATGTAGGATTATTCTACTCCAAACTAATCTAATTACTACTTAACTTAGCAAATTAAAGTTCTTATCAGGAAATCTTGTAGAGAGATTGTAATTTAACTAACTACTAGAATAACGAATAAAAATTCAAATAAAACTAATTAAAGATAGGAAAGATAATCGATGGGAGATATCAAAGCTTCAAGGATCAATTATTTAATCAATATTCTATGTCTATTTAATTACGCAATTAGATTCAAATAATGATTCGACATAATCAGAAGATATTTCATTCACGTACATCATAACCATTAACATAAAAATATCGATTGAAAATTTATCATTATTAAGCTCAGTCTACTAATCACAGGGAATTATAAGCATTTGCCGTACCTTACGTTAACGACAAATCAAATAATTTATTAGATTATGACTATTTCCAAAACATCGCATTCAACCAAATAAGCATTAAGAACACTTCTTTATAGACGTAAAAATATCAACTAAATAACTTCACCTCTAGCTTTGACAAAAGATTTAGCTATTCATATTCATCAGAAAAATCAGATTTGGAAGAAATTGCATTTGAAAAATCACTATAGCAGGAACACTGTTCATAATTTACTATTCATCGTCTTCCTCAATCAGCCGTTACAGTAGCAAGAACGTAGTACTGTAGTAGTACTATTCACTACACTATTCACGACCAAAAATCTCCCTTTTTCTTCTCTTCTTCTTCTCCCTATCTTCCTCCTCTTCGATTCCTACTCCTCCTCTTCAATTCCTCTTCGATTACCGGCAAAATCACGACGAAATCACGACCCAAATCCGCCGCGACACAGCTCTGTTTTTTTTGTTTCAAAACAGTCGTTCCCTTCGTCCAAAAATCCGTCCTCAGTTCCTCTCAAATCACTGGCATTTATAGACTGATCGAGATAGTCTCCTATTTCCTTCTGATTTTAATTTGGATGAACTCAAATCCGCCTGAAAAATCTGATCTTTCCTACAGTTTCTGAGTTGAGCACGGCTCTGTTTTTTTTCAATTCTGTTTTAGTTCCCGAGCTACAGACGCCTTCTCAAGCTCCTATTCCGGCACGATTCACAGCCACCGTTCCGCCATTACCGCCGCTTCGAGTGCCGCCGTCATCCTCAGAGCCGCCATTCCGCCGTCGTCAGCCGACTGCTATGGCCGTCGTGAAACTAGAGCCGCCACAGTCCCTCCGCCATCTGAACAGAACCCACGGCCGTGAATCTCGGTCGCCGTTGTCGCCTTCTGCTCCGGTCGTCGCCGTGAAACCAGCCCAGGCCGCTGCCATCGAAAAACCAGAACCGCCGGAAACCGAGCCGCCAAGTTCTGCCCTCGCTGGTACTCCTTCATCACGCTCGAGCGCTCTATTTTTTTTTTTCGTCTGGAACACCCGAGCCGATGGCTTGGGTTGGTTTGTTTTTTTTTTTAAGCCGGACCAGACCCAATTGAACCAATCCAATTCCTTTTCTCTTTTTTTTTTCTTTTTTCTTTAATAAAACCCGTTGTTTCAATTGTATCCGCCGGATCAAATTTGCACGTCCGTATTTCAATTTCACGCCCGTCTTGTTTTAAGTAACTCGTCAACGGTTCAGATCTTCAATACGCGTGATATCAGCTCTTGGGTCACTTTGGCACTTCAAAACACGTCTAATGCGCTCGTCTGCTGCCAATCTGCAATTCGCATTTTTAATCCTGCAATAACAAAACCAAACTAAAATTAGACGCATAATAAAAATATGATTCCTTAAATTCTTTAATGCACCTAAAATAGTTCATTAGAGTAAAATAATTATTAATCCCCTAATTACTATCCTAATCACAAATAACCCATTTTATTCATCTTTTATCATTAAAACTACACTAGCATATAGGTAAATAGGGCATATAAATATGTATATTTTTTATGCTTATCAAATACCCCCAAACCTATATTTTGCTAGTCCTTGAGCAAAACAAACAAAACAAAATCACACAAAAAAACTAAAGTAAATTAAACTTAGAAAAATAAATGCCACTTTCGTAGGGAACACGATTGCATTGAGCGTATGCAATAAGCCGTTAAACCTCTAGGTGTCCCTAGTAGGACGAGTTTTGTCTCGTGAGGGTTTACAGCCATGTTACCCACAAACATGTACTTATGAAATTAACTTTATTAATCTAAATGAAAAAATAAAATAAACACTTCAAAACAAACAATCCAATTATCCCTTTAAATGCAAACAACAATGTTTAAGAAAATCAACCACATGTACTTGCATTTATAATCAACAGGAATATAGAAGCCCTCAAGTAAGTGGTTTTATTCTACACCTTCATCTTGGAAATTTCTGCTCAATATGATATGAAATGATAATATAATAGTAAAAGTGTAGAACATTATAGCAATACATTCTAAATTTTTGTTTTACACATATCCAGTGTTACCCATTAACCAAAGAACATCAGAATTAACATAGTTATTGTAATCTTTAGGTTCATGATAGCACAAATCTGCGCACCTCCTTCGGGTCCAACATTCTAGATTTGAGAGGATAATACACCATAGACTTTTTTTTTCCTTCTTTTTTTATTTTTATATTTTATTTTCAGCAGGACTGTGTAAGGCCTAACTTCAAGATGCTTAGGTTTAGCAATGACTCTGGCCAATGACTCCCAGCACAGTTGGCTTAGGGCATTAGGTTTTAAGAGACCGCTTCGGGCCTGAGCATCAGCCTAAGTTAATCCTATAAAGTCAAGCAGCCCCTTTCTTTCTTTTTTTGTTTTCATTCTTTTTTTTCATCATTTTTTTCATCAGCATTCATATTTTCTAGCAATCTTATCATATCCAGGTTGTATTATACTCTCAACCTATTTCCGGTTCCAAGCCCTTGCCATAGCCAAGTAAATGGTCTATCCTGATCTTTTAAGCTCAACAAATAACCACATATCATCCAATGACTATGACTAAAGACATCCCACTGAAGATTAGTATTCAACAAATCTCTAGAGGGTATTACTTTATGTACTAGTGTGTGTGAGTGAGTTTTATTAGCTCAAGCACATGATCCAAGAGGACTGTAACAGAAAGATATGCTCAGTTAAGTGTTTCTATCCTCCAGTATACTTACTCACACTTCCAATGTAAATTAATCTCTTAAAAATTGGAATATGCATCAAGAAGGGATAAACTATCAAAACCTATAAAAAATACTAACAAACAACTTAAAAACTAATCAAATATTTATTTATTTTTCTTTTTCTATTTTTCTTTTAATTTTTTTTTTGTAAATAAACAATGTTATTCTTATATACCCCCAAACCTAACCTAAACATTGTCCTCAATGTTAAGAATGAAATGAAGGATAAAATAAATAAATAAATAAAATCAAGGATAGATGTTACCTGGAGAACTGCAAATTGCTAAAATCCCATACGAGTGAAAAACATCAATAAATAAAAAGATGAGCGCAATCACAATATCCAACAAGAAAAACATCATCGAACAAATAAATATCCTAAAAATAAAGAAAAAGTTGAGCTGCCTCCCAGGAGCGCTAAGCTTCTTGTCTTCAGCCAGACTGAGTGTAAGAGTATTCAATCATGACAGGTGGGATCAGACAGAGGAATACTCTCCACTTCTGATTGAATCAATTCCAGGAATGGCTTAAGTCTTTGACCATTTATTTTAAACACATTACCATTCAATGGATTTTCAAATTCAACAGCTCCATGAGGATAAATAGTTTTAACAATAAATGGACCAGTCCATCTAGAACAAAGCTTGCCAGGAAATAAATGCAATCTAGAGTTATACAAAAGAACTTTTTGTGAAGGTTCAAAAGTTTTTCGATGAATGTGTCGATCATGCAAAACCTTCATTTGTTCTTTGTAAATTTTTGAATTCATATATGCATCATTCCTTATTTCGTCCAATTCATTTAGTTGAAGCTTACGCACAGAACTGACATCATCTAAATTAAAATTAAATATTTTTATAGCCCAATATGCCTTGTGCTCCAACTCCACAGGCAAGTGGCAAGCTTTTCCATAAACAAGTCTAAAAGGAGACATACCAATAGGAGATTTAAATGCTGTACGGTATGCCCAAAGTGCATCTGTTAACCGCAGAGTCCAATCTTTGCGATTTGGGTTAACCGTTTTCTCTAAAATGTGTTTAATCTCTCGGTTGACAAGTTCAGCTTGCCCACTTGTTTGTGGGTGATAAGGGGTAGCCACCTTATGAGTAATTCCATATTTTTTATTAATGCCTCAAAAGGTTTATTGCAGAAGTGAGAACCCTCATTACTTATGATTGCACGGGGTATACCAAACCTTGATAGAACATTTTCTTTCAAAAAGCATATAACAGTTTTATGATCATTATTTCTATAAGGGATGGCCTCTACCCACTTGGAAACATAGTCAACAACTACTAGGATGTACAAATAGCCAAACGAAGGTAGAAATGGGCCCATAAAATCAATACCCCAACAATCAAATACTTCAATCACTAAAATGGGGTTTAAAGGCATAATATTCCGATGAGTTATTCCACCAAGCTGTTGACAATGTCCACAAGTATGACAATAATCATGAGTATCTTTAAATAGGGTAGGCCAATAAAATCCACATTGTAAAATTTTAGCAGCAGTTTTTCTAGCAGAAAAATGGCCACCACAAGCCTATGAATGGTAGAAGGAAATGACACTATGAATTTCCTCATTTGGCACACATCTCCTAATAATTTGATCCGGACAATATTTGAAAAGATAAGGATCATCTCAAAAGAAATTTCTTACCTCCACCATGAATTTCTTCTTGTCTTGTGTTGTCCAATGAAAAGGAGTTTGACCTGTGACAAGAAAATTAACAATATCAGCAAACCATGGTAAATCAGAAAGAACAAAAAGTTGCTCATTTGGGAAGGTGTCTTTAATTGGAGAAGCCTCATTGGAATCTTCCACAGTCAACCTAGATAAATGATCGGCCACCACATTTTCAACTCCTTTCTTATCTTTAATTGTAATATCAAATTCTTGCAGTAAGAGTATCCAGCGAATCAACCTAGGTTTTGCATCTTTCTTTGATAGAAAATATTTCAAAGCAGCATGATCAGTAAAGATAACAATGGGATATCCTATCAAGTAAACCCTAAATTTATCCAAAGCAAAGGCTATAGCAAGTAATTCCTTTTCTGTTGTTGAATAATTCATCAGAGCATTGTCTAAGGTCTTACTTGCATAGTAAATAACATAAGGCTTCTTATCTTTCCTTTGCCCTAAAAGCCCCCACAGCAAAATCACTAGCATCACACATTATCTCAAATGGTAAGGTCCAATCTGGGGGTTGCATAATCGGGGCTGAAGTAAGCATTCCCTTCAATTTAGCAAAAGCTTTTTCACAATCAGCATTCTATTCAAAAATAGTATTTTTAGATAGGAGATTACACAATGGTCTAGAAATAGAACTAAAATCTTTGATGAATCTCCTGTAGAACCCTGCATGACCCAAAAATGATCTAACATCTTTAACAGCCTTGGGTGTAGGCAAATGAGTAATTAAATCAATTTTTGATTTATCAACTTCAATTCCATTCGAGGAAACAATATGACCCAGAACAATTCCTTTAGAAACCATGACATGACATTTTTCCCAATTAAGCACAAGGTTCTTCTCTTCACACCTGCTCAAAACTTTCTGCAAATTAAACAAACAGTAATCAATTGAAGCACCAAAAACAGAAAAGTCATCCATAAACACTTCAAGATAGTGTTCAACCATATCACTAAAAATACTCAGCATGCATCTTTGAAATGTTACAGGTGCATTGCATAAACCAAAAACATTCTCCTGTAAGCAAATGTGCCAAAGGGACATGTGAAAGTAGTTTTCTCCTGGTCTTCTAATGCAATTTCAATTTGATTGTAACCAGAGTAGCCATCTAAGAAACAATAATATGTGTGGCCAGCTACCCTCTCCAGAACCTGATCTAGAAATGGTAATGGAAAATGGTCTTTCCTAGTGACTGAGATCAACTACCTGTAATCAATGCACATTCTCCAGCCAGATGTAACTCTAGTGGGTATTAATTCATTATCAGCATTCTTGACAACTGTTACACCAGATTTCTTAGGCACAACTTGTGTAGGACTAACCCACTTGCTATCAGAAATGGGGTAGATGATCTCCGCATCTAAGAGCTTAAGAACTTCAGCTCTAACTGCCTCTTCATGTTTGGATTTAACCTACGTTGCATCTCCCTTGACGGTTTGGCATTGTTTTCCAAATAAATCCGATGAGTGCATATTAAAGGGCTTATTCCTTTTAAATCAGCAATTGTCTATCCTATTGCACCTTTATGCTTTCTTAAAATATCAAGCAACTTACCCTCTTCGATAAGATTAAGATGAGACGATATTACCACCGGAAGAGTTTCACCATCACCCAAAAATGCATATTTGAGTTTAGTTGGTAACTTTTTCAACTCCAATTTGGGTGCTTGAATGCTTGATGGTGTAGGCAATTTGTCTCTCAATGGTAGCTCCTCAAACTTGGGTTTCCATCCATTCACTTGCAATACCTGCAGAGAATTCAGCAAAGAACAAATCTCAGCCTCTTCACAATTCACTTTAGACTCATCATATAAAGAATTGACTAAACAAGATTCTAAAAGATCAGAAAAATATGAAACATGAAATTGATCTCTAACAACAGTATAAACCCAATTCATTTCTTGAACATCAGTATCATCCCTTGGTTGTTTGCAAACATTAAATATATTCAATTCCAAAGTCATATTGCCAAATGAAAGTTTCATCACACCATTTCTACAATTAATCAAAGCATTTGAAGTAACAAGAAATGGGCGACCTAATATGACAGGAATATTTGCACTTGCATTTATTATTCATCGTCTGAAATTGCATTTGAAAAATCACTGTAGCAGGAACACTGTTCACAATTTACTATTCATACTCTTCCTCAATCAGCCGTTACTGTAGCAAGAACGCAGTAATGTAGCAGTACTGTTCACCGCACTATTCACGACCAAAAATCTCCCATTTTCTTCTCTTCTTCTTCTCCCTATCTTCCCCCTCTTCGATTCCTAGTCCTCCTCTTCAATTCCTCTTCGATTACCGGCAAAATCACGACGAAATCAAGATCCAAATCCGTCGCGAAACAGCTCTATTTTTTTGTTTCAAAACAGTCATTCCCTTCGTCCAAAAATCCGTCCTCAGTTCCTCTCAAATCACCGACATTTATAGACTGATCGAGATAGTGTCCTATTTCCTCCTGATTTTAATTTGGATGAACTCAAATCCGCCTGAAAAATCTGATCTTTCCTATAGTTTCTGAGTTGAGCACGGCTCTGTTTTTTTTCAATTCTGTTTCAGTTCCCGAGCTACAGACGCCTTCTCAAGCTCCTATTCCGGCACGATTCACAGCCACCATTCCGCCATTACCGCCGCTTCGCGTGCCGCCGTCATCCTCAGAGCCGCCATTCCGCCGTCGTCCGCCCACTGCTGTGGCCGTCGTGAAACCAGAGCCGCCACAGTCCCTCCGCCATCTGAACAGAACCCATGGCCGTGAATCTCAGTCGCCGTTGTCGCCTTCTACTCCGGTCGTCGCCGTGAAACCAGCCCAGGCCGCTGCCATCAGAAAACCAGAACCGCCGGAAACCAAGCCGCCAAGTTCTGCCCTCGCCGGTACTCCTTCGTCACGCTCGAGCGCTCTGTTTTTTTTCGTCTGGAACACCCGAGCCGATGGCTCGGGTTGGTTTGTTTTTTTTTTAAGCCGGACCAGACCCAATTGAACCAATCCAATTCCTTTTCTCTTTTTTTTTTTCTTTTTTCTTTAATAAAACCCGTTGTATCAATTGTATCTGCCGGATCAAATCTGCACGTCCGTATTTCAATTTCACGCCCGCCTTCTTTTAAGTAACTCGTCAACGGTTCGGATCTTCAATACGCGTGATATCAGCTCTTGGGTCACTTTGGCACTTCAAAACACGTCTAATGCGCTCGTCTGCTACCAATCTGCAATTCACATTTTTAATCCTCCGATAACAAAACCAAACTAAAATTAGACGCATAATAAAAATATGATTCCTTAAATTCTTTAATGCATCTAAAATAGTTAATTAGAGTAAATTAATTATTGATCCCCTAATTACTATCCTAATCACAGATAACCCATTTTATTCATATTTTATCACAAAAACTACACTAGCATATAGGTAAATAAGGCATATAAATATGTATATTTTTTATGCTTATTAATTATCATATCATATTTCATGATGTTATTTGTATATTAGTATTTTCTCTCAGATTCAGCTCACTGCCTCAACAGTCCTCTTCCGACGGCTACTGTGCTCTGTACATTAAAGCTTAACCTCTGAAATTTTTACTGATAATACCCTCGTGAGTCTAGTTTCTAGTTCTTATGGTGATCGATCACAGTCACGCACAATCAAAATTTAATTTCTCATAACTTTTCACTCCAAACTCCAAATCGCGCATAGTTGGTGGCGTTGGAAAGCTCTTCTCACCATTTCTATAAGGCAAAACACGACCAAATCAAACATTAAGAGGGTCAAATTTCAGTTTTAAAATACTTACTAATTTTCCAGGTGTTACACTAGACATCCCCGATTCCAACAATAATGAGGGTTATATGTCATAACTACAGGATAGTAGGGTCTAGGAACCTAAACCCTAACCAAGAATTTAAGATTTCAATTTGGACATCATCTATACATGAAATATGCATTTTATTATCTCCTAAACTTATGATTATGCTAGTGTTTGATTAGAATAACTACTACTTTAATATAATTTTTGGTTTTTGTAGGAAACAAGAGTCATACACAGAAATGAGGAGAAAAGTAACTCAAATGGTTAAATCATCATAACTTTGTGTACAAATGTCGGATTGGACTGATTCAAGTATCATTTAAGAAGTCAGCTTTCCAACGCTACCAACCATGCGCAATTCGGAGTTTGGGACAGAAAGTTATAGCCATTTAAAGTTTATGAACAGTAACTACAATTGATCGGCTAGCATTGCGATCGATCGCTATTGAAACGATCGATCGGCCTCAAAATGATCGATCGTATCTACTGGAATTTTTCGACAGTAACTACGATCGATCGGTATCATGTGGCGTCGATCGGCACAGTGATCGATCAGAGGAAAATAACAAAGGAATTGCGATCGATCGTTAGGCGAACGATTGTCAATACGGAGTGATCGATCGCCGTGTGTGGAAAACCGAAATAAGACCTATTTCGACTCGGATTTGGAAGGGAACTTCGTGGTTTCTCTTCACTCTTATAAATAAGCCTTATGGGAGAACGTTTTGGGTACCATAGAATCAATCTTGGAGAAACCCTTGGAGGCTAGAGCAAAGGAGAGAAGAAGACGAAGAACATGATGGTGTTTTCTCTTCCGATGTGGGCTAAACACCTTTCCAAGGCATAGATGAAGCCCAATAATCTGGTTGTGTAATTTCTTTTCTCTCATCTTATATTTTTACTCTAGTTGGTGTATGGATTTTATTGTGTAATCATCGTTAATTCAATAAAGGTTTGTTCTTTGTACTCGAGAGAGACAAGAGTGAATTCTTGTGAGTTTCAATCCGAAGAATACTTGTGTATCCGAGAGGAACATGAGTAGACTGAGGTGTTATATATAAATAAAATTTTATTGGTTTATACTCGAGAGAGATAGATCACAATTCTATGTTTTAACCGTTTTATGTGTTACATCCGAGAGGAGAGCACTATATCTTGAGTTGACAAGTGTATGTTTGAGAGGAATATGCTAGCCAATTGGAAATCTTTATTCAAAAGAGAGAGAGAAATGATACACTAGTTTATTGTGGTGGATTCGAAGCCTTGGTCTTCTCCATATTGATTAAATCTCACTTAGTTTAGTTAAAGTTCATTGCTTTCTTAGTCTAGAATCAACATTGCTACTTTCTTTTGAATTTGGTAAAATATTAGTCCATCCCTAAGGTTCGACAACCCTTTTAATACTCGCCGTAGTACAATTGCCTTGTGCACTTGCAAGGGTTTAATTTTAAACGATCAGGACACCAAAAGATAGTACATCGGTAGAGCAATGCACCACGAATGAATGACTCGGTCCGATACGACTCAATTTCTGGGTTGGACCAATTACTAGATGTTACTGACTTCATCTCCTTAGATTTTATTTAGTTACTACAACTTATCAGTATGTATATCACATAGGTTTTAATATAAGGTATAATTTAAACAACCTGGAAATATACTGTTATCTACACCACAGCTCCTTTCTCAGGTTCACCATGGTCTGCACAGAACATATTCTGGTCTGATATTTTTATCACAGATATCCCTATGTCTCTAGTTTCTAACCCAATTTACAGTATAATTTTATGAATTTTTTATATTTAGTTATAATTTTCTAGTATAGTCTGTCGGCGCAGGACTAAGTCTGGCCGAGAGCACTAATCTTATACTTACTTAATCAATATGGTTTATTACTCAATCTAATACTTATTAGTACCATCTAGACTTAGTATATTACCTTTCTTGGTGATTATCAAGTCCCCATTAGTTCTGTAATTTAATAGTTTCTTACCTACATCGCTATTCCCACAACAGGTTGTACATACTCAAACATTTTAAACTTGTAATCTGTAATTAGGACAATTAATTCGGGACACACCCCACACTGACTCATGAGACAACTAGGGTACAGTAATCTTCTAACTCTAGTAATTCTTTCCCATAAAAATTGTTACTTTAGCAATTTATATCATAAGGTATTCACAGTCATGAATTCTGTGTATGTGGTCACAGTTTCTCAGAGTTTGGCTGCTCACTAGCGCCTTCGATTTCTCCATAGGAGCTCTAAAAGCTCAAGGTTTGCCTGGAAGAGGGTGAAATTTTGAAGAACAAAGAATATAGTATAAAGTGTAAATGAACAAATTTAAATTGAGTATGGAATGGAAATTTTCAATTCTGCTTCTAACATAAATTAAAATGCTGCTTGAATGAAAGTTTAACCTTCACGTTCACATTTCCGGTTTCTCATTTGTTCATATGGATGAAAAAGAGGATTTTTTTTTTCTCATTAGAGTAGTCATTCATTTGAAAAGGGCTCCCAAGTGACAGTCACACTGCCCTAACATGGCATATGCCATTTCAAAATGTCTTGTAAAAAATCAAAAGACATCCCTTTTTAGTGTGGCTTCCCAATTCCATGCAATCTCCAGTCGAAGATCACTTCTACTTCTCTGTTACACAAATAAAAAATCTTGCTACATTCCCTACCTATTTTATCTGTCTCATTATGCCATGATACCATCCCAATTTCCTCATATGAAACTATCCAATTCTCTTTCACCACCCTCCATTTCTCTTTACGTGATCCCCACCCTCTCTCTTTCAAAGTTATATTTCATCTCATCCCAGCCCAAAATAAAACAATGCAACAAATGCAAAACCAGAATCAATTTTGGAAATTTATCATTAGAAAATGACCTCTTATGGAGAACCATCGATTCCCTGTCATAGGTTGAAGACTACAATGTCATGGGCATTAGGCCATAACTATATTTTTGAAGTTTGTTTTGCAAGTTCAAATGAACCAGAACAGGGCTCATTAACAATGGCAATATCAATAATCAATTATCAAATAAACGTCAAAAAAGACACAGTGGCACCAATTCAACTTTATTGTATGACTATACTGCATCGAAATTCCTTTATAATTGAGAAATCAAGACAATATAAATCGATTTTTTGATAAAGGACAAAAAAGGCGTATTGGGAGTGAAAAGGCGACGAAATCTTGGAGGAAGATTAAGAAGAAGAGAAAATGGTGAAGAGTTGGGGTGATGGCGGTTTGGGAAGGCATCAGGGTTAGGACGGCCGAGGGTGGCGGCCATGGCCGGAGGAAGGAGCGGAGAGGAGTATTAAGGAGCGGGAGTGACAAGGGGGAGAGGGAGGGGCATTCTCGTCTACAGTCTTCACACATTGAGCTCCAAGTGAATTCACTTAAGTGAAGTCATGTGGGAGGTAGTTTAAGTTTTCACCGCCTGTTCTCATTCCAACGGTCTTTATTTAAAATTTTTTTGTCCTCTACTGTGTCTTCTCCTCATATCATTACTCCTCTTCACACATCCGGTTCATAAATCTTATGCTCAAAACACTCATCTTAGAGTGCTCCAACATTTTTAATCATTTATCCCACTTCTTTAATACGTGAAAAACACTTGGGGTGTTACAAGAAGCCTATGTTTTTTTGTAAGGGCCTTGGAGCCTAAAAAATTTAACTCATTTGAAAATGCAGACATGCCTCATTGGATGGTTGTGTGCCCATATATGATTTTATTATTATTATTATTATTATTATTATTATTATTATTATTATTATTATTAATGATCAATGAGGCTAGAGTTGAAATTGTTTCAATCATGCCACCATTACAATTTACAAGTTATTTGGTCAACACCTTGTTAAAGAAAATGGAAAAGCTTAAGAAGGATTTTTCAAGTTGGAGTGTTGAGCTATTTAGAGAGGATGTTAAAAAGGTTATGATGTTCATTACTATTGGATTGTGTGTACCCAAGGATTTCAATCAATTGAAAGAAGTCATAGTTTCTCAAGAAAAGCAAACGTTGAAAGAATCTGAACACTGAAATTCAATCTACCAAAGCATTTATTTTGCTGTATAGATTCATAATTTGGAGTTTGTGCTCACTAGCTATAATTGCTAATTTTGATACACAAAAAGGAGACGAGCGCAGCATTCGGTGCTTGGGAAGACATGTGGAGGCCAGCTGAGGGGGGAAGGAATGGGATTAGATGGAATTTATTCCATGCTAAAAAATATAGTATTCCTACTAGAGTATCCCCCTAGATTCATTCAGATCGATTGCACACAGACTAGAGTAGTGTTAAGTGTGCTAGTGGGCACAGCTGTGCACGCCATTAATCATCAAGATCGATGGCTCTTCTAAAGTGGACTATCTTTTGGGATGCTACCTTGGGAGGTCCAAATAATTTCTTGATCGTATGGATTGAAGATCTTTCTTGCATATTTTTGTGGGGCCATAAGCAATTTTTCTTTCTTGTACATATTGTTCTAGAGTGATGATCAATAAGGGAGAGTTGAAAGTCTAAAATTTCTACAAAGTACATATAGAATGGCAATTTCTAATTATTTAGCCAATGCCTTGTTTAAGAAAATGGAAAAGCTCAACATAAAAAAAAAACAATTTGGAATATTGAATTTTATAGAAATGATATTAAAAAAGTTTTAATAGGTTTAATAGTGTAAATAGTATTATCGCAAGTATACAAGGGTATTAGAAATAGGCAAATATAGATGGACAGATTAGATTATCTACCAAATTCAAGAGAAAGAACTAGAATTTAAAAACAAGAATTAAATTAAGAGATTAACAATGGATGAGAATGGCTAAGGTGTTTGAATCCACCAATAGATTCGTACTAAGTATCCTTATTTTTAGCAATGACCAATTAAAGTTTCTGAATTGAACATTCCTAACTACAAGTTGGAGTCATGCCACAAAGACAATTAAAGATTCTCAATAGCATAAACTTTTCCATGTGTACAGCCCATCTACATTGCACGACTCTAAACTGTGTATAGCTTATCTCAAATTTTGAAATAATCATAGTAAGCCCTATTATGCGAAACTACTTTACCTAGACTACAAGTAGGGAATAGTGGGTATCAATTCAATTAATTCCAACAAGTGCAAAGCATAAAAGCAGGGAAATTGAATAAGACAATGAAAAACTCCACTTTATACTCAATCTCATAATTATCCATACACAATTCAGGTTTGTACTATAGGAAATAAGTCTACAAAATGCTCATCTATGGCTTCTTCATAACCCTATGTCTATGGTTTAGTCGCACATATTGGTGGAAGGACCTTGGAAATGATTGGTGATCTCCGTGAATCGTCTCCTTCTTCATTCGCTGCTAAGCCTCTCAATGATGGAATTGGGAAACCTTGCTTCGTATTAGGAATTGGTCTTAAATAGGTCTCCCCAATTAGGTCAAAGATTGACTCAAAATAGGAAACCAAAACCACATCACAGCATGTACGGCGGTCAACCACTAATTATCACCGGTCGACTGCTGTCTTCATAATCTTCTCCGTTGGGCTCTTGCGGTCGGCCTCTACAATCTTCCTTTTGGTCGGGAAGGCCTCTGTCCTTCTGGTTCAGCACTTTTCTTCCAGCGGTCGGCCGCTTATGCCCTTGTAATCTTCCAAATCTGCTCAAATACACGCAAAGTATGAAACTAAGGCATTTTAATAAAAAATTTCACTTGAAACCTTCAAAATAATTTTTGCATCTTATTGCCAACTATTCAAACAAAATAAACACCTAAAATGAACTAGGAAAACAAGCTAAGGAGTACCTATGAATATAATTTTCTCACCAACATGCCATAATGTCTCGAGGAAAGCAAATGTTCAAAGACTCAAAACACCTAAATTTATCCACCAAAACGTTTATGCACATCATCTATCCAATAAAATTGCGAGCCAGATGGCATGCAAAAAAATCTATATATAGACATGTTGAGAAGAGGTAGAGCTTAATGTACACATAAAAAAAAAAGGTAGAGCTTATAGGGTGAAATTGATAGGTATGGCGTTTTTGGCTTAGGGGGAGGGGCGTTGCTTTCCAACACCAAGAAAAAATGGATGGGTCAAATTACTTAACAATGTGGTAACAGATATGTACTAGGAGCTTGCAAGGATATTCCACAAAGAAGAAGCTGCGAAGGTTTTGTCTCATTCACACCCCTTTAAATCTCCTCGGCCTGACGGGATGCCAGCCCTTTCCTTTAAAGAATATAGGCACATTGTAGGTAAAATTATTATTGGTGCTCTACATGCTTTAAATCTAATCTCTTTTCCAAAGAAATTAGCATAACCCTAATTGTCCTCATACCGAAAGTTTAAAATCCTTGCAAGGTTTTTAACTTTAGGCCCTTTAGTTTTTGCATTGTTGTGTGCAACATTCCTTATTAACATGCTGAAAAAATATATTGACACATACTGCAGCATGTTCCCAAATTGCTTTTGTGTTTGGTAGGCTAATTACAAACACTGTAGTAGAAGCCTTTGAGGTCCTCCACTCCCTGAAGATGAAGTTAAGGGACAAAAGGGGAGGAAATAAGAGCCATCATTCACCGGCACCACAGCCTACTTCTCTAGCTTCTCACAACCAAAGCAATCAAATCCCTTAATGAAGGGGTGTGAGAAGGTCATTGTGGACTGCCCACCTGGTCAAATCCGGCCCGATGATGGTGCTCATTGGTCCACTCTGGTCGTAGATCACCCTCTCCAATGTTTGATCATCTTGAAACCATAGTAAAAAATTGGCAAACTTCGGGGTGACAATTCACCAATTCGGCAAAAATTCGGCAAATGTTCACCTGGTTTTTGGTTCGGGCCTTCTTATTTTTTTTGGGAGCCGAGTTGGGTTACAGGTACTGCACATATTTCATTATTGCGAGTCTGCGACCATTCCACTGAGTTAAGTTCAGCGCTTCATCCCATGCCTCTTTACAATGTCCTCCTCATGATATTTATGTCCCATTGTCGATGTGGGACTAAAGAGTCTCTCAAGTGGAGTATATTTTTGTCGAGAAATGTTGCCCTACGTCAGGTTACTCACAATTTCACCAACCGGATGGAATTTCCAAGGGAAAGTGGGTAGTGTGCCATTGTCCTTTTGGGCTTCCCACATCAGCGGCGTGGGTGAAATTGTGAGAAAATTACTTAGGAGAAGCATTTTTCCTTTTTGTCACTTATCTCACCTTTTTTTTATTATTATTATTTCTTATTGGGATGCAATTGAACATGCTTTTATCCAGAAAGTAGTTTTCTAACCCAACTAAGGAATGTCGTATCGGATATTGGTAAAATATAAGTCGACTAAAGAGACAAAATATCGAAAATGATGTATAAAAAAATATCGGTGGTCTAAAACTAGTTTTTACCATGCATTTTCACAATATAACTTCTAAAATGAGTGATACTAATTTAGACAAATATAAATTTTAAAATATGCATAAAATGTGTATATACTTCAAAATATGTGTTTGCATTTTAAACCCGCAGTATCCTTCCACTTGGCATAGGATGGAAAACAAACGGGAAAGTTGATTTTAATTTTTTTTTAAATACCAATATATCGGACTGAAACCTATATATATATATATATGCGATATTTTAAAAAATAGTTAAAACCGATACTACCGTTGTATCGGGCAGGACCTGATATATCGCCAATATATCGGCGAGACAACATTCCATGAACCCAACTGCTATAAGTGGGCTCTTATATTGGGTTCCTCTAACAGTAGGTGTAACACCCGAAAAATCGGTACGTTTTTGGAAAGTGCTATTTTAGGAAACTGGTCCAAAATAGGAAAGTTTCCGTAACTGTCGTGCCTATTGGTCTGGTATTTCGTTTTGACCTTGTGAAACCCTATCTTGATGATTTTTGGTCAGTAAAATTGTTTAACCAGCTTAGGCAGGTTTTTTCGAGCGCAAGGACTGGGCCTGGCGCCGTAACCTATCTGGCGCCAGGGTTTGATACACCTGACGCCAGGGCCAGTCGAGTGACAGGGCTAGGGCTAGTCACGTGTGCGGGTACACGTGTGACGGGGCCTAGTAGATGTGTCACCAGGGTAGGACTCGTGCACGGTGGAACTGCTCAGCACGCGCGTGGGTCATCTTAACCGTTTATCTGCGATCTGCATTATAAGTCGTGCGTGGTTCAGTTGAGGGCCACGTGGACCCTGAGGAGTCACGCCACCTCATGGGTGACGTGGGCACCTTGGACCCACGATGTGGGAGAGCAAATCGTGGGAAGCCTTTTTGTTGATATCTCTTTTGGCAATTAATGCTTTTTACCTAGCTTTTAATGTTAAATAACTCTTATGATAATTATTGAAAGATTGAGAATTTAGGTTAATTAAAGAGTTGATTGGTAGTTAAGGAAGATGCTTGGCATATTCCCTTCATCAAAGAGGGCGCCAAGTTGTATTGGAGCCAAATCGTGGGAGTGCATTATGGGAAAGGAAGTTATTTGAGCCTAATTGATTCTTATCTAATTCCCTAACTCCCTAATTGATGGGGTGATAAATAAATTGGTATGAGCCAATCAGCATCTAAGGAAGGTTCTCCAAGGATTATCTTTCAAATTTTGGATCTAGGTGGCATTTGATTTGGGCGCTCAAGTGAAGGTAAAAACTGCCATGTGCAGTTTTGAGGAAATCTTGGAGAAAATCTCTACTCCAACTAATTGGTAATTCAAAAAAAAAAAAACAAACTAAAAAGGCAGATTTGGGGGAGAACGTGGGAAGGTTGTGGCCTCCCTTGCTAGACTCACTCATGGTCGTTGGATGAGGAGGGAATGGAGGGCCGAGATGGCTAGGCTTGGAGTTGAACCATCTATATAAGTGATCTCATGCAAGGACCGGCCTTCTTTTGAGCCATCGACCTCCATGAGTGTTGTGTTCTCTTCACCCTTCTAAACCTCCTCCTAAATCAGAAAGCTACTTCTCTTTTACACTTACTTTAATCGCGTGGGATCGCCGGGATAGAAGAGGAATCGCGAAGGGGAGTTCTAGCCGCGCGAGGTTGAGCACTCGGTTTGTCTTTCGTCGAGGTAGGATGCATGTTTTCCCTATTTTCTTTTCATGACTATATCATGTTTGATGCATGTTCTTGCTCTCCTATTCTTGCTGATCACGTTGATATACCTATCGAATAGTTCATTAGTAGAAAAGTTTCGATCTTTCTACAATACGAATTGTGTATGCCAATTTCTATGTCATGAATAAGAATTGCTCGTTGTGCATGGGCCTAGATGTAACCTTTTTGATGTATTCAACATGTGAGTAGTCTCTTCATGTGTCAATGGATTTGTCGTCTTGCTGTCCCAAAATTATTGTTTGCTGTCCATCCATTAATTGTTGTCCTATTTAGAGTATATGCTTTATCGGGTATGATTATGTGCGTGAATCATGATAGCATGGGATCGTAGGCTTGTATCAAGGAGAAATTCAAGTGGAGACGTTGTTGTCCAGAGAGAAAGGTCATAGCTTTTTGATGTTTCATTCGTCCTTTCGTGTCCCATATTAATGATCTTAATTGATGGTTGTGAGAGATAATCAAGATTGATAGTAATAGCATATATAGAATAGCCATAAGCAATAAAAAGGCATAAGTTTATCTACTGATATGGTCATATTAGTATCATCATAGGATTGTATATGGATTATAATATCATGGACATATGGGTATTAATGTGTAAGTATCATCTTATGAGAGTTAATCAAGATGGATTAGCCTTGGCCAGTATTTTCCTGCACAGACAGAGTGTAGGATAAAAATCATAACTAATTACAGGGAATTCGGAAAAATGCAATTCCAGTGGCGTTGGATTCTAGACTCTTGGGGGAATATACAGTAAAAATTTCAGAGCATGTTTCGAACTGTAAAAGTTCTGGTGAGAGTCGAAAAGCGACGGTCATGTTGGGGGCAGAACAGAAATCAGAAGTAATACTAAGGCTCCGTTTGGTTGCAGCTTCTTGGAGTAGAAGAAGCAGAATCTGGGGTATTCTGATTCTTGGATTTTATTTATGAAGTGATGTGTGTTTGGTTGGATATAAAGACAAATCAGCTTTCTAGTGAGTAGTCTGTTTGGCAACATAAGGAGAAAGCAGCTTCTGGATTCTTAAATTACAAAACTACCCCTCATACATGAAAGTAAATTATATCTTATAAGCTCAAGAAAATAATTGACCATTTCTATCTAACTCCATCTAACTCCAGCGCCGCCCAAACAATCTCCCTTGGAGGCCTCTTTAACCAATACATAGAAAACTGATTAGCACCAAAATTGTCTAACAAGTTTGCAACCTGATTCTGCTCTAGATGGACATGGTAAAAAATGCATGAATTGTAAGATGACTGAAATTGCTTCATTTGCTGTAAATAAGAATTTGAAATACCATTGCTCGATGAGGGTTGAACATTAGAAATATTATGGGGAAGCTGAGCTTTGGTGATCTCAAACCAGGTCATTTTGATAAAAGGACATGAGAGATAAGGTGGCATAGTAAAGCGTTATCAAGGAGGCATCCGGGGGACAACTAGGAAAAGTCAATGACTTCGCCTTTCTTACTTAAGTATGCTTAATCTTCTATAAATATATTTTCCTTCAGATAAAAAACTACGATGCATCTCTTTATCTCAATTTAAACAACAATGCAAGGTATATCTCAAACAACTCAACATTACAATTGTGCAGAGTCAAACAGGAGAAAGAGTTAATATGTCATTTACAAATTCTACAGATGGATTGCTCCCCAGTGAACTTCTATTGCCTTAATTTTGATGGATCCTTCAAAATGCAATTGGGTATGGCGACTGTAGGAGGAGTAATAAGAGATGACCGGGGAAACTTTATAGCAGCTTATGCATGTCAGGCACAAGCCTTTAACGCCACACATGCTGGAGCAATAAGTTGTCATCTTGGTATCCAATTGGCTTCCTATCTCCAGATTGATAAGCTTCACAAACAGGGGGACTCATATTAATTTGTCATTTCAAACTAACTTGAACAAACGTGAAAAAGCACAATTACATTTCCTAGCTTTAAAAAGCACTGGAAACTTTACCAGATCTTGAGACATTGTTAAATTATATGGAAATAGTATAAATAATTCAAAATATGCAAGGATTTTGGCAAACTAATAAACCAAGCACAAGAATATGGCAGCCTAGTAACACCAGCATTATTGTACTATTGTGGAATATTCTTTTTGTACTCACATTTTAAGGGTTGGAATAATCAGCTTGAAAAACAAGAAATTGATCAAATTCCTAACAAGTCAAGGTACCTTGACTATATTGATGCAGTCTAAAATCAGTATTAAATTTCAATCTCTCCAATTTGACCTCAAGACTTGCCATATCAATGCCGAGTATTGCATCTTAGAAACATAAATAACAGGACAGAGAGACCGATCCCAAAAAGCCAACACAATAAAGAGTGCACTTTCACTCGCACAGCTTAATCTAATTATCCCTATGCGCCCACAGGTTCGAGCTTGATGAGGCCAAACCAAGAAAAAACAAAAAACCAAAACCCTTCCCTATTGAAGCCCTCGCTTAAGAACATAAAAAGTGAATTCAAAGTTGTCTAAGATGTTGCATTCTTCCTCTACAAAACCATATAATCTTTGTAAGATCTTGCAATAGAATTAACAAATGCATTTGTAACTACATTCTATAGAATTCATTTTTCCCTAAACCTCACATGAATTGTTCTCAACAAGATATGTTCACCAAATCACACCCAAATCTCAGTTCCCAAATCCAAATTTCTGTGTCAGCTTCATATAAAAATTAAAACCTTAATCACAAGAATGGTTAATTAGTCTACAAATTCATCCAAATCCATTTTCTAAACACAAACAAAATAAAGCTGACATTTTTATCAATTTGGACGAATATAAAAGTAACATTTTTGTAAACCTTACTTTGCAGGGCCAATTCTCCCTATAGAAATGGCAGACAACACGATCACTGGCCTTAACAACAGAAAAGAAATCCTTCTCTGCAAGATTCTCATAATACCCGTCGTGCCCGAGAGACACCCACCGCGCCCGCCTCTCGGCCATCTTCTTCATCTGCTGCAGCAGTCGATCCCGTAATGCTTCCAAATCATCGGTATTGAGCCAATCCAACGCCACGATCTCCTCATCCAGCTTGTCCTCCACCGCCTGCACCACCGTCAGCACCTGCTTCTCCACCAGCTGCCCCCCCCCCCCAAAAAAAAAGTTAAAAAACAATCCAAATTTTTTTTGCGATATCATCAAAATGGTGGGATCGTTTGAATTGGTTGTAAAAATCAGAACTTGGAGGGGAAAGAGGAGATGGGTAGATCACCTCTTGGACTATGGCGGGCTCCATGGCTGGATTGAATCTGGAGGTTTTTGGCAGGGAGGTGAGAGAGGACGAGCCGTGTAGTTACAGAGGCAACAAAAAGAAGAAGTTGCAAAGGAAGAACCCGGGAGACAATGGTCGCCGGCGAGAGGAGCTCCGTGCGGGATGGAGATGATGGCCGCCTTCTTCAGCTCGTGTATTGTCCTAGCACCAAGCCCAGGCGGTGGAGAAAGGTCACCATATCTGAAATTTTTCTTTGTGGTTGCCGGTGGAGGAAGGTGAACTCGGCGGAGCCCTCCATGGCGAAGAAAGGGAAAGGGAGCCGAGGGCAAAACGAGACTTGTTCCCCCATTTTCGGGCTTCTTGGCCAAAATCTCCTCGCGAGGAGATTCTGCCAGAAGTCGACTTTCCCCAGAATTTCGGGCGGAAAGTCGACTTCACTACACAAAATGATTTTTCCGCAGTAGTGCTACCAAACGCGCTACTGCGGAAAGCAGCTGATTTTGCAAGAATCCAACCCGGAAAGTGGTAACCAAACGGGGCCTAAGTATTACCTACAATTAAGTTATCTTAAACCATGGTCTACCATAATTTAATTATATCAGTAAAGAATTGGTTAGTAATGGAAGCCGTAAGAGTAATCCTCTGGACCTAAGTATTAAAATAAAGACAAGCCAAATGGGTTAAGCATGTGTGTCAAACTACCGTATTAAGTATAGTGTTTAGGGGAATCCGGTGTGGGTTGTACTCTCAACCCTAACCATCGTGACAATTTGAGTTTTCTTTGGTCAGTGTTCAAATCGGAAATTTCTATCTAGGGCCTTGCACAACGAGAGTTAGCAGATTTGTGAAAATACCTTTATACCCTTGAAGCTTGGTTCAAGCTGGAAGACGAGTTGTTTCAATTACCCTGTTTGAAGTCAGATTTAGATGAAGATCAAGGGGTCTTATTCTCAGTTTGAGAGGTGTCTTCCTTGAGATATTGAAGTCTCAACGGTAACTCTACACGAGTCCAGTATCAAATAGCGAGAAATTTCATTACTTCTTTTACAGCCGATGTCGCTGTCAGATTATTTCCAGTTCTATGCAAACTGCTCAGTCCACAAGAGTGTTTAATACTCTTCGAGTGGAACTCATAGTATGCTCAAGAGCCATCGCTAGATCCTGCGAGATCTCCGATTATCTTTGAACCTCTGTAGTTCAGCCTATGATGGCAAAACGTACGTATTTAGATTACAAGATATTACGGAAGGTCTTGTGGTCTCCGCCCATTGTGCCCGTAAGCACCGATGGGGCCAGCATCCCTAGACGCGTGGCCGGGTTCCTCTGTAGAACCTCTAGGATGTTCTGGCATAGATGTCCAATTGTGAAGAGGACTGACCTGAGAGCAGAAGTTGTTAACTCCAATACTCTGTATGTTAGCGTCTATCTTGAATTGTAACTGTTCCAATGAAGTGTTCGGAATTTGATAGAGTGCTAGTCCTTGAATTCATTGATTACTATCTATTTATTTCCTGGAAATTGATAATTGATTTACTCTGTATCATCTGGAGTCTTTGCTATTACCTATATTGTTCGGTAGGATTTCTGTGTCCTACTGGGTATTTCTTTGGAAATACTCATGCATCCTTTGATGCAGGTATTAAGAAAGAGTAAAGTGGAGTGGATCGAGATAGCTGCTGTTTTTCCCAGACAAATAAAGTTTATGCGAAGACTTGTTATTTATATTTTCTTGTAACGAACTTGTCTTTTTGGCTCTTATGCTTAAGACGTTTATTTCTGAATTTGAGTCTGTAATAATTTCAGTATGAGCCATTTAAATCCTTATTACATATTTTTTTTTTTGTATTTAATTGGTTAATTGTTTAAGCACTCTAGAATGGATGGAGTTGTATCGAGTATTCGGTCAAGTCCCAGATTTCAGACCTTAAAGTCCTCGATGAGTTAGTGCTTCCGCGCATTATTCGAGGTTTTGAAATTCGGGGCGTGACAGTAGGGGTGAAATGATTCTTATTAGCAGCCCCTTGTTACCTTGTATCTTCTTTGTTTCAATAAGCAAATACTCCTACAACATTAATATTAATATTAATATTAGTAATAAAGGTTAAAAAAGGAGTGGACCTAGTTAGGGATGGAACTTGGGTCGGGTTTTTACCCGACCCGACAAGACCCGGCCTTATTGGGCCGGTTCTGGGATTGCTTATGCAATACCCGGTTCCGGTTCCGGGTCTGAAAGAGGAACCGACCCATCGGGTCGGGTCGGGTCCGGGTTTTCATGTAAAACCCGGACCCGACCCGGGTATATGATAGATATATATATATATATATATATATATATATATATATATATCATATACTTGGACCCATATTTATTTTTTTTATGAATATTTTTTTGGGCAAAAGCACTCATATTTCTTGATTTGAGTAGTTTGGATTTTTATAGATATATATTATTAATAAAAAAATTAAAGGAGTTAATAGTTTAATGTATATGACATTAAAAATATAAAAAAAAATTGGTACCGGGTCGGGGCGGGGCGGGTCCGGGTTTCAAGTTCTGGTACCGGGGCGGGTCCGGGTCCTTGAAACTGGACCCGTGGTGGGTCTGGGACGGTTCTGGGTTTGAAGAATTAAAATGGTTCCGGGGCCGGGTATGCCAATACCCGGCCCAAACCCGCCCCAGTTCCATCCCTAGACCTAGTTACCCACCTATGCAGTTTCGACATTGCATATTTACTATGCCGAACTTCTGCCGAATTTTAACCATACTGAACTGACCACTTACCGAATTGGAGCTGAATTGCCGACTTGTCACTATGCTGGAAACTTGTCAACTTGGTCCATATACATTGCAGGCCCACTTAAGGGAAGCAGGCCATGTTGTGATAAAGCCCATAACCTTTGGGCCTCTTCAACAAGCATCGGGGAGTCTCCCATCCCTTCCCCACACCTGAGCCAAAAGAACGCTCAAACGCTGGAGGCCCAATTATATTCACTGGGATGACATGGCCAAAGTCAATTGGTATCCCAAACTTATCTACATTGCCAATTGGCCAGAGATATGAGACCCCATCACTATCTACATTGCAGTATCTGGGGCTGAATAATACCAAGATTGTCATTTCGATTTTAGGTAAGGTGGACTGTGGACGGTCTGAGATGACTCACCCACTTCAATCTAAAGTATCACAAAATATAATGTTTTAACCACGACATAATTTGAAAATAAAATATCACAAATTATAGTGTTTTAACCAAAACAAATTACCTAAATTTTTTTTACTGCTTTGCCATTTTTTGGAGGCGTAAAATAACAACTTCATTTTCAACCTCACTAAATACAATTTTCTCAACATATGTAATTAAAGAATCACTCAATAACTAATCTCCCATTTCACTACGGAATCCATTTTTTACTTTCTTCATAGCAGATACCCCCTTTCAACTATTACCATTGCAACATGGAGAAACAATGCAAACTTGGCAAATAAGGAAACCAATGGATATATGACATCTTTCTTTGTTTGAACCATTTTTGTGCAAGACCCCCAATTTATTTCACTTTTTTTTTAACAAGGGGTATCCAAGTCCTTAGGACCCAGACCCCAATTCATGTCACTTCTAACTTTTTGTTTGTTAACGAGGGGTGTCCGAGTCCTTAGGACCCAGAACCCAATTCATGTCGCTTCTAACTTTTTGTTTGTTAATGAGGTGTCGTAGTCCTTTGGGACACGACAAGAAGGGGTAGGGCAACTGATCTCTTAAATCATCGTATTCCACCGCCAATCCCTTGAGGTGCATACAAAGTCCACCTATCATAAGTGTCATGTAACTCTGAACCTCCGAAGCATGCCCTTACCATTAAACCAACAGTACCCCACTTGGTTACATCTAAATACAAAAATAATATATATTTTGAGTTGATTGTCTAAAGCCTTCAACATTAATGATGAAAATTAAGCACTATAGAGCTCTCTTAGGTGGATTAATCTTTATTTGTTAAATGCAACTAACGAATCATTGCTTTACATACAGTAGGTTTTGTGTGAGTTGCTACATGCCTTCGGCACCCCTCCCCCTATTGCTCCCTCCTTTAGCTCCCTGCACTTGTCTCTCTCATTGCTCCCCTATCCTCTTCCTACCCTAAGTATTGTCTTTCCTAATACTAAACCTATAGGGATCGGAATTATTATGTATATAACAAAAATTACTAGGGACTCTGTAGCCCTTTGTTTTTTTATTCTTTCAACGCCACCTTACACGTCTTTATATATAGTCATATCACCTTGCATGACTGATCTTGTTCACTACTTATTCTTGTTCATCTCAATTTTTTTTGTTTTTTATTATAAAGTCATCTCTGGATTCACACTATGCCGTTTAGGTTACTTTTTATATTCAGTTCAGAATCATGTTTGAATTGCGTTTAGAACATGTCTAGGACACTGAATTGTTTATTGTCCATATTGCATCCTATTTTCTTCTCTTGTTCTTCAACTGTCAATCTTGATTCTGAATTTACTGGCCATTTTACGTCCAAACCTTGACTAAATTATTCATATATTTATGGATTCTATTCATGTTTAAATCGTTCGTCCAACTTATTAGTCAATTCTCCCATCATTTGTTCACGCCCAACACATTTCTTTTACTAAGAACTATGTCCAAATTTTGACATTTTGGTTACAATCCGAATTTACCTTATGAATTCCCAAAAAAGGGATCTAAGAATCTTCACTTGGAAGTTCGAAATCACTAATCTCTATCCTAAATTGTTACCAAACAACACAAATATATATAAATACTCCCTATCTCATGTCAATTGTCCCATTCGGCTTTTGAAAATGAGCTGATTTGATTAATTCTGAAAACCAAATAGGACTATTAATGTAGAATGAAGGGAATACGAAATCCAATTTCTTTACCATCCGTAGATTTTGGAATCCACAGATTTTGAATCCTCCGTCCACATCCAAATCCAAGTTCCTAAACACAGCCTTAGTAGATTGTAAATATAGAAATACAACAACAGGAGATCCATATGGGTCCGAATATTCCCACATTTGGTAGAAGTTTCTAGTTTTTCGGTTGCATTATAAAGTATTTGGGCTGTCTAGTACGGCAGTCCAAATCTCGGTAGAAAAATGTTTTCCTTCCTGCCAAATACCATTATATCTTGCAGCATCATGCTATGACCTCTAGTGCCCTGAACTGGCTGCTAAATTTTCATGTGTTGGGCAGCCCTAACCATCCTTTCTTGGACCCAGTTCAGGATCGACACACATTTATAACTCATGTGATAAGCATTTTATTATTGGTACTTGTTCCGGATTCATGTATGAATCCAACTAGCAAAGTAAAAATGGCTAAGACGGGCAGATGGTGAGGAAGAAGGGTGGGTGAACTCATTGCTCTCCACAGTTCCAAGTACCTAATAGCCCTTGGGAAGGTGAAGAAAAATTAAAGCACACATGGGAAGAACGGCAAATGATTGCAGGAGCTGATGGGCAAAATAACGCAGAGTAAAGGTTTCAAGCTACGTCCTTCCCACGGGTTTGGAACAATAAAATGGGGTACAAGGCTGTAGTGATTTCTGTGCTTCTAGTCCTGCAGACTAGAGTATCCATCCTCTCTCTTTTTCTCTGTCGCTTTCCTAATTCATGGGGAGAGCTCCTTGTTGCTCTAAGGTAGGACTGCATAGAGGTCCATGGTCTGCAAGAGAAGATGCACTGCTTAGTGAGTACATTCAGGCCAATGGAGAAGGAAACTGGAGATCAATGCCTAAGAAAGCAGGTAACATATCATTCAAGTGACCAATGACTAGTTTTTATGTGAAAAAGGCTCATGCTTTAGGATCTTTGTAGTGCATTTGCTTTTGCTTCTTCCTCTATCATTTTTTTTAAGTCTCCGTTCTTTTCTATGGATATATTGCTGTTTATGTGAAATGCGATTGTAGTGTTTAGAGTACAAATATCTTGCCATTGTATGTGCATTGATTTCAACATTTTTTAATGTTCATTTATAATTATTTTTATAACTGCGAGTTTTATTAAGCACCAATAAATTAGAGGATAGAAGAAAACAAGAAAAGAACAATACATGGCTCACCCCCTACTCAAGCAAGATGAAGCGTCCTTGTTTGATGATTACCTTTGCCAAGGAACTGCTTACACAACTTTTGTCTAGACAGATCCTTTAATTTCTCTCTGTCCAAATCCTCATGATTACCATTTTTCTCTTATTTGCTGAAGGTCTACTATCTATGTATAAACTAGTTCACTTTGATTTTCTAATGTGGACTACTAAAGTGGAACCAGAAGGAACATAACTTTTCTTCTCCTTGTACATATGACTGCCATTACTACTCTTATTTTTAGTACTATCATTTTGATCAATTATCATCTGTCATAGTCATTATGATTGCCACTGTAATTTGTTGTTTAATTTAAGTATTTAAGATGGACAATTTTAATAACTCCGTTAAGATTAATAATCTAACAGACTGCTCATTTGACCATTAAGTACTTCTCTTTATTACTTTATATGACATGAATAGAGATGATATTGATTTCAACCCTATATTTTTTTGTGTAAAATAGCTTTCTTTCATACCTAATGGTGTTGACGAAAAAGTGGAATGGTCCCATTTCAAAATATGGGCCTGTTTGTCCTATATGCTACTCATAAAATTGTCGTTTTCTACTTAATTATGATGAGAGTTTTTGCTAACAACATTCTCAAAATTTATAGTTATGCAATTATATTGCATGGTGTACTCAATTCAGTGATACTTGAATTTTTTTTATATGGAAAAAGGATACTTAATTAGGACATACATAGAAACAGTGTTACATGTTTGCTTATTGGTGTCCAGGACTGCTTAGATGTGGAAAGAGCTGTAGGCTAAGATGGATGAATTATCTGAGGCCTGACATCAAACGAGGAAACATCGGTCCTGATGAAGAAGATCTCATCGTCAGACTCCATAATCTGCTCGGCAACCGGTGGTCTCTGATCGCCGGAAGGTTACCCGGCCGGACTGATAATGAGATCAAGAATTACTGGAATACCCATATCAGTAAAAAGCTCAAAAGCCAGAGAAGTAATAACTGTGTGACAAAATGGAGGAGTACCAAAAATTGGAAGCAAAAGACAGGGGTGACTGAGAGCCCCACAAAAACTATGGTCCTCCTCCCCAAGCCCACAAGATTGGCATCATTCAAAATAACAACACAATTTAGCTCAATTGAGAGCAGTGATGATGGTTCAATTGATAAAAACAAAGAGCCAGTGTTTGGAGTGAAGGGAGAGGCCAATGAGGGGGTCATAAACACACTTCCTTGGCATGATCATGAGGAAGAGCACAGTCAACTTTTGAATGAAGATTTCTTTACACAGTCAGAAATCCCTATGAAGAATAACATGCTTGACAAACTGATTGAGGAATATTTGGATCTCATTAAAGCTCAGGAAAGACAAGTGCAGGAAGATTCATTGGAAGAATTTTTATGGGCTTAAATACTTGTAACTATATGTGGTGAGAATGGCCTCCCATGGGAATGGGACAGGCAATAACTGAGAGAATTTGTTGGGGCACAGAGGGGCTTTGATTGACTTTGTCTTGAATCTTGATGTGAGGAGACCATTCAATATGTGTAGTTCCTTTATATTACTGCGACTGAAAATATCCCTGTGAATGTGGGACAAGTCTTGAGAAAGTGGAGTTAGAAAGTTTGGATCCCCATTTAGGGGGGAATCTGTCCTTCTTCATGGGTTTATTAGAACTTGGTTTATTTCATGTTATGCCTGTTCAAATAAGAACTTGTCATTTTATCTAAATAAAAAAGCACATTTCATGTTCCCCACTAGATTTTACAATTTTATCCAATGGTTTAATGAGAAGACAGACTTTCTTGTGTCCCTTTTGAAATAAATCCCTTTTAAGAAAATATTTACCTACAGAGGTTTTATGTATTCTAAGACAACAATGTCACAAAATATGCCATTCCTGTGAAATTGGAAACATGGTGAAAAGAAACATGGAGCAGTATTGTCACCATGCGATTCCCTAATTTCATTTGATACAAATAATTCTTTTTAATGAGAATCTGTATCTAACAACATGAGCATTTATGCTTAAGCATCCTTAGGGGCCGTTTGGGGCGTGATTAAAAGCAAAACATCCAGATGGGATGTTTTGCTACACTGTAGCAACTGGATATTTTATATATCCAGCTGAAACACCTCAGGAGGTGTTTCAGCTGGATGTAAAAATCCACATGGATGCTACAGTATATATCCAATATCCAGTCTGGATATTTTGCAATAATCACGCCCCAAACGGCCCCTTAATCTCCCACATCCAGTGGTTTTTTTTGTCAGAAATAATTTATCTAGTCATTTGAGAAATGTAATCTTAAGGTACACTTTGTATAAATTTTTATTAGTCGTATATGACCAGAAGGTTGGCTATATAAAATTTGAAAGTGTCTCACAACGCTAATGCAGCCGCATGGTGAGCATAAAAGTATTACTAACCTACGTTAAGCCTTATATGTCTATGGTGAACAACTCAATTGGGTTCTCCAACTGGTCTAGCCATGAGTATTAATCAATTTTTAAAGGCCTAAGAATTTGTTTTTTTAGCATTTACTTAGAATTCAGTCTATAGAAGTTGGATGATCACCTTTCTAGGTCATTTTATTGAATGAAGTTGCAAGTATCTTCTTCTTCAAGGTGGGTAGGGCCTAAACCCACACCTTCATTAAAGGATGGATAAGGGGCCAAAACCCTAACCTTGAATAAAGGACAGTTTGCACATATAAATTAATTAGTAAATTATTTGATAATAATAAATTTACACTTCTACAAGAAAAAAACCTTATTTCTTTCCGCAAACATGTTGAACAATATCATTTCAAGACAACAAATCAAACTTTAGTCTACTCCCTATGTTCCATATTAATTATCTGAATTTGGGAAAAAATTTGCCTCATATATGCCAATTACCTAGTCATTTTGTGCTTCTCATAGTCATTAGTGAATCAATTAAAAAGGTAATCCTTAAATATCACATCTTTCCAAATGTAAAAAATTAATATGAGACGGAAGGAGTAGTTGTGAAGTAGCTTCTACAAAGGCTTCCCAATTAAGGGGAAATAGGTCTTCATGCTATAATCATAATAAAATGGGGCGTTTTGGTATCAGGCAGAGAGAGAGAGTGTGAGACATCAATTAAGGTAAAGAATACAAAAAATATTACCATCAGGTAGTACAGTGTCATATTTGTATGTTACCATACAATCGACTCTACATTATCATAGCAACAACATAAAAATTCAAAATTGCTAATTAGGTAGAATCTTTCTTTGTTTTTACATGTCTTCACTCAGCCTGATCTCTAAGTCCCCACCTGCCAAGGGGTGGTTTCTTTTGTTAGAAAAAGGGGATCATCAATAATACAGTTACGTTTGAAACTTAGCTAATCTTTATTTTGGTAAAGAGAAACTTCTTATTTTAGCAAAGACAATCTTAGCTAACCAAAAACAAAAACTTAGATAATTTTAACCTAAAAGTATCACTATAACATGAGTTGGATCACATATGTCTAGGCTGAACACCTCAATTTGGTTCTCCAACTGGTCTGGGCTATGTGTACTATATCAATGAAACGCAATACAGTGTCCCATTGTCATGTGCTTTGTCTATCCATAAGGGCCTCAGAATTCATTAAACAAAAGCAACCTGCATTTGGTGGCCAGGCCCATGGTAGGCCGCGTGCACACACATGATACACCTAACACAAATCTTTTCCTCCAGCAAACATACAAATCATACCTTCCACTCTTGTCTCCATTCAACTCATGTGTCTCAATACATACAATAATCCCAGTTTAATGGGTGCATTTCTTTTCTCTTCCTTTGATTACCTTCTTCTTCCCAACCTACCACAACAGTAATTGCCAACAACCACCCAAAGTTAATGATACAAAGTATAAGGTTATGGAGATAGAAATGCAAAAAATAGTTCCTGCACCAATAACAAAGACGAGAATTAGCTCTATTAAGCCAGGCCTTTCTTCCCCAAAGATCTACATCCTCCCATGGCTTACAAAAATGGAGATAGAGTTGCAAGAAAGCTGGAGAAGTGTAGAAGAAGTTGAGGCTAGTTTGGGCAGTAGTCATCCTCAGTACACTAGATTGAAAGATATCATTCAGCTATCACCAGACCCTGTGGAAGTCAGCCATGAGCACTGTGATTTGGGCATACCCATCAGAAACCATCTGGTCAAGAGGGCAGCCTCAGCCTATCTCCAGTCCTCCCCTATTATTCAAAGAAGAAAGAAGAACTTTGTGGGAAGAACCAATTTGAGGGTTGTAGGTGTTGTTTTGCTGGGAGAATAGGCTGGTTATTGTAACACCCGGAAAATTTGTACGTTAACTTAAGGTTTCTGTTTTAGGAAACTGTTCTAAAATAGGAAAGTTCGTTGCCTGATTTGATTTCTGGTTGTGCAATGTACTTTGATGTGTTATTTGATGTTTATGATGTGGTATGATTCGTTAATCGCATGGCTATTAGTAGTAGAAAACCAGGACTCAAGGGTTGGTCCTGGCGCTGAGCACAACCTGGCGCTGAGACCAGCCTGGCACCAGGGTCTGAGAACACCTGACGCCAGGAGTGGGGCCAGGCGCCAGGGCATGTGTTCAAGTGGATGAGACCTATTTGAATTTCATAATTAATTAGTTAATTTTTGTTTTATACGCGGTCCGTGGTCTACACGAGATAGTGTAACGAGTAGTACAACCGCGGGACACCAGAGTCATGTGTGCGCAGGACTCTAGCTTTAGACGCACAGACCTGGGCGCAGGGCCATGTGGCACAGGCCCAGGGAGTCATGTGAACATGGGTAACTAGCCACAAGGAGATCTTTAGAGGATTGGAGTGAATCTTGGAGCAAAATCTACGATTTGGCCTAATAGTGGTAAATATGGTAAGTATCGCGGAGGATCGGGAAGTATCAGTTCGGTTGAGATAATTAGGGAAGATAAATCTTAATTAAAAAGAGATAAATATTTCACTTTTTAATCAACCAATAGGAAGGGGACGTCTAGTTGGTTGGCTTAGATATGGTAGTTTCCTAGTTTGGAACGAGATATGTAAAGTATGATTAAGATTGTAAGCTCGGCCAATACTATTTCTGTGTCAACAGTCTATATTAAATAAATCATAACTAATTTACAAAAAATCGGAAAAATATAAAATTAGTGTGGTTAGAAACTAGACTCATATGGTTAACTCCAATAAAAATTTCAGAGTCTAATACCAAATAGACTAACCGTGGGAAGAGTCGGAAGTGGACTGTTATGCGTATGACAGTGTGCTGTAATTATGATTAAGATAGTGAACGAATCTTATTAGAGATTTGAAATCCTAATTAAATGAGGAAAACCTAATGGATTAATATGGCTGAACGTCCCTTACTAATGAGAGAAACCTTTTAATTGGTTAATTGGGATTTGGGATTAAGAAGGATCTAATTAGGAGATATCCTAGTTGGAGGAGGCTTTGGCTATAAAAGCCAAGGAGGAGGACGCCCATATGCTTCACGCCAAAAGCTTTGGACGCCCTGTGCTAAACCCTAGCTCTTCTCCCTTTCCTTGACACCAATTCCAGCAACCTTCTACCTCTCCCCTCAACCTCTTTTCTCGTGCGATCGAAGGAGTGGAGGCGTCGTTGCGAAGGAGAAAGAACGAGCTACGCATGGAGGTGTATTTCGCATACATCTAAGTGGTAGGATAGTTTTTCCTAACCAATTCGGTTTGCACTTCTTTGGTTCTTTTATATTGTGATTAATTTATGATCCTATTCATATTATCTCAGAGATAAGAGTGCCTAATGTTTGTTTCATGAGAGATTTCTCGTTGTTTGATAAATAATAGTGCTCATAATGTCATACCTTGTTTAATGCTTCATGTTGATGCATATATGCCTACTTTTGATGGGAATATCTATAGGTCATGTCTCTTGAACGTGGATGGTCATGAAAGTTATCTTCTTTATTATGTTATGTCCTGATTTAATAGTCCAATATGATTAAGGGATGTATTAATAATGTTAAAAGCTTAATTAGATCAAGGTTGATGCCTTGAATCTAGTTTGAGGTATTAGTATCAATTAAAATCATTATAATCATTAAGTTCCAGAATATACCAGAGTCTAGAATTACTCTAGGAGGGGAGTAATTAAGGGTATTAATGTTATATTATCATGATTAATGGGTATTAGTACGTGATTACCTATTATAAGTAAGTAATGTGCTCTCGGCCAGAACTGTTTCTGCGCCGACAGTGCTCAGTATAAAAATCATAATTAAATGTATAAAAATCAGAAAAATATTCCGTCAGTGGGGTTATAAACTAGACTCATAGGACTAGCTTCTGGTAAATTTTCAGAGTCAGTCTCCTTCAGTGTTGACAGTGGGGTCAGTCGTAACTGGGCTGTATAGTATAAGACAATTTACTGGAATTAGGGTTTTAAAGGACTAATATGTATTATTACTCATAATATGATATAATATGATTAAAATAATATTAATATAGTATGATAAAATTAATTATGAATCACTGTAATAAGTGAAGAAGTTTAAAAGATGAAGACTTTGGGACGAGTCAGCATGCACAAGAGTCAATTTGGTCTTGTTTCTATGGTTCATCGTGGTGTCGATTTAAGTATCTAATTGGAGATCAAACTTTCTTAGAAAGGTATTTTGAGTAATACAATTCCATACTTAGAGATATCCCTATCAAAGGTAAGACATGATGCATGACGTGTAATCTAAGAGTGAAATTCATTATTCCTCAGATTGTGAGTCTTCATTATTCTCTTCATTATGCGAGATATGTGAGTCTTCTTGTTACTCCTTGAGAGAGAGCCATATATTGTTGAGAAACCTTGATTATCTGTTTCATACTCCATGAGGGAGTCATTGCGGTAAGAGTTACCCTATTCTCAGAAAGTTGAGACCTCTGTTATTGTTGAATCATTGTCCAGTTTGACATTGACCTATTTCTCCACTTATTAAAAGGTGGAATCATAGTATGCTCACGAGCCATTGCTAGGTCATGAGTGACTTCCGATATTTATGGAACATGGTTTCCCTATTGCCCGAAAGGAGGCAAATACGTACGTCTTAGACTGGTTGACATTACGGAAGGTCTTCAGTCTCCGCTCATTGTGCCCGTAAGCACAGATGGGGCCAGCATGCCTAGACGCATGGCCGGGTTCCAAAAAGAGAACCTCTAGGATGTTCTGGTATATTTTACCTTTCGAGATCGGTAAATTCATCGAGCAGAAATTGTAACTCCTTGCACCATAGATGCCTGGAGCCTTGAGTGTCTTGACCATTCTCTTCTTACACCGATATTTGTTTGGAGTCATATTGAGATTATTCTTTCCGATACTTTTCCATTGGAACTATTATCATCTGACCTTGCTATTCTTGCAACATAAACCTATGAGTGGTCTTTCAGAGAGTGTTTATTCCTGTTTATCTGAGTGATCTATTCTTCATAACCTATTTAATCTTCCTGGTGGGTTTTTACATCCTACTGGGTATTTCTACGAAATACTCATGCATCCTCTGATGCAGGCCTCAAAGATTAGTAAGTCAGGATTTTGCAGTTCAAAAAGGCGTAGCAGATGCGTGAGAGATGTCTTGAAGAATTACTTTATTTACTCTATTGCATTTTGTTAGAACTTCTTTAGTGTTGGCCAGTGTGTGCCTGAATTCGATGTTTGCTTTATTTGATAGTTTTTATTTAATCTGCTGTAATAATCTCAGTAGGATTCATTTGCTACATTGACAATGTTATTTAAAATTTGATGAAGAAGTTTTTAGTTCTCAATTTTTAAGTTTCGTTATGAGTTCCTGGTGATGTCGATTACACGTTCTTTTGTAACGATGTAATTGACCTGAGTGATCGAGTATTCGGTCGCGTCCCAAGGTTCCTATCTCGGCTTTTATTTAGTTTACTTAAAGGCTTCCGCACTCCGATCGAGGTCAGGAATTTTGGGGTGTGACAGTTATTCTCTGGCATGGCTCGGAGGATAAGGATTCATGGAAGGAGATAGTCTCACAGTAGAATATGTTGTATATTCAGGTATCTGTTTTTGCATTATGTAATTTCCCCTCACTGGTAGGTCTAGGATGTGTAAATGAATTAAAATTTCTACCATGACATGGTTAGGATCATCCATATGTATAACACTTCTTGTAATGGTGAAGAGTGTGGACTTTAACATCTTCAAATGTATGTCGTGAATAGACACTCCTCCGGGCACTTTTAATAGATACAGTTGATTTTCAAATGCTGCACTCTATTAAAAGTGCCCAGAGGGAGTACCAGATTGGGCTACTTAGATAGGGGAAACTGCAATTTGAGATATTAAACTTACTTTTCAAAATTGTTTTCCCTTCCCACTAAATGGTGTCAATTAAGTGGTTGTAACACCCGTAAAAATTAGTACGTTTACTAAAACTCTATGTTAGGAAGAGTTTCGTGGCCTAATATGAGTATGGGTCATTTGGTGTGAATTGAAAAATTTCGTAGGAAAATTGCTTAGAAAAATAGTACGCGATCGATCACCTGATAGAGCGATCGATCATAAATACTGTGATTTTGCGATTTGAGCAGAACGATTGATCACTAGGCAAATGATCGATCATAAGTACTGGTTTAACATGCATGTAAAAATGAAGCGATCGATCACCCCGGCAGAAACTAAATCTAGAAAGTGCTATTTTTGAAAAACCTAATCAAGGAAGATATCTAATCCTAACTGATCAATGAAGATTGGGTTTAGGACATCCCTTTTAACTATGAAGAAACTTCTAATTGGAGGGTTGAGAGATTGGGTTGGGAAGGAATCCTAAGGGGAAGATATCCCAGTTGGAGTAGGCATATGGTCTATATAAACACAAGAAAGGGGGCTGATTTGTATTACCTCACCCTAAAGAGCTTGAGAAAGCGCCAGCCTTATTTCTCTCTCCTCCTCCCTTGTTCCAGCAACCGTTTTCCCTTATCTTTCATTCAAACCTCTTCATATTCAAAGGAGCGAAGGTCTTGTTGCATAGAAGAAGAAGTGGAGCATGCGGACGTGCAATTTTCATATTAAAAAGGGGGTAGGATGGTTTTCTCTACTAAATTGATTCTAAACTTTTTCCAAATCTATTCTATGATGAATTATTTGATCCTAGAGATTGTGTTAATTGTTGATTGAGAGATTCCATATTAATTATGATTATTGATGTTCATTGAGTGACATATCTTCTAATGCTTGTATGATAGTTTTAGATGGGAACATCATACTTTTCTTGATCGTTTTGATGTTAGAAAGCTCTATCTTGATCCTGTAAACGTTCTAGTTTAGTGGTACCATATGATTATATGTGGTTATTCTTGTGCTAAGGTCTTCACTATACAAAGAGGAGTATCTAAATTGGGTTATATGATGAAAGATGTATAAAGCAAGTGATGACTAAATTCAAGAAAAGATAAGGATCTATAATAATCCTAAGAGGGGAGTACTTAAGGTTAATAAGATCTTATTATCATGATAAGGATTAGTAACACGTAGTTAGTAAGTATGATTAAGACGCTAAGACTGTTTTCTGCACCGATGACCTATAGTATAAAAATCATAACTAATTGCATAAAAATCAGAATAATAAACCGCTAGTGGGGTTTGAAACTAGACACATAGGGCTATCTATTGTTAAAATATCAGATTTAGATTCCTACTGTACTGACTGTGGGGACAGTCGGAATGAGATTGTTATTAACAAAATAATTTATTGTAATTAAGGTTAAGTTACTATTACATACTAATGCTTAAGGATACAATTTAATCTGATTAAAGTATCATCAATATATGTTGTAAGACATGGTATGGACTACTATTGTAAGACTAGTTGGCCTAAAAGATTAATTGATCTATACTTGAATTATGGATTTTATTACCTCCTAAACTTATGTTTATGTTAGTGGTTGATTAGATTTAGTGATGCTTTAATGATTTTTTGATCTTTTGTAGGAAAAGAAGACTTGCACTCCTTTTAGCTTAAGAAGAGAAAAGAAGCAAAATATTTTGGCTAATGAACACTAGCCAATTGATCGCCAGACTTACGTGATCGATCTCCCCAATCCAAAATGAGCTGTGAACGAACAAAGTGATCGATCGTATCTACTGAAATTTTTTATTGAACAGTGTTCGATCAATCGCACCCAAGACGATTGATCGGCAGATGAAGAAAAGTCACAAATGATCGCAGGAAACAATGTAAAAAAGAAGAGAAGAGAAGATCGATCAGAAGGCGATCGATCGGTGAACAGTGCGATCGATCGCCGTATTCTCAAACTTAAACAAGTCCTATTTTGAGATGGAATTGGAAGGGGGTTTCATGGTTTTTCTTCACCCCTATATACATACCTTAAGAGAGAATGTATTGGGATATCTTGGACGTCTTGAAGACTTGGGAGGAGAGCTTTTGTGACAGCTACTGCAAAGGAGAAGAAGATGATGAAGATGAAGATGCTTATTTCTTTTTCAATGCGCAACTAATTCTCTTCCCAAGGCGTAGATGTAGCCCGAGTAGATTGGTTTGTCATTTCTTTCTCTATTCTTAATTTTATCTTAGTTGATGTATGGATCTTTGTTATATTTTCATTGTTAATTTATTGAATTTATTCTATGTGCTCGAGAGAGGCTAGAGTGATTCATGTGAATTTCAATCCGAGGAATATTTGCGTGTCCGAGAGGAACGTACGCAGACTAAGGTGTTATATCTTAATAAAGTTTCATTGATCTATGCTCGAGAGAGATAGAACACAATTCCATGGTTTAATTACTTTATGTGTTACGTCTGAGAGGAGTGCATGATATTTTGAATCGACGAGTATATGTCCGAGAGGAATATGCTAATCAACTAGAGAGAGAGAGAGATGATAAAGCTAGTTTATTTCATGGTGGATTCGAAGCCTTGGTCCTTTTCTGCATAAGTACAACTCATTTAATTAGCTAAAGTTTACTGCTTTCATAGATTAAATCAAAACTACAACTTTTTTCTTGAGTTTGGTAGATTATTCATCCGTCCCTGAGGTTCAACAACCCTAAATACTCACTGTAGTACAATTGCCTTGTGCACTTGCAAGGGTTTAATATTAAAATGATCAAGTTTTTGGCATCGTTTTCGAGGATGAAAGCCAATAGTTTACCTGATTCTTAGCGTAGTTAGATTAGTTTCATTAGTTTAAGTTTAGTTTCTATATCCGTAGTTGATTGCATTTGCTTTTTGTGCAGGAGTAAGAGAAGACGTGAAATTCTCGCCAACGTTGGAAGGGCCACCCCTTCCCCTTGTTTACATTCTCTTATCCTTTCTTTTTAGTTTAATTGAGTGCTGAGTGTTTTTCCTTTCTTTTCTGTGACAGCCTGCTCCAGTTGTGGCTAGTAGGTTGCTAGTTGTGGATTTTAGGACTGTTATAGGTTTTGCTTGTATGTGTGATTGTGCATGTATGGTCATCGTTCCCTGAACCCCGACCTCGCCTTTGATCTTGATCTTGTGCACCTTTCTAGAATCTGTCGAACTCATAGAAACTCGATCCCTGAAATCCATTCCATGGCTGACAATATGAACCTTAGGGGTGAGAACGACCTTAACCAACATCCGGTAGTACTCCATGCTCGTACCTTACAGGACTACTACCGTCCCACAGCCTATACCTCCCCATCCTGCATCCTCTTACCTGACAATGTGGCCAATTTTGAAATTAAATCCAATATCATCCAAATGCAACCTACATACCATGGGCTACTTAATGAGAACCCATAGGCACCTACAGAAGTTCCTGGAAGTCAACACTACCTTTAAGCTTACATTGTCTGATGACCAGGTTCGCCTTATGTTGTTCCCTTTCACCTTGAAAGACAAGGCTAAAGATTGGTTGCACTCCCTAGAACATAACTCCTAACCACTTGGGAGGAATTACAAGCCGAATTCCTGAAAAAATACTTCTCTGTAGGGCGAACGAACAAAATAAGGACTGACATTATCACATTCACCCAACTCCCCAATGAGCAATTCCATGAGAGCTGAGAAAGAATGAAAGCCCTACTCCGGTCTTGTCCACACCATGATGTGTCAAAGTGGCAACTTGTACAGATATTCGATGAGGGCGTGTGTGAATAACACAAAACCCTAATAGATGCCTCATGTGGAGGCACATTCATGAAAAAGACCCCAGATGATGCTAGGGATCTATTAGAGGACTCGAGTGAAAACTCCTTACATAGTGCAACCCTCTATAGATCCAAAGGCCACATACCTGGCAGGAATGCCTCAAGGGGAGACATGTATGATGTTAAAGCCACAACAAGCCTAGAACACTAGGTGGCATCTTTGACAGAGAGGTTTGACTGATTTTTCTCTCAGTCTTCACCTTACACCAAAACCTCTCAAGATGTCTGCACCATCTGTGTCAGCCCCATGTATACAATTGTTGACTGTTGATCTACACATGAAATATTTATTTTATTATATCCTAAACATATGTTTATGTTAGTGTTTGATTATAATTACTACTACTTTAATATAGTTTTTTTATTTTTGTAGGAAACACGAGCAAGATACAAAAAATAGATGAAAAGGGACTTCAATGGATAAATCATTATAACTTCATGTGCGTATCTCTGATTAGACTGATTCATGCTTCATGTTAAAGCTCAAGAAGTCAGCTTTCCAATGCCACCAACCACATGCAATTCGGAATTCGGAGCAGAAAGTTATAGCTATTTAAAAATTATGAACAGTAACTACGATCGATCGGCATTTCAGCTACGATCGATTGCCAGAGCTGTAAAACAGTGTTTTTGAAGAAAACGATCGATCGGCAACAAAATGATCGATCATATCTACTGGAGTTTTTGGTTCGTGAAATACAGTAAACACGATCGATCGGTATAAAAGTGATCGATAGGCTGATGAATAAAAACAGATGATCGGCACGACAACGTTGAATTTAGCGAAGGAAAGCGATCGATCGGCTATACGGAGCGATCGATCAATTTGTGCGGTAAAACTGAAATAAGACGTATTTTGACTCGGATTTGAAGGAGACTTCGTGGTTTCTCTTCAAACATATAAATAGACCTTAAGGGAGAACGTTTTGGGCTATCTTGGAGATCACCTTTGAGCTATATTAGAGGCTAGAGAGGAGCAAAAGAAGGAGTCTTTCGGAGTAAAGAAGAAGAAGGATTCATGACGATGGATCTACATAAACAGATTTCTCTTTTCTTTCATTGTATGTGTAACTAAAATTTTATTCAAGGCTAGATGAAGCCTAGATGTATATTGCTACTCTTGATAGTTTAATTTTATACAGTTGATATGATTCATGCTCAATGCTATTTCATGAGTTTCTTTTGAGTGCTTGACCATAGACTTGATAGATATGAATGAAGTTAGATCTTTTTAATCCCTGTGTCTAACCAAGAACAGGTTCGTGATTGATTCTATACCCGACCAAGGATAGAATTAGCTACAATAATTTATAATGGATGAACTCTCATGTCCGACCAAGAAAGTGAGTGGATTCATTGTCATTTATGTGTCTGACCATGAACACAAGTCACCATATCATATTAACTTATGTTTAATAATAATTGAGAGTAGTAATTACATATCTAGTGGTGGATTCTCTGCTTTGATATTCTTCATATTGATTGAATCCCAGTAATTTAGTTAAAAATTCATTGCTTTCTTAGTCTAGAATCAACACTGCTGCTTTCTTTTGAATTTGGTAAAATATTAATCCGTCCCTGAGGTTCAACAACCGTTTAATACTCGCTGTAGTACAATTGCCTTGTGCACTTGCAAGGGTTTTATATTTAAACAATCAAGTTTTTGGCGTCGTTGCCGGGGTCGGAAGCCGATAGTTTACCAAATTCTTAGCATAATTAGTTTTAGAGTAGTTTAGCGTAATTTAAATTTCTTTTCAATAGCTTAATTTCGTTTTTCTTCTTCTGCAGGATTAATAGAGGATGCTGATTCTCGTCATCGTTGGAAGGGCCATCCCTTTCCATTATTTGCACTCACTTAACCTTCTTTTAGAGTAAATTTGGGTGCTTGGTGTTTTTCATTTTCTTTGTAGGATTGCATGACGTGCTAGTTGTCGCTATTAGGATTGCTAGTTGTCGCTATCTAGGATTGATGCTTGCTAGATGTTGCTATTAGGACTATTACAGGTTTTGTTTGATTTTTATTATGCATGCATGGGCGTCGCTCCCTAAACCCCGACCTTGCCTTTGATCCTGATCCTGAGCGTCTCTATAGAATCTGTAGAACTCCTAGCAACCCGATCCTTGAAATCCATCCAATGACAGACAATATGTGTAACGCCCGAAAAATCGGTATGTCTATGAAAACTGCTATTTTAGGAAACCGGTCTAAAATAGGCAGGTTTTTCCGAGCGCAAGAACTAGGCCTGGCGCTGTAACCCGTCTGACGTTAGGGGCAAATTTGATACACCTGACGCCAGGACCACTCGAGTGCCAGGGCTAGGGCTAGTCTTGCGTGTGGCGGAGCCTAATGGGCGTGCTACCAGGTGTAGGACTCGTGTACGGTGGAACTGCACATCACACGTGTAAGTCATCTTAACCGTTCATCTAAGAATTTGTGAGAACCTTTAGAGGGCCACGTGGACCCTGTAGTGGTGCGCCACCTTATGGGTGACGTGGACACCCTTGGGCGCCATGTGGTGGGGACCCTTTCTATTTGGAAATTTCATTAATGGTTTACCTTTTTAGAAATCAATTTGGGAATTAGTATTTGGTAATCAAGAGGGGTAGGTGGTAGTTGTGGTGAAACTCTAAACAATTTAATAAGAGCTAAGACCAATATGAGTTAGTGGAGTTAGTTGAGAGTTAAGGCTAATTCCATGCAATTGACTCCATTAACTCAATTAGTAGAAAACCGAAGAGACATATGGGAAAGAGAAATTCCAGAATTTTCTGTTGCAATCTGGGCCATTGAGTTGGGGAAATGATCAACGGTGGAGAATCATTTAAAATGTCTATAAATAGGGCTCTAGTAGGGGGCGGTTTTTGCTTGAGTGCTTAAGCCATTCAAATCAGCTTATGAGCACCTCATAGCTCGACCTCTCCCTCTACCTTTTCCGACCGGCGGCAGCCCATCTCTGGTGGTGTTCGTAGTGGTCCAAGCAAGGTCGACCGGCGAGGTGGTGCAAGAAGAGTTACCCGCATAGGAAGAGATTGGATTTTCGTCTACAAGGTAGGTATTTTTCTTTTTCCCACTTATCCTTGATGCAATGTTTGATACCTCAGATTGAAAGTGTCCTTTGATCATGCTGCGATTGATATATATGTGCATGTGTTTATGCTGATCTATGAATTTTAGGTAATGTTCTAGATTATGAATCACTTTTGATATTCGGTATATGAGTATATCCAATTTTTGAATCGATCTTCAATGTTGTAAACCATAATCATGCATGGCTCCAACTAGACCATATGGTATTCTCACTAATTGAATCGAGTTGATCCCACTTTGTTCTGTATGGTACAATTTGCTGTCCATCTAAAGCTGTCCTTTTTCCTTATTTCTATATTAAAACCAATCGATGATGATATGGTGTCATCCCGGATTCCAAATGTGTTGTGTTCAATCCCTAAAGTTTGAATCTTTGATGTTAATACTTGCTGTTGATCAGATGTTCCAATCTTCCAGATTAGCTTTGGGTCGTCAAATTTTCCTGTCTCAAGATAATTTTCTATTTTGGGTTATGTTAGCCGAGAAGGAGTTATGAGTGCAAAACTGTTTTGTATACTAACACATATCTTAAGATTAATAAAGTAATAATTAGGGAAATGAGTTACCGGAGTTAGAAGATTGCTGTACTTAGTCTCTCATGGGTCAAAGTGGGTTGTGTCCCTATTTAATTGTTCAACTTGTAGTTATTAGTTTAAACCGTATGTATATGTACAACCGGCTTTGGGATTAACAACTTGGGTAAGAAACTAAATAATTTCAGAACTATTAGGAGTTATCAAAATCCAGGAGAGTAATGTAATAAATATAGAATGTATTAATAAGTGATTAATTAATTAATATACTGTATTGATTAAGTAAGTTTAAAAGTAATACTCTCGGCCAGACATAGTCCTGTGCCAGTAGACTGTATTCGAAAAATTGTAACTAAATGAAGAAATTTCAGAAAATTATGCCGTAAAATGATTTAGAAACTAGAGTCAGAAGACTATTTGGCATAAAAATTTCGGATTAAAATTTGTTCTGTGCAAACTGGGGTGAACAAGTGAAGTGGGCTAATGTGCAGATAACGGTATAACTTTAGGAAGATTTACACTATACCTTATATCAAAACTATATATACCTATTAACAAATTGTAATAATCTCATTAAAACTCTGAAGAAAGGAGTCTGTGATGTCACTGAATTAATCTAATTCAGAAATTGAGTTATGTCAGATTGAGTCATTCTTTTGTGGTGCATCGCACTACAAACCTGATATTCTTTGGAACCAAACTTGGAATCTTAAGCTCTCGGTTAGGGTTTATTCCCTTAAACCCTACCATCTAGTATTCATGACATATAACCCTCAGTATTGTTAGAAAACCAGATGTCTTGAATGGAGCTATGCATGATGAAGGTGTCATTCTGTTGAGTCTCAATTATGAGTCTTCCGATGATTGAATTCAGAAATTCCTTAATCACTCTTATGTGAGTCAGATATTGAATATTACTCCTTTGTAAGTCCGATGTTGAATATTACTCCTTTGTGAGTCAGATTACTCCTTTGTGAGTCAGATATTGAATGTTACTCTTCTGTGAGTCCGATATTAAAAGATGATTGAATAGATCTTTAGAATAGGAGAACCCTTATTATTTCAGATTGATTCAGTTCCATGTAAACTGCTTCTCCACCAAGAGTTTTGATGATTGCTCTTTGTGTGGAATCATAGTATGCTCACGAGCCATTGCTAGATCTTGCGAGATCTCCGATGATATATGAACCTCTGTAGTTCAGCCGATGACGGCAATGCGTGTGCTTTAGATTGTATGACATTACGGAAGGTCTGCAATCTCCGCCCATTGTGCCCGTAAGCACCGATGGGGCCAGCATCCCTAGACGCATGGCCGGGTTCCTCTGTAGAACCTCTAGGATGATCTGGTATTTGATGTCCATAGAAGAAGTGGACTGATCAGAGAGCAGAAATTGTTATCTTCGAATCAGAATTCTTGATTATCTTCCTCCGTTGCTCTGTTCGCGTGGAGTTGAGTTATTGTTCATCAATTCTTACCGTTGGTGGTCCTTGGAGTTTGAGTTATCAATTGACTATTCTTTATCGTTGATGATCCTTGATAATGATGATTGTTTCAGTAAGGTAAACTCTGTATTTACTCATCCTGTCATTGATTAATGTGTCTTGATATTTATACCATCTCGTCAGTTTCCTATTATATGTTGTGGGTTTTTCTTGGCACCTACTGGGTATTTCTTTCGAAATACTCATGCATCTCTCGATGCAGGTTTGAAAGTGGAGAAGAATTGACAGGGTTCGTGTTGGAAGCTCGATGATGGAAGTTCCTAGAAGTGGATTTTCTTTATCAGTTTTTATTTTCTGTGTGCTGAGATTTTAGCAGCCTGCGTGCTGTCTTTAATCTGGATGTTTGGCAGTTATTGTCTTGTTTTTTTTTGTTTTGTATCAGAGTAGTGGATCTCTTAAGGTTTGTATTATTTAAGATTCTTGTACAACAGATATTGTTTAAGCATTCTGGACAGAGAGGAAGTTGTGATTGAGTATTCGGTCATGGCCCGGGTTTCAACCTCAAAACCTTTATTGAGTTAGTGCTTCTGTGCATTTTTCGAGGTTTTGAAATTCGGGGCGTGACAATATGAACCTTAGGGATGGGAATGGTCTAAACCAGATTCTGGTAGTACCCCATACCCGAACCCTACAAGACTACTACCGTCCCACCACCTACACTTTCCCCTCCTGCATCCGCTTACTTGACAATGTGTCTAATTTTGAGATTAAGCCCAACATCATCCAGATGCTGCCCACCTACCATGGCCAACTAAATGAGAACCCCTACAGGCTTCTCTAAAATTTCCTAGAAGTGAACACAACCTTCAAACTCACACTGTCTGATGACCAGGTTTGCCTTAGGTTGTCTCCATTCACTTTAAAGGATAGGGCTAAGGAATGGCTATACTCTCTTGAATATAACTCCATCTCCACTTGGGAAAAACTTTAGGCCGGATTCCTTAATAAATATTTCCCTGTAGGGTGTACCAATAAGATCCGCAATGAAATAATCACCTTTACTCAACTACCTAATGAACAATTCCATGAAGTTGGGAAAGAATGAAAGCCCTACTCCGGTCCTACCCACATCATGATGTGCCCAAGTGGCAATTAGTTCAACGATTTCATGAGGGTGTGTGCGATCAGCATAAGACCCTAATTGATGCCTCTTGTGGAGGCACATTCATGAAAAAAACCCCGGATGATGCTTGGGATCTACTAGAGGACCTGAGCGAAAACTCTCTATACAGTGCCACCCTCTATAGATCTAAAGGCCATATGCTTGGTAGGAATGCCTCAAGGGGAGGCATGTACAATGTCAAAGCCACCACCAGTTTAGAATACCAAGTGGCATCTCTGACAGAGAGGTTTGACAGGCAGATGAGCCAAATGAGTCAAATGCTCCTCTCACAGTTAACCGAGATTAAAAATGAACAGAAAGAGATAAGAGCAGAGTTAAGGAACCAGGCCCAGCTTGTCCATTCTCATACCCAGTCTATCGCCAAGATAGAGACTCAATTAGGATAGCTGGCCCAATCCATGAACCGTAGGGAAGCTGGAACCTTGCCTAGCCTACCCTAACAAACACCTAGAGGCCAATTCGCAGTTCAAGCCATAACTATCTTGAGGAGTGGGAGGGAAATCGACAATAGGGTTAAGAACTTGTCCCAAGGCCTTTCGAGTGAGACACTATCCCATGAGGAAGAAAAAGAACCTGCTCCAATCAAAGCTGTGACCGTTAATTCTAAAACCCTGCAGGATGATCCGATCAAAGCTATGTCCCCAGGGTACCATACCCACAATGCCTGGACAAACCCTCCCTGTTTAATAAATCCGACCAAAAGATGGAGGAGATGTTCGAGGTGTTCAAACAGGTTAAGATCAATCTCCCTTTGTTAGATACAATAAAATAAGTGTCTGCCTATGCCAAATTCCTGAAAGATCTTTGTACCCAAAAACGAAAAGCTAAATCTAATGTGACTAAAAAGATCTTCCTTATAGAGCAGGTGAGTTCCTTATTGACACATAATCTTCCACCGAAGTATAAGGACCCAGGATGTCCAACCATTTCATGTGTTATATGGAACCATACTGTGGATAAGGCATTGTTAGATTTGGGGGCGAGTGTCAATTTGTTGCCATATTTTGTGTATGAGCAACTTGGGTTGGGAGAGTTAAAACAGACTACCATACACTACAACTTGCAGACCGATCCATTAAAGTTCCCCGTGGTGTTATTGAAGATGTTCTGGTGCAGGTTGACAAATTTTTCTTTCCTGTGGACTTCATTGTCCTAGATACAGAACCTGTACAGAACATTGGTAGTCAGATTCCTGTGTCATTACTATTATAAATTGTCGGGATGGGGTGCTGAAACTGTCTTTTGGAAATTTGAATGTCAAACTGAATGTTTTTAATGCCCAAAAACAGCATCCACCATCAGATGATTCTTATGCAGTTTATATGATTGACACTCTGGTGGATGGTGCACCCCCATGGTTTTGTCCTACTGATCAACTTGCTACTTCTTTTATTAATTTTAATGTGCGCAGTAGGACCACAGAGGGACTGAATGTTGGATTGAAAGACCCTGAACAAGTTGGATTAATGGAGTTTCGTCTGGCTGAAGATGTTAAACTTAGCGCTTGGTGGGAGGCAACCCCCGTATTCAGGTGTATTCTCTCCTTTTTTTATTTTCTTTGTTATATGATCATTGTCATTTTTATATCTTGTTCACATTAAGGACAATGTTCATAATAGGTTTGGGGGAGGGAATATTGCTTGCATAAAAAGAAAAAAAATCCAAAAATTGAAAAAAGAAAATAAAAATTTGATTAGTTTTAGGTTGTTTGTTAGTAGTTTTTCATAGGTTTTGATAGTTTATCCCGTGATGATGCATACTTCAATTCTGAAGTGATTAATTTGCATTGGAAGTGTGAGTAAGTATACTGGAAGATAGAAATACTTAACTGAGCATATCTTTCTATTACAGTCCTCTTGGAAAAGGTGCTTGAGCTAAGAAAACTCACTCACAGACGCTAGTACATAAAGTGATACCATCTAGAGATTTGTTGAACGCTAATTTACAGTGGGATGTCTTTGGTCAGAGTCATTAGTTGATATGTGGTTGTCTGTTGAGCTTAAAGATCATGATAGACCATTTACTTGGCTATGGCAAGGGCTTGGAACCGGAAATAGGTCGAGAGTATAATACAGCCTAGATAAGAAAAAATGCTTGAAAATATGAATGCTTAAATTTTTTTTGAGAAAAACAAAAGAAACAAAGGGGCTGCTTGACTATTATAAGATTAACTTAGGCTGATGTTCAGGCCCGAAGCGGTCTACTTAAAACCTAATGCCCTAAGTCAAATTGGTTGGGAGTCATTGGCCTGAGTCATTGCTAAGCCTAAGCATCTTAAAGTCAGGCCTTACACAGTCCTATTAAAAAAAAGTCTATGGTATATTATCATCTCAAATCTAGAATGTTGAACCCGAATGAGGCGCGCATGCATTTGTGCTATCATGAACCAAAAGATTACAATGACTATGTAGATTCTGATGTTGTTTGGTTAATGGGTAACACTGGATCTGTGTAAAACAGAAATTTAGAATGTATTGCTACAATGTTCTACACTTTTTACTATTTATATTATCATGTTATATCATATTTGAGTAGAAATTTCCAAGATGAAAGTGTGGAATAAAACCACTTACTTGAGGGCTTCTATATTCTCGTTGATTATGAACCAAGTACGTATGGTTGATTTTCTTAAGCATTGTGGTTTGCATTTAAAGGGATAATAGGTTTGTTTGTTTTGTAATATTTTATTTTGTTTTGTTTTGTTCGTACTTAGGATAATTAGGTTAATAAATACATGTTTGTGGGGAGCATGGCTGCAAACCCTCACGAGACACAACTCGTCCTACTAGGGACACCTAGAGGTTTAACGGCTTGTTGCATACGCTCAATGCAATCGTGTTCCCTAAGAAAGTGGTGTTTATTTTTAAGCATTAATTCCTTAGTTGTTTGTTTAATTTTGTTTTGTTAGAGACTAGCAAAATGTAGGTTTGGGGGTGTGATCTACACATGAAATATGGATTTTGTTATCTCATAAACTTATGTTTATGTTAGTGTTTGATTAGAATTACTACTACTTTAATATAGTTTTATGGTTCTTGTAGGAAACAAGAGCAAGATACAAAAATTAGATGAAAAGGGACTTCAATGGCTAAATCATCATAACTTCGTGTGAGTATCTTTGATTGGACGGATTCAACTTCATATTGAAATTCAAGAAGCCAGCTTTCCAATGCCACCAACCACGAGCAATTCAGAGTTCGGAGCAGAAAGTTATAGCTATTTAAAAATTATGAACAATAACTACGATTGATCAGCATTTCAGAGTCGATTGATCGGCAGAGCCGTAAAATAGTGTTTTTCAAGAAAATGATCGATCGGCAACAAAATGATCGATCGTATCTACTAGAGTTTTTAGTTCGCGAAATACAGTAAACATGATCGATTGGTATAAAAGTGATCGATCTGCTGATGAGACAAAACGGATGATTGGCGCGACAACGTTGAATTTAACGAAGGAAAGTGATCGATCGATCGGCTATACGGAGCGATCTATCGGTTTGTGCTGCAAAACTGAAAGAAGACCTATTTTGATTCGGATTTGGAAGGGGACTTCATGGTTTCTCTTCAAACATATAAATAGGCCTTAAGGGACAACGTTTTGGGCTATCTTGGAGATCACCTTTGAGCTATATTGGAGGCTAGAGAGGAGCAAGAGAAGGAGTCTTTCGGAGCAAATAAGAAGAAAGATTCATGACGATGGATCTACATAAATAGGCGTCTCTTTTCTTTCTTTCTATGTGTAACTAAACTTTTATTAAAGGCTAGATGAAGCCCTAGATGTGTATTGCTACTCTTGATAGTTTAATTTTATACAGTTGATATGATTCATGCTTAGTTATTTCATGAGTTTCTTTTAAGTGCTTGACTATAGACTTGATAGATATGAATGAAATTAGATCTTTTTAATCCCTGTGTCTAACTAAAAACAAGTTTGTGATTGATTCTATGCCCGACCAAGGATAGAATTAGCTACAATAATTTATAATATATGAACTCTCGTGTCCGACCAAGAATGTGAGTGGATTCATTGTGATTTGTGTGTCTGACCACAAACACATGTTACCATATCATATTAACTTATGTTTAATAATAATTGAGAGTAGTAATTACATGTCTAGTGGTGGATTCTCTGCCTTGATATTCTTCATATTGATTAAATCCCAGTAATAAAGTTGAAAGTTCATTGCTTTCTTAGTCTAGAATCAACACTACTGCTTTCTTTTGAATTTGGTAAAATATTAATCCGTCCTTGAGGTTCGACAACCCTTCAATACTCGCAGTAGTACAATTACCTTGTGCACTTGCAAGGGTTTTATATTTAAACGATCAACTGCCATTCAGCTTCACAATATCCAGACTCAGTACATGAGCATGTCAACGCTGAACAGACCTTTCCTCGAGGCAACAACAGCTCCTACTCCAACACATACATTCCTAGGTGGCAAAATCACCCTAATTTTTCCTAGAGGCAACCTAACCCAGTGCCCACTTTTAATCCGGCCCCAAGACAAGAGTTCTCAAGCCAACCAAAGCCTTACCAACCAGCTTCAGCTCCGTTTGGCCAATATAATAAGAGACCCACCTTAGAAGACCAAATGAGCAAAATGTTAGCCACCTTAACCGAGATGAAAACCGAACAAAAAGAGATGAGAGGTGAACTAAGGACCAAGACCCAGCTTGTCGATTCCCATACTCAATCCATCACCAAGATAGAGACCCAGTTAGGATAGCTGGCCCAGTCCATGAACCGAAGATAAATAGGTACCTTGCCCAGCCAACCCCAGCATAAGGTTAGAGGCCAGTTTGCCGTTGAAGGTTCCCAATACTCAAGTGAGCAGGTGCAAGCTGTAACTACCTGAGATACACTTAAAATATGCATTTTATTATCTCCTAAAATTATGTTTATGGTAGTGTTTGATTAGAATTACTACTACTTTAATATAGTTTTTGGTTTTGTAGGAAAATGAGAGAAAGATGCAAAAATATGGTGAAACATGACTCCAATGTTTAAACCTTCATAAATTCGTGTGTATATCTATGATTTGACTGATTCAAGTGTCATATTGAATTTCAAGAAGTCATCTTTCCAACATCACTGACCACCACAATTCATAGTTTCCAACACCACTGACCATTAGAAAATTGTGCTGCAGGATGAATAATAACTAATCAATCGGGTAAATGAGGCGATCCATTGCCTGGGAAAAGAATCAAAATTTTCATGATTGATCGTCGCCGTTTGATCGATCGTAACTACTAGAAAATTTTCATTAACAGTAATCAATCGATCGGTGAACAGTGCCGATCAATCGCCATATACAAAAAATGCAATTTTGACTCGAATTTGGAAGGGGATTTCATGGTTTTCCTTCACCCTTGTAAATAGGCCTTAAAAGAGAACTTATGGGGCATTAGAGAACCTATTTTGGAGGCTAGAGAAGAGCAAGAGAAAGAGTCTTTTGGAGGCAAAGAAGAAGAAGGATTCATGCCAATGGAACTGTCAAAACAAGCTTTTCTTTTCTCTCTTCCTATGTGTAACTAAATTCCTTGTAAAGGCTAGATGAAGCCCTAGATATGTGTATTGCTACTCTTGTTAGTTTAATTTAATAAAGTTGATTATGATTTGTGCTTAATGCTATTTCATGAGTATTCTTTTGAGTACTTGACTATAGACTTAATTGATTATGACTGGAGTTAGATCTTTTTAATCCCCGTGTCTGACCAAGAACAGGTTTGTGATTGATTCTATGCCCGACCAAGGATAGGATTGATTACACAACAGTAGATGAACTTTCGTGTCCGACCAAGAATGTTAGTGAATTCATTAGTGATTCGTGTGTCTGACCAAGAACACGAATTACAATATCATGTCAATTTGCATTGTAATAATAATCAAGAGTAGTGATTGCATATCTAATGATGGATTCATTGCCTTGATAATTCTATCCATTGATTAATCTCAGCTTAGTATAGTTAAAGTTCACTGCTTTCCTTAGAACAACTAAAAAAACTGCAACTTTTCTCTTGAATTTGGTAAAATATTTAACCGTCCCTGAGGTTCGACAACCCTTTCTATACTCGCCGTAGTTCAATTGCCTTATGCACTTGCATGGGTTTAATTTTAAACGATCACTACCCTGAGGAGCGGCATGAAATTTAACAATCGGGTTAGGGACTCGTCCGTCGGCACCTTGAGTGAGAAGACATCCCCTGCGATAGCTAAATAATCCACTCCTACCAGGACTATCCCCGTTAGTCCTCCAACTCAGCAGGATGCCCCACCGAACCCAAGAACGAAAGATCATATATTCCTAAGGCACCCTTCCCACAATGCCTTGACAAACCCTCCCCTTTTAGCAAATCCCATCAAAGAATGGAGGAGATGTTAGAGGTGTTTAAGCAGGATAAGATCAATCTCCCTCTATTAGATGCTATAAAACAAGTACCAGCCTATGCCAAATTCTTAAAGGACCTATGTACCCAAAAAAGGAAAGCCAAAGCCGATGTCACCCAAAAGGTCTTTCTGACTGACCAAGTGAACTCCCTGTTGACACGTGATTTGAAATCTAAGTATAAGGACCCAGGTGTCCTTGTTGTTTCCATTGTCATAGTTGACCATACCATTTGCAGAGCTCTCTTAGACTTAGGGGCCAGTGTGAACCTCCTTCCTTATTCCGTTTATGAACAACTTGGCCTAAGAGATTTACAGCCCACCTCAGTCACCTTGCAGTTAGCAGACAGATATATCCGGAGACCAAGAGGAGTTATAGAGGATGTCCTTGCAGGAGTTGACCGGTTCTACTTTCCTGTCGATTTTGTTGTCTTAGATATGGAACCGGTTGCCAACTCTAAAAGTTAGATACCTGTTATCCTTGGTGGCCCTTTCCTTGCCACAACCGATGCAACTATAAACTATAGGTCCGAGCTTATGGATGTCTCATTTGGGAACATGAAGGTCAAACCCAACATCTTTAGTGCTTCCCAACATCCCTCTAGCGAAGCTGAGTGCCTTATGGTGGATGACCTCGATGATCTAGTGGAGGAGTTCTTACCCTTTGCCGTGCTTAGAGATGCCCTAGAGCATACCCTCTTTTATGACTGGCTAGATGCATATGAGGATACACCTGACCTTGAGGAGGTACATAACCATTTAGTGGCGACCCTACACTCTGGATCCGCCCCATGGAGACCCTGTCCCGAACCTCTACCTGTGTCCACTACCCCACCGTTAAAACCCTCTATCGAGTCCCCACCTACAACGAACTGAAACCCCTTCCTAGCTCCCTGAAATACGCCTTCCTATGACCGAACAATACCCTTCCTGTGATTATATCCTCCAGCCTATCTAGTGCACAGGAAACCCAGTTGTTGCAGATCCTGACTACCACCGGAGAACTATAGGATGGATAGTGGCCGACCTACGGGGTATAGACCACTTTGTCTGTATGCATAGAATAAACCTTGAGGACTAGGCCAAACCATCTAGGGAGGGGCAGAGGCGTTTGAACCCTCACATGCGGGACATGGTGTTGAAAGAGGTAGTGAAACTTTTAGATGCTGCTATCATTTATCCTATCTCTGATAGTGAATTGGTGTGTCATATCCAGGTAGTACCTAAGAAGTCGGGCATAACGGTGAAATCTAACTCTGAGGGCGAGCTTGTGCTAGTAAGAGAAACCATGGGATGGCAGTTGTGTATAGATTACCGAAAGCTGAATTCCAACACCTGTAAAGACTACTTCCCTTTACCATTCATTGACCAAATCCTTGAGAAGTTAGCTAGCCAAGAGTTTTATTGTTTTCTAGATGGGTACTCAGGGTACAATCAGGTGCCAATTTATCCAGTGGACTAGAAAAAATGACTTTTACATGCCCCTTCGGTACATTCGTGTATCGTAGGATGCCCTTTGGTCTTTGCAATGCTTCTGCTACATTTCAGCGATGCATGATATCCATATTTTCCGATATGATTGATAAATTCTTAGAAGTTTTTATGGACGATTTTTCTGTGTTCGGTGCTTGTTTTGATGTTTGCCTGCACAATTTATCTTTGGATTTGAAACGATGTGAGGAGACGAATCTAGTTCTGAGTTGGGAAAAGAACCATTTTATGGTTCAACAGGGAATTGTGTTAGGTCATAATGGACGCTTTGACTCTCTATTCGACTTTTTACATGCATGGCTTTTTCCCCCTCTGGCCGGTGGAGATGTCAGTGACCCAGAACCAGGAGATGCCTCCGATGATGACATGGATCCCTAGCCCATGAAATAGGAGTTCTTTCTTATCTTTCTTTTTCTTTTCTTTATTCATCTCTCTATTCTATGGATTTCTGTTATTATTTATTGGATGAACATTTGAGATCTTTTGTGTTATGTTGGTCATACTTAGTGAATACTGTGTTGAATTTTGCTTTTCATCTCCCTTATCTATTTACATTTGTCTTTGTAGTATAGCTTTTTATCACATTGAGGACAATGTTTAATTTAAGTTTGGGGATGTAGAAAAGTAGGATTCCTTTATTTCATAGGCTAGTTTTAGGTTGTTTGTTAGTATTTTTATAGGTTTTGGTAGTTTATCCCGTGATGATGCATACTTCAATTTTTAAGAGATTAATTTACATTGAAAGTGTGAGTAAGTATACTGAAGGATAGAGACACTTAACTGAGAATATCTTTCTGTTACAGTCCTCTTGGATCAGGTGCTTAAGCTAATAAAACTCACTCACACGCACTAGTACATAAAGTAATCCCCTCTAGAAATTTGTTGAGTACTAATTACAGTGGGATAACTTTGGTCAGGTCATTAGTTGATACATTGTTATTGTTGAGCTTAAACGATCATGATAGACCATTTACTTGGCAATATGGCGAAGGCATGGATCAGAAATAGGTTGAGAGTATAATACAACTTGGACAAAATATTGCTCTAAAAAATAAATGAAAAAAAAAATAAACTAGGGGCTGTTTGACTTAATAGGATTAACTTAGGCTGATGATCAGGCTCTAAGCGGTCCATACTTAAAACCTAATGCCCTAAGCCAACTAGTTGGGAGTCATTGGCCTGACTCATTGTTAAACCTATGAATCTTAAAGTTAGGCAATGCACAGTCCCATTGAAAAAAAAAGTCTATGGTGTATTATCCTCTTAAATCTAGAATGTTGAACTCAAAAGAGGTGCGTAAGCATTTGTTCTATCATGAACCTTGAGACTGAGATGATGATGCAGATTCTGATGTTCTTTGACTAAAGGGTTACACTGGATATGTGCAAAACAAAAATTTAGGGTATATTGCTACAATGTTCTACACTTTTATTATTTATATTATCATGCTATATCATATTGAGTAGAAATATCTAAGATGAAAGTGTAGAATAAAACCTCTTTATAAATGCATGCGCACATAAATGCAGTTGATTATAATGCAAGTACATGTGGTTGATTTTCTTAAGCATTGTGGTGTGTATTTAAAGGGATAATAAGATTATTTTGTCTTGTAGTATTAATTTTACTTTCTTTTGTACTTAGATTAATTATGTTAATTTCATAAGTACATGTGTGTAGGTAGCATGGCTACAAACCCTCACAAGACACAACTCGTCCTATTAGGGACACCTAGAGGTTTAACGGTTTATTGCATATGCTCAATGCAATCGTGTCCCCTATGAAAGTGGCATTTACTTTTCTACTTTAGTTCCTTTAGTTTGATTTTGTGTGATTTTGTTTTTCTTTACTAGGGACTAACAAAATGTGGGTTTGGGGGTGTGATCTATGCTTGAATTATGCATTTTATTAGCTCCTAAATTTATGTTTATGTTCATGATTAATTTGATTTATTGATGCCTTAATAATTTTTTGATCTTTTGTAGGAAAAGAAGACTTGCACTCCTTTTGGCTTAAGCAGAGAAAAGAAGAAAAATATTTTGGCGAATGAACAGAAGCCGATCGATTGCCAAACTTACGCAATCGATTGCCCCAATCTAGAATGAGCCGTGAATGAACAAAGTGATCAATCATCATCTTATCGATCGATCATATCTACTGGAATTTTTGATTGAACAGTGTTCAATCGATTGCACCCAAAACAATCGATCGGCAAATGAAGAAAAGTCGCGAACAATCACAGGAAACGGTGTAAAAATGAAGAGAAGACGAGACGATTGGGAGGCGATCGATCAATGAACAGTGCGATTGATTGCCGTGTTTGCAAACTTAAAAGAAGACCTATTTTGAGACTGAATTGGAGGGTTTCATAGTTTTATTCACCCCTATATATATGCCTTAAGAGAGAACATATTGGAATAACTTGGACGTCTTGGAGACTTGGAAGGAGAGCTTTTGTGACAGCTACTGCAAAGGAGAAGAAGATGATGAAGATGAAAATGCTTGTTTCTTTTCCAATGCGCGGCTAAATCTCTTTCCAAGGCGCAGATGTAGCCCAAGTAGATTGGTTTGTCGTTTCTTTCTCTATTCTTAATTTTATCTTAGTTGATGTATGGATCTTTGTTATATTTTCATCGTTAATTTATTGAATTTATTCTATGTGCTCGAGAGAGGCTAGAGTGATTCATGTGAATTTTAATCCGAGGAATATTTGCGTGTCGAGAGGAACATATATAGACTAAGGTGTTATATATAAATAAAGTTTCTGTCACGCCCCAAAATCTCACACCTCGATCGGAGTGCGAAAGCCAACAAAAAAGTACATTTTGAGGTACATATCCCTGCACGCGACCAAACAGTCGATCTCACCACTGGGTACAATCATTGCAAAAGGACGTGTAACTGGTTATACCCGCAGTCAGTGTAATACAATAGTAGACATTATCAAATAATATGAAATGAATATATTTAACTATTATTCTAGCAATAATCCTTTCAGAAAAAAAATAAAATAAGCCTATGAGTCTATGGCACACAACGGCCAACAATGTCAAAAAGCATCAAAATAAACAAGGCAAAAACTAAATAAACTCTAAATCTGTTCATGGCTCCTCCAACCGCCTTTTTTCTACTGCAACTTCCTGATCTCAACTTTCTTTTGCGCCTGCATCAGAGGATGCATGAGTATTTCATAGAAACACGTAGTAGGATATAAAAACCAACTGAGAAAGAGTCAAGCAGTATGAAGAGAAATAAAGACAACCAAGGATTATGAATAATCAACAACATCTGGACTGAACCAAAGGTCTATATACCTGAAAAGAAAGGTCAGTCAGCACAAAAAGATTCTTGGCTCTCAAGTATAGAGAAAGGATAGCGACATATACCACTCCAAACAAGTCAACGGTGTAAGGAGAAGAATCAACAATAATAATACCTCTCAACATCGATACTGCAAAGTGATTCAATTTCTACTCGCTGTTTTCCAACCACGTGGATACTTACTAGAACATCCTAGAGGTTCTCCCTTCGGAACCCGGCCACGCGTCTAGGCATGCTGGCCCCATCTGTGCTTACGGGCACAATGAGCGGAGACTGCAGACCTTCCGTAATGTCATACAGCCTAAACGTATGTATTTACCTCGCTTCGGGCAATAAGGAATCAAAATTCCATAAATATCGGAGGTCACGCTGGACCTAGCAATGGCTCGTGAGCGTACTATGATTCCACCGAACAAATAATAGAGAAATAGGTCAATGTCAAACCGAATAATGAATGAAACAATAATATAGGTCTCAACTTTCTGTGAATAAGGTAACTCTTACCACAATGACTCACTCATAGAGTACAAATAGAACATCAAGGTCTTGAACTACATATGACTCACTTACTGGAGTAGAATAGAACAACAAAGCTTCTCAAGACATATAACTCTCTCTTCGGAATAACAAGGAAACTCAAATACCTTGGATAATGACAACTCACTATAGGAATATAAATACAATCAATGCATACCTTCATGCTTAGCCCTAGATAGGAATTCCTCATAAATATTAGAATTTATAATACGAATATTAGAGACAAGAATACTAATGAGTCTTAGATGATTTGAATTCTAAGTGGAACCTCAAACCGATATCAACGCTTTAAAATAGATGGTTACGATTCTCTTGATCAAAGAATTGTCCCTCCTAATTGAATTAACTCGAACCCAACCTTACTGTGATATTCCATAAACACGTAGTCAAATTACTGATGTTGACATGTTAATTATTCTCATACCATATTACATAATGTTATTTGGATACTTAGTTTTTTCTCTCAGAATCAACTCACTGCCTTCTGCACAACAGTCCTCTTCCGACGGCTGCCAGACTTTGTACAAGAAGTCCTTTGAAATTTTACTGCTAATACCTTTACGAGTCTAGTTTCTAACCCTACTGATTTTATATTTTTTCAATTTTTTTTGTATTAGTTATGATTTAATTACTATAGACTGTCAGCACAGAAACAGTTTTAGCCGAGATTATTACAGACCCTAGGATTGTCTGGAATTACCAAAGTACACCCTTTTATCGAGTTACATAGCATATATCACAATCTTAGATGTTAACACATCACAAATAGGACAATTAATACAAGACACTCAATATGACACAAGAATCATCGTGGATTAAGATCAACAATATAAGATTAGGACTTCTGGACTTTGAATAATTAATAAAGCAACCAACTTTGGGTATGAATCCTATCTAGACACTTAGCATGAAAGCATACATGATCATATCTTATTCTATTGAGATATTGATGATTTAATTGTACTCTAGAGAGTGAGTCTATTCCGGTAAAAGATACCTTAAAACCTCTGAATGTTGCGACCTCTGATTCCTTGTGTTATTGCTCAGTATAATCGTTTCTCCACTAGGAGATTTTACTAGAATCTTTCCGAGGTGGATTTATAGTATGCTCAAAGAGCCATTGCCGGGTTTGCGAGATCCCTGATTATTTATGCCCGAAGGGAGGTAATATACATACATTTAGGCTGTTGACATTTCAGAAGGTCCTCAGTCTCCGCCCATTGTGTCCGTAAGCACGGGTGGGGCTAGCATCTTAGATGCATGGCCGGGTTCTGAAGGGAGAACCTCTAGGGTGTTTCTGGTATTATTTAACCGCTTGTGCATGGTAAGTTCAGCGAGCAAAAATTGTAACTCCTTGCACTATAGATGCCTGAAGCCATTAATAAAATTATTATTCTCACCTTACACATATAGTTATTCGGAGTCTTTATTGGTGTTTTCCTTATACTTGAGAGTTGGGATGATTGTTGACTGACCTTTCTGTTCAGGTGAAGTAAACCTTGTAATCAATCCTTCAAATAATATATATTCCTATTTCCATTGAGTAAACCTTTCTTCATGCTAATTATTGTGTCTCCAGTGGGTTTTTTTACATCATATTGGGTATTTCTATGGAATACTCATGCATCCTCTAATGCAGGCGTGAAAGAGTACTGATTCAGGACGTTTGCAGGACAGGAAGGTGACGCAGAAGCTCGAAGATGATTAGAGAATCTTCAATTACTTGCTTAGTTTGATAAACTCGATGATATTGCTGGCCGTTGTGTGCTACGGATTTGATGATTTTTTTTATTGACAATTTATGTTATTGGCTGTAATAAAAACAAAGTAGGATTCATTTGGTACATTTACAATGTTTTACTTTGAGATTGGATGATGAGTTCCCATGTTGACGAAGAGTTCCTAGTATGTCGTTTGCACATCCTTTTGAGATGACGTAATTGGCCAGTTGGATCGACTATCCGAGTTGCGTCCCAAAGTCCCTTCCTCACCAAAGATAGTATTTATGAAGACTTCCGTACTCCGATCGAGGTATGAGATTTTGGGGCGTGACAATGGTACTTCTTAATCATCAATTTGCTATTTCCATACAAATGTGGCAACGAAAAATCATAAACGTCAAACAATTTGATCATCGGCGTGGTACTTGGTTTGTCACGTGGGTACCATTCAGATCAAAATTTCTTCAGATCTAATCTGCTTTTCCCTTGAGGGATAAATTTTTATGAATATTATCTCTTGAAAGGCAACAAATATTTGGTTCATAAAACACTACAGGCCAAACTTTAAGATAAGTACTTATTTGGTGCATGGATTTTGCACACTTCCTTTTTACTTGGGTTTAATACATTATCATCGTTGTTTGGCACATCTACCTTCATCATTGTCCTCGTCTATATGATATTGGCTGTGAAAGACATAAGAATACCTACATATCGAGGCAGTTTGATCATTTATCCTGCTTCCTTTGTTCTACATTGTGGGTGATGTAATTAAAGATATAGAAGCCAACATTGATGATATCTTACTCAGAAATATTAACATTGTGCATGGCTCTGACTAAAGTAAACTTGCTTTGCTATTTGTTGGCCAATATATTACTAGGCATCTCGGCATATTAAGAAGTTATATTGTTTGCAAACAATGACATTGTATCCCCCCTCTAATGTGCTTAAGAAAATTTTTACCTATCAAAAAAATATGTTTGCAAACAAAATCAACTATTTTGTAATAAAATCCGTCTTGGATTTCATATCTGAAGTACCGCTTCTGAAATTTATTGTATCTCATGTAAAACCAGAACCTACATACTCCACAAGTGAAGTTCTAATACAGAGGAAAACAAAATAATGGAGAAGATGAAATGATCAATGATCCCAGAATGCTTCATGTTATATGTCCAAAAGTTTGCACCATTTGTCGTAATCATTGCTTTAGTGTATTAAAGGCTTGAGCCATCCCATTTGAGAAAAAGCTTCCAACAACAAAAAGCAGATAGATATGATTGATAGTATGCCAAAGGATGTGGTGTTCAGAAGTGGTAATGGTGCCAAAGCTTGCCAGGACGTGCCAACTGCTAAGCTACTTTTTCTTTTTTCCTTAGAATGCATGAAAGAAATTAGGATAACAGTACACCCGTGAGTGAAACAACTGACCTCTTTTCCATTGGATCAGAAAAAGTCATTTAGAGACCTGTCCTAGGATGGCAAGTACCCACCAACACCTTCCAAATTGGCCAGTATTCTCTAAATTGTGGAGAATGAGATTTTTTCAGGAATTCTTCAATAATACCCCTATGCAGCTTTCATTAGCCCTTATTGTTAAAAAAATCTGATTTTTTTCAGAAACATTAATCTCTTTTCCTAGGGTACAGTGTTAATTCAAACCTCCTGCATTAGTTCTTTAGCTGGTTATGGTTTTGCATTAACTCTTGAATGGAGTACCAGTTAATGAACCTAGTCTTATAGTTAATTTTAGAACCTAGTTTTAAAAGGATGTCCTTGTGTTTGTATGTGAGAGAATTGTACACTCAGCCTGGTTTGGATATTGAAAATGTTAAGACCACACCACAGAACTCTTGATTGGCGCATGCTATGGTGAATTTGGATATCAAGCCTGCATTGGAGACCTTCATCTTAGCACACGTCTAGTGAACTCGCTTCCAACCGAGCAATATTTTTTTGACATCATCATCATCCACTTTGTGAGCTTGGTTAGACCTGCATAGTGTGCGTTAAGTTCTGTTCCTGTAATATCCTTCCACAGAACATCTGCGTAGTGTGCAGATAAAACATCGCTTTGAGAGCCCTTCATATTTAGGACGTGGAAGAATACAATGAATTACTATCAAAGAAACATGCATGTGGTCTCCACCTGTCCTACCTTACTAAGTCCAGAGTCATAATATAAAAGAAAGTCTAGAGACAGTGTGATTAAGTTCTTCATCCAAGTGAATTTTGGACAATTCCAAATCACTCTACAAGACAGGTGAGTTGGCTTTAATCATACAAATAATTAAAAAGATTGGCTACTTCTTTAACTGCTTTTGTACAGTTTAACCAATCAAGTTGCTTATGGCCTGGTCGGAGTTCTGCAAGAAAAACACACAATAAAATTTGGCAAATGTGAGTGCACGAAGTAAATGTAGCCAATCTCTGCAATACATCATGGTGAAGGGGCTTTAATTTAAATTAGAGGTCAGAGGACCTCATTCTCACAGAGAAGTGAATCTCACAATACAACCACTCATAATAACATGAGTAGTTTAAAACACAATAATCAGGAAATAAGATGTCATTGCTTTAAACTCATCCAAAGATCATTTTTTAAAAACGAAGGATTTCTTGTTTGCATCTGAATTTTAACTAGAAATCAATGATTCCTAAGAAATCAGACAAGGAGATAAAATTTGAAAAACTAAGGATTGGTAATAAAGCATGAATCAGCTAGTTAGATCTACAACAATGAGATCACAAAATTAGGATTTTGATCACCTCCAAATGAAACAACAAAAGGAAAATAATATATGAAGCAGATTGCAACCCAGTAAACAAACGACATAATTCGTGAACCAGCAATCTTTGATCTTCATCTGCAAAAAGAGCAATCAGGAGATTAAAATATTCTAGAAGGCTGAGTGAACTTCAACCAGAAAGTCTCTCATTTCCTCACAACAAATTTCTATCAAAGTTGATTCATGACAACAAGACACTAATACAACTACATATATTTAAGCAATTTCCAAAAAAACTCTGAGAATGACTAAAGTTATCTAAATATCAAATTACCAGTATGATAAGCAGCTAGCTTACAATATCCAGACCTATTACATTAATCTCCGAAGTAGTTTTATTGAGGATGTCTATATTAAGATCTGACAAATTTCAACGAAATATTGCACTGTTTTTGCATACACATTTCATTTTGTGCATACCTCTTAAACTCGACACCATTTCTATAGCAGAACAGGTTTTATCTTCCTTTTAGTAGGTCCTGTTCTTGAGCCCAACACACAAAGTGGACACCGTCTATTGCTACGATATATAGTAGCACTCCCAACAAAATTCTTACTTTCCGAGACATGTCACCTACTGACGTGAGAAAGGTGTCATTATGAACACATGTAAATTAGAGACTTGCTGGAAAAGTTCCTTACAGCTATTATGTGAAAGTCTTTCCATATTTTAACCTGGCTAAGCATACGCAACCTTTAAGCTGACTTCAAAATAACAAGCTATTATGTGAAAGTGTTTTCATATTTTAACCTGGACTAGATATTGAATCCCCAACTAACTATTCTAACATAAGTGATAAGTCCCCATTAATTATGGAATTTATGGATATGGATATCCAACTTTCAAATATTTATTCCTGCACAAGTATATGATGCCCCATCCATGATTATAGTCCGTCCTTGTTTTACTGAGAACTATTAAGTATTACCTAACTAATCGAATCAAGAGGCACAGTTGCTAATTCTTGGAAGCCCTCTGTTATGGTGCATAAGGTTACGAGGCTGTAATGGTATTGGCTTCATAATGCAATAAATATGGGAAGATTAAAAAACATTTACCTCTTAAGCTCCAACCATGACATCTAATATTACTTCTCCATGATATTCTTCATAAGTATTCCATGAAGAGAAATTAATCTGCAATCACATCCACGAGACCAGGAAAAGGGTCATGACGACTATGAGAATATTGCAGACTAAAATTTGAACACGCAATCCATTTTTTATATCGTATGTAAAACAAGAACTTCCTACCTATAAATTTTCCACACCTATCTTAATATGCATTATCTTTAGCATTGATCGAACATCAAAGTTTTTTGCCTAGCAGGCTTCGACATGAAGAAAGCACTTAACAAAATTCCTTTAGGTAAAGTGGGAGAGCAGAATCAGCTATTTATGCTTTTATTCTTAAATACACTCAAACCACATAAAACCAGGGCTGAAGCCTTAGTCAGCTTAGTCAGCTGCCTAAGGGCCTGCAAAAACAAGGCCCCATAATAATCGTATGTAGGAGTTGTATGAGACATGCATATTAATCCCATATAACCCTCATAGAATACACAATTTCCAGTCTCACCAACATTTAAAAAAACTTGGTCGGAAGCTATCCTAACTTTTGCATTAGTGTTCAGTTCACATTCTGTGGTGGCTGAACAAAAAATTTAAGTGAATAAATTAAAAAATGACAAATTGGAGAATAAGGAGTTGGAGCAGAAAGCCTTTATAGGTATCAGTTTACAAGCAGTGAAACTCACAATTAATATCTACACAAGCCACCAAGTGCCCTTGGACCCTAGAAGTGAACAAAACATGAAAAGCCTGTGAACAGTATCAATCTATGCACCAACAGAAACAGAAGAATCTCCAGGTTCCTTAACACCACCATGATGCATCAACTCTTGTATAACGCCAAAAAACTGTTCCCACATTCCTGCCAAAGCATAAACATTTGAGAGTGCAACATAAGCCCATGATATTTGGTGCTTCCTCTCCAGCATCTTTTTAGCCAGCATGGTCCCCATGTCCATATTCCCATACAACTGACACCCACTAAGCAAGGCTCCCATTGCTTGTCCAACATCATCACTAACATCATGTCTTATTTCCTCCACAAATATATAAGCATCAACTAGCTGCCCAGCATGCCCCAAAAGATCAACCACAAAGTGTAATGATCACCCTTTGGCACAATGCCATATTTTTCCTTCTTCAATTTAAACTAACTTAACTCCTAACAAATTTACAATAACCACAAGCAGTCAATATTGCAACAAAAGTAACCTCATTTAGCTCTTCTCCTGCTCTCACCGTGTGCTCAAACCATTCAAGGGCCTGAGATCCATATCCTGAAGGGTCGCGAGCCGCAGCGGAAGCGTGAGGAATCGCCCGTCGTGATACCAAATTCTCCACAATCTGTCCCTGTTTTGGATTCTTTCTCTTGCACACACAAACAATATAGAAATATACAAGAAAATAAGCAATATTATGAACAATTAATGATTTATACCATGCACATATCAAATAAATCCAGAGGATTAATTACTACTAACCTGTAGCCTTTGTGCCCAAGATTCAATCCTAAACAAGAATACTCACAATAACAATGGATTATGTGAGAGATCACCAACGGACCAACGTGCATAGACAAGAGTTGCTATTCTCCTCGCGTGATAGCAATCTCCTTCTTCTCGTCGTTTTTGGAACTCAGATCTCCAAGATCAAGTCACAAAACAAGAGAGAGAGCAATTGAGCACACAAGGGAGAGAGCAAGAGCGACCAAAAGGAAGAGGAAGAACCATCCGTTACAGTTCGAGCGGTTACTGTTCTCGTAACCCTCTTTTTCTATTTCTATGGATTAGTTAGGGCATCCTAGATAACCAACTAACTCTCCTATTAACTCTCCATAACTGCTCATACCCATTACTCTTTGAAATGGTCTAACTAGGTGTCTCTTCCATATTGTGTGGACCCCACCTGGCCCACGGGCCTAACACACTCCACGTGTCCATGCACCACACGAGAGGGCCGACACCTTATGCAAATAGGCTAAGTAATATGGGCCGAACCCATAATTATAACCAACATCCCCCACTATGGGTTCAGTGCTCATATTTGTGATTCAACAGTGAATCGTGCACTAGTCCTGTCGAGGCCTTAGTTAACGGATCAACCAACATCTCAAGCGTAGGAAGATGACTCACAATCAACTTTCCCCGTTGTAGCATGTCAAATATATAATAATAATGCACCTCAATGTGCTTAGCTCTGAAACTGATCTCCCCATTATGAAGTGTCGACACAGTTGCCAAATTATCACAATAAATTTGGACAGGAGCATCAGTCCATTGTTCTAACTGTAACCCAGCTAGAAGCTCTTTAATCCACATTGCCTCGGAAGCTGCTAAACTGCATGCAACAAACACAGCTGCCATAGTGGACTTAGTAACACACTTCTGCTTCTTACTAGCCCATGCTACGGCACCGCCACCAAACATAAAAACATACCCGGCAATGGATTTACTGTCATCTTTACACCCTGCATAGTCTGAATCATTATACCCTTTTAATGACAGACTCTCAGCCTGATATGTGAGTTTCATATCTTTGGTACCTAACAAATATCTGAACACCCACTTAATAGCCTGCCAGTATTGCATACCTGGGTTAGCCTGATATCAACTCACAAGGCTTACTACAAAAGCCAAATCAGGTCGAGTGTAGTTCATGGCATACATAAAGCTGCCAATAGCCTGCACATATGGCACAAATTTCATCTTTAGGCATTCCTCGTCTGATGAAGGTGCCATTTTCTCGGACAAAACTATCTCTTTATAAATGGGCGAATCTATGGTCTTCCAACCAATCACGCCAAAGCGTTTCAACACACTATCTATATATGATTCTTGAGATATACTTAGCCTTCGCGCTTTTCTATCTCTCTCAATCTTCATCCCTAGGATATACGATGCTTCACCCATATCTTTCATTTCAAATTGGGTCTTGAGCCATTCTTTAAGACTGATAATCATACTTGTGTCATTCCCCATCAATAATATGTCATCTACATATAGTGACAATATCATAAATCTACTCCCATCTCTCAAGGAGTATACACAATGGTCATAATCATGGGCCACAAAGCCATATTCACTTATCACCTTGTGAAAAGTAAAATACCATTGTCTTGGCGATTGTTTAAGCCCATACAATGATTTAATAAGTTTGCACACTCTTTGTTCCTCCCTGGGAACAACAAACCTCTCGGGTTGTTCCATGTAAATCTCCTCCTCTAAATCACTATTTAGGAAGGCAGTCTTTACATCCATCTGGTGCAACTCTGAATCCAAGTATGACACAATAGCCAATAAATATCGTATTGAGATGAACCTAGATACGGGGGAATACGTCTCCTTAAAGTCTATGCCCTCTACTTGTGTGAACCCTTTCGCCATAAGCCTAGCATTATACTTTTCTATTGATCCATCAGCTTTGAGCTTCTTCTTGAAGATCCACTTACACCCAATGGGTTTCCTTTCATCTGGCAAGTCAACAATCTCCCAGACTTTGTTCTTCAAGATCAAATCCATTTCTTCTTGAAGAACCTTCTACAATTCCTTGGAATCTGGACTACTCATAGCTTGTTCCAATGTGATCGGATCATTAAGTACTGTTCATCTACCGTAATCTCATCTTCACCAAGCATAGCATAGTAATCCTTCAACAACGCTGAAGGTCTACACTCTCTTAATGCTCATGATTCCACATCTTCATTTGATGTGTTTCCTATCACTTGTTTATTACTAGTGACAGTAACCTTCTCTTTTTCTATTTCAAATAGTTCAACTTGTTGACTAGGAGTTTTAAGGTTTGTATCATCCTGAAGAAAATAAACATCCCTAGACTTAATTACCCCCACTGTCCCATCATCATGGTGTACTACAAAATGATACCCTTTAGAATTATCACAATAACCTATGAAATTACATTTTACGGTCTTAGGATCCAACTTGCTTCTCAGTTGATCAGGCACCCTAACATGTGCCTTTGACCCCCACACTCTCAAGTTTAAAAAGTTTGGACGTCTACCCATCCATATCTCATACGGGGTCAATTTGATCGACTTAGAGGGTACTCGATTTTGTACATAAACAACGGTGTCTAGTACTTCACCCTAAAACTGTGTTCCTAGTTCAAAGTGGTTTGACATTGACCTAACCATGTCCAACAACGTCCTATTACATCTTTCAGCAAATCCATTCTACTGAGGGGTATATGATAATGTATACTGATGCACTATTCCTTGGTTGGTATAATAGCCCTTGAACAAATCAGATATTAGAACTTTAATTTTCCGTCCTAAATGGTTCTCAACCTTAGCCTTAAATTCCTTAAATTTCTCTAAGGCATCGGACTTTCTAGATAACAAGTACACATATCCATACCTTAAATAGTCATCTATAAATGTAATAAAATATGTCATACCCCTTTGAGTCTTGACGTTTATAGGCCCACAAATATCTAAGTGAATGACCTCTAAAATGTCTATGGCTCATTGACCTTTAGGAAAAGGTAGCCTAGTCATTTTACCAGATATACAATCTTCACAAATGACCAAATCATCACATATTCTAGATAGTAAACCACTATTCGACATTCGGTGTAATTTTCTAACTTTAACATGATAAAGACGTAAATGCCACAACAATGCATCATCATTCACAACACATGCCAAATTCTCAGAATCAACAATTTTATTGAAATCAGCAAAGTCATTAACTGCATCAAGTTTGAATAAACCATCAATTAAAGAAGTAATAAATAAAATATTATTTTTCTTTCCCACTGTGCCCTTATCACCCTTGAACCTAATTTCAAATCCCTTTTGAGTCAGCAGGGGAATTGAAATTAGATTCCTTCTAATAGTTGGTGCATGCAGGGCATCTGTGAGGACCAGAGTGTTTCCTCCAGAGAGAGGAATACGAACACAGCCAATCCCCAGCACATCACAATAAGTATTATTGCCCATATAAATCTTGTGCTCTCTGGGATATATCTCTTTCATACCAGCAAATGACTCATTGGTCATGACCACATGTCATGTTGCAGCCTATTCAAGCCACCACCCTCTCGAGTTAGTGTTCACAATCAATGCCTCAGAAATCATGCAAACAATGTCCTTTCCCCCACCTTGCTGTTTCTTCTTTTCATTGCCCTGGGAGCCATTAGGACAGTTCCTGCTAAGTGGCCCATTTGGCCACAAGTGAAGCAAGCTTCCTTCTTATTCTTGGCCTTGTCACCTCCCTGAAGCTGAGGCTTCTTTCCCTTTCTCTTGAAGTTCTTCTTCGAGGAGCCAGCATAGGAACCACCATTTCTTTTGCCAACATGATGACCAAGCTTGGCATATGCATTAGAGGCTCTCACATGGTCACGCCTTTCCTGCTCCAAGCCTAGCTTGGCAGTAAGGTCATCCAAAGTGAGTTTCTTATCACTCAGGTTCAATGCCACCACAATAGGCTCCCATGATGGAGGAAGACTAGTTAGTAATGTAGATACTTAGACCCCCAAAGAAATAGGATCTCCAAGCATCTTCAAGTCACTAGAGATAATCAACATGGCATTAATGTGTTCTAGCACATTTTTGTCTTCCTCCATCCTCATATTCACATAGTAGCAACCTGATATGAGCCTCAATATGCTCTCCATATCTTCTCTGGATAGCCTCATACATTTGTTTAGCAGTTTTATGCTTCTCAAAAAGCAATTCAATATTTGTCTCCATAAATGTTTGCATGGTGGTCCTTGCTAGTGCATCCTCCAGCTTGTACCTCTCGTACTCCCTCTTTTGAGCAGCAGTAGCATTTTCATTCAGAAGTTCAACTCCTTGGTCCAACAAATAGGCCAAGTCTTCAAGAAACAAGATATGACAAATGTGCCTCTTCCAGGTGATAAAGTTTGTGGCATTCAACTTTTCAGTCTTAGCCAGCTCACTAGTTACCATTCGACATGCCATGCAATTCTTTATGAACACAGCAACTGGTGCAAGTAAATGAAGATCTTTAAATCTCTACAATCAATGAAACAGGACAATTAGTATCAAAAGGCAAAGTTTGAATCACAACTAACAACTAACAGTATATAGTTGTTGTCGTGGCACAAATACTGCTTCAAAACAAACAGGTTTTTTCAAATCTTTTAACACTGCAATCGATCGTGTCAAATAGGCGATCGATCTCTTCAGACTTTGCACTATTACAGTAGATACGATTGATCGTTTACCAAACTGATCGACCGCTCAACTTATAATTCAACTTTAGATAGTACACTCGATCGATCGATCGCGTATCTTAAACTGAGTGAACCAGTAGATGTGATCGATCGTTCTCACAACTGATCGATCTCATTCGCTTTGCGATCAATCGTTCACAAAACTGATCGATCGCTGTGCAATTTCAATTTAACCAGTAGATACGATTGATCGTTTTCTCACCCGATCGATAGCATCTTCCTCAAATTCGATCTTAACAGTAGTTGCGATCGATCGCTATTTGGGTGATTGATTGCATCACCCTAAAATGTAACTTCCAAAAGATACGATCGATCGCAAATGGCGTTGATCGATCGTTAATTGTTCGTCTTCTCGGTTTTTAACCTGGTGCGATCGATCAAGTCTGGTATAGCGATCATCGCCATGTCAAAATTTTGATTTTTCAATTCGATTGCTCAGAAGTCCACAAGGATATCAATTAGATCTTTGGGAATTATAGCATCACAACAGATTTGTGTCTCCGATACCACTGAAGGGTCGCAAGCATAGCAGAAGCACGAGGAATTGCCCGTCATGATACCAAATTCTCCAAAATTTGTCCCTGTTTTGGATTCTTTCTCTTGCACACACAAACAATATATAAATATACGAGAGAATGAGCAATATTATGAACAATTATTGATTTTTATCATGCAGATATCAAATAAATCCAGAGGATTAATTACTACTAACCTGTGTCCTTTGTGCCCAAGATTCAATCCTCAACAAGAATACTCATAATAACAATGGATTCTGTCAGAGATCACCAACGGACCAACGTGCATAGACAAGAGTTGTTATTCTCCTCGCGAGATAGCAATCTCCTTCTTCTCGTCGTTTTTGGAACTCGGATCTCCAAGATCAAATCACAAAACGAGAGAGAGAGAGAGAGAGAGAGAGAGAGAGAGAGAGAGAGCAATTGAGCACACAAGGGAGATAGCAAGAACAACCAAAAGGAAGAGGAAGAACCATCCGTTGCTGTTCATGCGGTTATTGTTCACGTAACCCCTTTTTCCTATTTCTATGGATTAGTTAGGGCATCCTAGATAACCCACTAAGTCTTCTATTAACTCTCTATAACAGGTCATACCCATTACTCTTTGAAACAGTCCAACTAGGTGTCTCTTCCATATTGTGTGGACCCCATCGGGCCCACGGGCCTAGCACACTCCATGTGTCCACGCACCACACGAGAGGGCCGACACCTCATGCAAATAGGCTAAGTAATATGGGTCGAACCCATAATTATAACCAACATATCCATGACATCTTACAATTAATCATGTAACTGCCAAAAGAATAACTACATACAATAATTCAAGTCCTATCAAATAACTACTCCCTTTGGTTACAATGCTAAGGAAATACATTCCAGATCCATCTCATGTTTTGGTCTATACAACAATGGAATTGGAAGCAGAACTGACTTTTCCAGTGAAACCCACAAGGATTTTGGATAGGAAAGAACAAGTTTTATGAAGAAAAACTATTCTTTTGGTGAAATTGTTATGGTAGAATCTGCTCTATGAAGAGAAGACTTGGGAAACAGAGAGTGATATGAGGAAGTCCTACTTTGAACTCTCTCTCTCTCTTCATCTTCCTCTTTTCGTTGCTGGTTGGGGTGGTGAAGCGAGGCATAGCGGAGTTCGTAGACGATTGATTCTCTAAACCGAGAAGAAACTTCTACAGAAAAGTAGGATAGTTTTTACATAACTTATTCTAGGTTTTTATTCTCTTGATGTCTAGATTCCTATGTCCATGACAACACATTCCTTTCCCGCATCCTATCAAAAACTCTCTTCACATAATCAAGATTCCCCGACTTTGAATACATGTCAGCTAAAGACGTTTCTACCACCATATAACTGTCGTTATTTTGTGGGATAGTTCTAAGACATTGGACATGGATCTGCTTCCCCTCATCAAGTGTTGTTAAAGGACCACAAGCATCAAGAGCAGTGGAAAAGGTGAAGCAGTTTCCTCATACCAATTCAACTTGCATGTACATCTTGGCAAGCATTGACAACGCTTCTCTAGGCAACCCACTATGCACATATCTAGAAATCATTGACGTCCAAGAAATCACATTCCTCTCAGCCATTTTGTCAAACAAGCTTCTAGCTTGCCCAATTTGATGATAGTGGATATATCCCATCATCAATGAATTATAGTTGAGTTTTTTTCCATATTACCTGGCGCCAACTTTCATATTCCCATATTACCTAAGTTTTTTTCCATATTACCTGGCGCCAACTTTCATATTCCCATATTACCTAGTTTTTCCTGTGAAATCTCATATGATCTGGAATCTTGACTTAAAGTACCAAAAATGCCCTTCTATATTTTTCGTTCTAATACTGTGCGAAGAGGCATGTTGTATACAACACGAAAAATATAAGGCGAGTTCCATCAGCGATTTCCATCGGTGACTTCGAGCAGCGATTCCACTGGCGACCCTTGCAGATTTCGACGATCCTATTCACGTCCCCCAACTTGATTTGGGGCTGCCCCCTGCTAGATTTCGACGACACGACTGACGGAGAGTGGGCAAAGGTGGCAATTTAAAGCGTATACCTCAGGGGATTTCAGGGCTTCAACTTTCTAAGGTTCTCTCGCGGCTCCCTGCGCCTTCATGCAACCGGTGGAGTGACCGATTGAGCTTCGGTTTATGGCGAGGAAGAGCGTGACAGGCGCCTGGCAAGAAATACACACATACACATGACTAAACTATGGTAAGTTATAACAATCCTTACTGGTTTTAGTTTTAGAAGCTCCGAAATTTGAATTTTTAATTTTTACCATGAACTATAAAGTCGTGTCACACGACTGTATATTTAGTCGTGTATGCGACAACACGACTTTCATGTTTTCGTGTTGCACTGACAAAACTTTTCTACTGACCACTCTACCTATCTCCTTGCATATTGGATACAAAAAGAGATGAGCCTATGGAGGAAATACCTTTGGATGAGGAGGAGGATCAGGATTTTGTGTTGGCACCTCGACAGCGAAAACAGAGGGGCAGGAAGAGGAAGGCTCCGATGGACCCATCAATGAAGAGAACATACTATGCGCGACAGGCGCTTCAGACGTTTTGTCAACCTGGCGCGATGAAAAAGTGTGTGGCCCTCTTACGGCATCACCAAAGATGTGGCCAACTGATCAGAGAAGCTTGGTTCTCTGTCATTTTTGAAGGTGAGGATGTAGTTGTTTCTCGGAACCTCCTCGACCATTTGGTCAGGTACTGGGATGAGTCGGCGAAGGTCTTCAATATCAAGGGCAGGATGCTACATTTCACAGAGCAAGAAGTTGCTCTTATCACCGGATTGCAGGCAGAGGTCGTCCCCTCCTTGACATGCTGACCAGAAGGTCAATTCTTCAGAAAGTACTTCGCCGTCTGGAGACCAGATATTCCACACATTGAGGAAATCATTGACAAGCTTAGCGAGGGCGAAATGAAGATGGCAGAAGAGGACATGGCGAGGATGATCATCTGCCTCCTCTTCAGCACGGTGCTATTTCCACACAGCACTAGAGCGCCGCATCCCTGTTTGTACCAGTTCATTGAAGACCTCACAAGATTGAGCTCATACAATTGGGCTAGGGCTATGCATAACATGTTGGTATTTGGTATAGCCCACACCAGCAGACTAGTGGGTGCGAGATCTCAAGGAGGGTCACGGGGCGGTGGATACCTAAATGGCGCCTCATATGTCCTTCAGGTATTTAGCATTTCTCTGTTTTCAGAATCTTCGAAAAGCACGATACATAGATGTTTAGTGTCATGTCTTATGCAACACGACTTTATTTATAGTCGTGTATTTTGCAACACGACTAAGTATAAAGTCGTGTTGCATAAGACACGACCAAATTTGTAGTCGTGTACTATTATAGTCGACTATAATAGTACACGACTTGCCTGTATCCGTGCCTTTTACTAATGTTTTCATCTGTTTACTATGCAGATTTGGTTTTTTGAGCACACGACAATCTTCCATGTTGTCTTGGGCCCGACCAGTCCAAGGGTGAAAATGTGGCCAGGCAGTGGGGCCCTGATTACAGAGGTCAAGAAGGGTGCACAGAAGAAACACTGTATGACCGACTACTAGAAGGGAGTGTTCCATAATCTCGAAGTATGGTTTGAAGTCATCAATGTAATCATCCCCATGGCCGAAGAGGCATCTCTCACTGCTTCGTTTCCCTCAATGGCCCCTCCTCCGCGACAGCAGAAGATGGAGAGGCCAGAAATAAAGAGGACTCCCAAACAACCTTCACCCACTTCCTCAAGGACGGCTGCTCAGTCTACTACAATGGGGCAATTGGAGGGTTCGTTTCAGGGCATACAGTCAGTAATTGAGATAGCTCTATCTTCGTATGAGGAAATGGGAAGGAGTGTCGGACCTATGCAAGAGGTTCTTCACTCTATGAAGGCATATGCCGCCACAACATCAATGCTATTCCCCCCTGGTTTAGTGGTAATGAAGAGAAGGAGGGTTGTCTCCGTGATTGAATTGCAAAGGATTAGGGAAGATGAGCATATACGGAGAATGGCGGTGGAGCAGGCAAGGAGGAATAGGTCCCGTCACCCGAAAGCCGACTCAGAAGAAACCGTATCCGATCAACAAGCGACCTCTATCATCGATGAGGTGATCTCTTCCTTATAGCAGTCAGATATCCAAACGGCCAAGGAGGAAGTGAAGGACGACGAGGATGCGAAGGAGGCGACGAAGGAGGAGGAGGAGGTGAAGGACGATGACGAGGCGAAGGAGGAGCAGATGAAGGACGACGACGAGGTGAAGGAGGAGGAGGTGAAGGACGCCGAGGAAGCCACAGAGGAGGCGAAGGAGGCCACAGACTTAATCTCATCCCAGCCTGTTGACGTCGATCTCCTCCAAACCCCTCAAAAGGCTAAGGCTATAATTGCACTCCCATAAAACTATGCCGGTTTGGAGTTATGCTTCGACATGGGGGTATTGTTAGAGTGGGATAGAGTGGCGATAGATGGATGGATCGCCAATCCAAGGAAGGCTTATCCAATCCCAACGCTTTGTAATGACGACTACGTATCCCTCCTGCAATCCATAGAAATAAATACCAATGTAAGTATATATTATATTTTTGTTTTCCTCATATATTTTCCTCTTTTCCTTTTTCAAATACACGACTATACGTAAAGTCATGTACTCGAAGACATGACTTTACGCATAGTCGTGTCTTCGAGAGACACGACTATTATTAAAGTTGTATATAAAATACTCGACTTTTCATTAAGTGGTATCGTTTTCCTCATACCGACTTTTCATTAAGTAGACAACCTAATTGAAAGTGGTATCTTGCCTTACTTCGACTGTTCTGACTCCTGTTGCTGTTTTCTATAGGTTATAGATGAGTTTTTGAGTCTCTTGAGGCAGCGCAATGAGAGAGAGCGGATGAAGTATCCATGGTGTTTTTTTTTTGGATGCCATGCATTCAAAGAGATATTCGATAGCATAGGTGTGCCAGCATCAGTAGTGATAACTTTACGTTCCCAGCATCATTTTTTGGCTCTCTTGCGGTTTTGCAGGAACACAAAGAAGGAGGCAATAGTGCGAAATTGGTAAAAAAGCTCGCGAGGATGCTCGACAGCTTGAACAGGAACATGTTCTACACCTTTTTCCTAATTTGCACCGGCTCCCATTTCTGCCTCATCTTTGTACACTTCCCGCACTGTGTATGGTGATTCTACAACCCGTTATCTGGCAGATCCTAGTTGTACACACATCACAGGAAAGCAGCCGACAAATTCACGCAGTTCATGAACGTTGTGATGGCACACAAGCTGTCATGGATGGGTTTGCTCGACTGGAAGATGACTCAGATCGCCAAAGCGCCCTAGCAAGAGAATTCAAAAGACTATGGCATCTTCATCATGATGTACATCGCACAGTTGGCTTCCAATGTCAACCCACCCGAGTTTGATCAGTCCAAAATTACATGTTTGTGGCACCCAGCCATTGCTGCAACTATGATTCGCGGGTTATTGACAGCGAGTTTGACAATGATTCAACTAGAGACAAAAAACAACAAGTCACAGTTGCGGGCAATCTGCGGATGTCTGATGAAGACTAAATTTCTTTTCTCACATTTATTCTTTGTACATATATTCTTCCTCTTCTACATATTTTCTTCTCTGCATGTATAAGCAATTACTAAGTAAATAACAGAATCACAGATTGCTAACATATGATAACAGATGACAAATCCAAACAATTAGTAAGTTTAGGAGATATTACTGTCACCGACAGAGGAGACGGCGGTCGAAGAAGAAGGGGGTTGGGGGAGAGGCTCAGAGCAGCAGTCGTCGAGGAAGAAGCCGATCAAGGGAGTGAGCATCGGTCGCCGGTCAGGGGAGAGAGCAGCGGTCGCTGGTCGGGGAGAGAGTGGCGGTCGGGGAAAGTGTTAGGGAGTGAGCGGCGGTCGCCGGTCGAGGGAGAGAGCAGCAGTCGCCGGTCGGGGAAAGAGCGGTGGTCGGGGGAAGTGTTATGGTTTAGGTTTTTTTTTATATATATATACGGGGAGTCGGGTGAACCGGGTCACCCGACTCACCCGGCTTTCGGGCTTTCAGGTAGGGTCGGGCCTTCGGGCTTTTTCTAGCCGAGCTTGGGCCCAACCCACGGGATGCCATTTGAGGCCCGAGCCCTACCCGTGGCCTCAAAATCCAGGCCCTTACCCGCTCTTTTGCAGATCGGGTAAGGTCGGGCCATCGAGCTATTGGGCAAAATTGACAGCCCTAAAGAAGACTAAAGAGCAGCTTCATTATTGTAATGTATCCTACGTAGTTCCCTATGTGCCTAGTCTCGAGGAGTGACCAAGTATAAGAAGCCAAAAAATAGAATGCGAGTATGGGATTAGCCTATTGTGGTTACATTTTTAATGCATTTATACTACGGATTTAGGATTTGCAGTACTTGTCAGAGCTTAATGAAGGTAATTTAATGAACATCAAGCTTATTACTAGTTAAAACCTATGTTTCTCATTTTCCCTTTATATGTGTTTTCCTTATTTATTGAGTCTTATTTGTATGCGCCTGCAGCCTCCTGAACACCCAAGCACTTTTGGGCCGTGCGACTTGATTGTGTAGCCCACATAAAACAGGGGTAATGCGGGTATTCACCGTAGCTTAGATGTCAATTTGGTCCTGAAATCATAGAATGTTGTATCGGCGATATTGAACCCCACCCAATAAAACGACTAATATGGTTTTTTCAAAATTTTTAAAATATCACCGATATATCGGTCTCGCCATATAAAAAAAATATTTTCGAAAAAAAATAGAAAAAAAATAACTTTCCCGTTTGTTTTCTATCCTAATATGCATGTTTATACATATTTTGAAATCTATGATTTGTCTAAATTAGTATAACTCATTTTAGAAGTTAGATTTGTAAAAATATATAGTAAAAACTAGTTTTCGACCACCAATATTTTTTTACACAATATCTCTGATATTTTATCTCTTTGGTCGACCGATATTTTACCAATATCCAATTCGGAATTCCTTGCCTGGAATACCTGCTACATTCTAAAAAAGTGGGTAGTGTTAACATACTCGTATCAAGAATAGTTCCTCCTAATTTGCTCCAATTTTAGGGCTTAACGATAGTCGTGGAGATACGACAAGAATAATTTGTTGGCTATATGTCTCATGCACCATTGTCAGTGAAGAGTCCCGGGACCCTACAACCGATTGGAGAGAGCATATCTCCAATCAAATTGATTATTGACCGTAGGAGCATTATTTGGCGGATGCCACTAACTTGACATTAACCTCCTCCTTAATCCTTGGCAACCCTCTTTTAACCCATTAATCGAAACAAAAAATACTCCTTGCTCGCCAATGCAGTCAGCTCTAACTGACCCTCACCCTTCCGCTTGTCGGCGTAGCATACCACCCTCATCAAGCTTCGTCATTGTTTTTGGTGTCCTCAACGTCAAAATTTCAGCACCAAGCAATGATAGAGTGAGAGATAGAGGACCTTGATTTTGAAGCGGAGGTACGAATCAATGGATCAGAGCCAGATGGTGAGGGGAGAGGGAGAACCACATGTTGGGAGGGTGGAGAATGAGATCCTGCTCGAGAGGAAGGAAGTGTCGAAGTGCGGGGTCATGTGTTAATCCAGGGTTAACTATATGGTTAAGTTGTTTTAATTTAACAACCACTAAATCATGATCCAAAGGTTGTGGCTCACTAGAGGTTGGAGAAAGAGTCTCTCTCCAGTAGGTCGGTGGGAGATGACGTCATCTGCGGATCAATCCCGGTGGACGCGCAGCTGACTCGGCCGGCTAAGAATCCGGGTTAGTGCCTTTCAAACATTGAACCTGAACCATATAACATTGGACCCGCCTTTCCAAATCCAGACGAGCTTCAGTAGACGGAGGGAGTACTTCCAGTCAAAACTCCGCAAAATTGGGGCCACTCATTTCAGCAAAGCCGCCAAGATGAGCTCGCTGGGTATGCCTCCCTCCTCTTCCCCATTCTTCCCCCGCCTCTCCGCCAGCCCGCGCCCCCTCGCAGCCATTCCCGCCGCCTCCTTCTCCCCCGGCACCGGCGGCGGCGCGAACCCCATCATGGCCTTGTCCATCTCGGACGAGACCCTGTCCGCCCGGGGCTTCAACCTCCACCGGACGGCGGTGGGGCTGGACCTGGACGCGCTGAACAAGGTGTTCGTGGCAGTGGGGTTCCCGCAGCGGGACCCGGAGCGGATCCGGGTGGCGCTGGAGCACACCCCGGCACTGGTGTGGGCGGAGCACCGGCGGTCGGGGCGGCCAGTTGCGTTCGCTCGGGCCACCGGCGACGGGGTGTTCAACGCCATCATCTGGGACGTGGTGGTGGATCCGTCGTACCAGGGCATCGGCCTCGGCAAGGCGGTCGTCGAGCGGATCCTGGCGGATCTGATCCGGACGGGGATCACCAACATTGCTCTTTATTCGGAGCCGCGGGTGCTCGGATTCTACCGGCCTCTCGGCTTCGCCGCTGACCCGGACGGGATCCGCGGGATGGTCTACTCCCGCAAGCCCAAGAAAAAATACTAATTTATTTTTACTCCTTCCGTCCGGAATTATAATCACTATAATATTTTTTTTCCAGAATGAACTATTCATTTTGAAAAACCTTACGGTGATAATAATTTTGGACAGGGGGAACATTTTTTTGTGTGCTTTTTTAGTTTAAATTGTAATATAATTGATTTATTTACGACTGCAAAGATCGAAGCGGTATATGGGCCTCTGCACTCAGATTTCGACCCGTAGGTGCGGATTAATAGAGTGACAGATCTGCCGGCCTAGGTGTGTCTGATCGAAATCCAACGGCTCGTGGCGACCTAGCAAACGGTTGTGAGCCAGGCTAAATATAAGTTGTAGAGTGTATTCAACATGTGGTTGTTGTGCATTTTTTAATAATCTATCTCTTTTAAACTTTTTTGTACAGATTTTTCTCCTGAACATCAGTCTTTATAGTATTGAGGTGCTCTATGAGGTGTTATCCATCTACAAATTGGAAGGATTTTTTATCTGCCGGAGGGTTTCCGCCAGTATATCTTCCACCAGACGGGAACCATCGATCATCGGGATCGGGCAAGTACTTTCTACTCTAGCAAAAAGTGTTTTTTGCCGCGGTTGATCCCAATGATCGACGGCTCCTGTTGATGGAGGATATCTTGGAGGACATCCTCCAAGGATATCCTCCAAGCGGACCTCAAACGCTTATGATTTTTTATAGCATTTGAATGGTGCACATGCGCGATTTGATGAGCTTAAACAAGTTTACTACTCTAGCATGAGTGAATTAATATAATCTTTAGTATGATAGTATCAACAAAAAGTAATTGGTTCTTGTAACTAAAACAGAGGGAAGGATAAATAAAGTTAGTACAAATGGTTTAATTCTTCTATGAACAAGAATATTAAAGAAGAATTGAATTCATAAAGCTTGACTGCAAAGAACCCGAGGTAGAGAGAGGGCTCGGTGCTTCTTAAATTAATGTTTTTCTTAAAAGCATTAATTCTATAAATATTGAAGAAGAAGAAGAAGAAGAAGAAGATGATGATGGAGAGTTGAACCCAGATTGTATTTTCCAATGGGCAATTTGTAGCTGACTCCCTTCTTTTGTCAGTACAAGGGAATTAATTCTATAAATCAGTTAAATATTTATGCAATATAAAAGATGCACTGTCTTTACAATAGCCCCCGTACAATAATTTGAGAAGCACAAGCCAGCCTGTGAACGGAGTACAAACTAGCAGAAAAACCTTCCATTTTTTATAAAATGTATCCACTGTTCATTCGAGCACAATCTAGCAATCAAATTTTCGGTCTCGAGGCCAGCCAAACTCCTCCAAAAATGACAATGCAACTCCATTGGACCAGCCAAATCCCGTCTGAATCACATCAACATACAAATTGATCAGTGATGACACTTGATTGGTCAACCCTATTGTATACTAAACATGCATCCAGTTCTATTTAAGAAAACATCAATTATAACATGTTGCAATTATTAAATACAAATTGATCATCTGGATTTTTCTAAAACAAATGTTGTGAGATAATATTTAATGAAACATCTAATGAAAAAGAAACAGTGGTCCTGAGTCCTGACTATTAATTGTTGCATAGCTGAAAACCACAAATTGATTCACAATTGACGGTACCAGGAAACCATTCTACAAACCAAGAAATATGTACCTAGTGAAACAATCATCAGTTTATAGATGCAGCTTGACCTAGCAGTCTAGCACTATCGGAATGCATCAGAATTTTAGCCCTTGGGTTGTAATACAAATACTAGACCGCTCGGGCATCAGCCCGCTAGCAAACTGCACGTGCATCGGCTGCATAAGGCCTATAAATATATATTCACCGCCCCAGCCTTCCTACTAGCCCCGTTGCTGACATGAAAGTGCATGGTAGCTCTTTCCACTTTGGAGGGTAGCCATCCTATTCAACTTTCATCCAGCACGTCCTTTCTATAAGCTGCACCCTTCGATAGTTGATTCCAGAAGGTATGCTGATACTAATTGGTGTGGCTTCCACCACTGCCAATTACAAAATTTATTCTGCAAGCAGACACACTCAGCACTGTAGAGGGTGAAGAAGGCGGTTCAATGCGCCAGTTGTTGAACACTGTTGCTGAAGAAGAATGGGGTGGTGGGGAAGATGACGTCATGACTGTTGAGATTTGATGGCCATGACTGCAAGACGTAGAACGCCTAGTCGGTCCAGACGAGGCACTGTTGGGGAAGATGAAGAGGGCTGCTGTAGAATATGGCATCACTCCATTAGATCTGACATCCATGAGTGCTAGGCGCAGACAAGGGGTTCTCTATGCCAAGCCCCACTACTTTTGGAATCGATTGAGTAAATCCTATATCCCTTGGATGATAGGATCCTGAGAGTCATCTTCTCCCCACCATCCTTTTCCTCAATGTCCTCAATGATCACCTAAATTTGGGCACATATACTATGCATAAATTTGACTCAATAATGGTTTATTTCCAGTTGTGTGGTTCAACTCATTCTATGTAAGGAGATTGTTTGAACAAAAAAGGGGTAAGTAAAAACGAGGACACTGGCTGGAAATCCTCCATCGAATAGACCCGTGTTTCAACAAGTGAATTGTAATTACTTTTGGAAAAAAGCAAACATTTAAAATTCTTTCTTCCATTGTGATAAAGGAAAGAACTGCTTGCACAACTAATGGTCATAGCGTGTACCTGTGGCACATATTCACCACCATTTCCATAAGCTCCACAAGTTCGCACATCATATTTTTCGTGCATATCACCAAGTCTTTTGTAAGAGCCATAGTTTGTTCTTATCCACTTCATAGCAATGTCTTCAGCTAACATCTTTGCGTCTTTTGACCCAGATTTTACCAAACCTTCCACAATCATGTGCTGTAGTGGTGCCCAGCCATTCGGGAAATCCCTGATCAAATTAGAAAGAAGAAACTATAACTCATTCACTTCTTATACTTCTTAAGGTTCAATCAATAAGAGTTAGCTGTTGGAGTTCAGATGAGACTTCTCACCATTGTTGTCCTGAATTTACCAAAGAAGTAGCAATCCCAGCTGGATGAAGTAGGCCTGAGCTCTTCAGACTCTTGGTAACTTTTTCCACAATCGAACCATCTTTGATTGTATGAGAAAAAAGCCATTTTAGAAAGGTGTCCTCAAATCTCAGAAAAGTTTAGTCTTTCAAACTATTCCATACATTGAAGTATAAACATGCATGAACAGGCTTGACACAAGATAAACTTAGACTTCACTCTACTTTTTCGCTCAATTGTAGCACCATAAATTGTCTCAAAACAGTACGCAACTTTCATTAACCTGTAATAACTTTTTTAATTTTATATGGTCCATTCAAAACACTTTGTCAGTTGAAAACTAGCTTTGACATGTATACATGCTAAAGATTTCAAGATACACACCTGAATGGAACGACTCAATCCACAAAGGAACGAAATTTGAAGCATAAACATTTTGGTTCTGGTTATACTCTTGCCATTTATGAACACCCTGTTAATTAAGATCATCAGAACAGAGTCAGCAAATATGTAGTTTAACGAAATCACAGAGAAGATATGTCAAAGTTCTCATCATGTTCACCTCGCAATTGTTGTCACTCGTCCAGTAATCAAGCCACTGACCCATTTTCTCATTCCAAAAGATGGAGTTTATTCCTTCATGCCGAGATTTAGAAGCAGCAAAGAACTTTAGCATTGCATCGTTGTTTCCTAAAACTTTAGCAAAGAAGGCCAAGTCAAGTTCCATCTGTGTCAAAATTAAAAGAAAAATTAGTTGAACAATTATAGATGCCCTCGTGTAAAACAATTATAGTTGCTAAGCTGAACTTGTTTTCAATTAGCATATTTCTTGCCATTTTTCTACTCTCACTTGACATTGCAAGCATCAAACATTTCACACTCAGACAAGATAAAAGAACTGCAGGATGCTTTCTCTTCTATTGAGGAAAAAGCAACACCCTTTCTTAAGGATGTGCTTGGGGTTCCTTTCTAGGCTTAGTATTAATGTTTTCTGTATTTTATTAATGGAAGCCCGACTTTATTCTATTATATACTTCCACAAAATCCAGCCTATCATTAGCAACCAATTATTTGTTTAATGTTATAGATTTTAAAGTTCTCATCTCCTATAAATTCTATAGTTGCTTGCTGGTGAAATTGCACAGACGGAAATTGTTACTATCAACGGGGGTAATCCAAGATCAACTTAGGTGAAAACTCTTCATTGCTAAGAACAAAACAGTATGTATCTTTGCTAAAAAAAAATTCCGCTCTCTTTGCTAACTTATTGAAACTTCAAAAACGGATCATTTTGACAATATACCATATCATATATTTTAAACTGCAAGTGCATCTAGAGAAAAAGAGTCACAACCAAAATGGCCTGGACAGTAATTAAAGCAAAAAGCTTTGCACTATTGAACACAAAAATGCATTGTAAATTTGAATTACCCAGCTGCATTACTGCTGCAATTATTCTAAAGAAGTTCTGAACCAACCTTAAGGATATATGTGTTCAAATCTACAGGTACAATTGTTGTGGTAGACAGTGTAGTAAGGTCGGAATGGTTACTGCAGAATATTGCAACTCTCAGTAAAACTGCATATTAAAAGTAAAAGAACAACATAGAAAATTTCACATTATTCCAATAGAAATTGGCAACAACAGTGTCCATCATTATTCACCAGAATCACCAGCTCATCCAATTCTCTTAAGCTCAAAAGAACCATTTATGTTTGTGCTAAAAAAAGAACGAACAGTATATGTTACACAGAAATCATTTCTTTGAATAACAATATAAGAAATGGTTCCTAGATTCATTGTCGCGTGAGATTCACAACTTTTCTATAAGAAACTGATCAATTGTTAAATGTAGATAATAATCTATAATCCATGAACATCGCTGAAAACTCTAAAAGTAGAATTTTTTTATCATTAACTAAAAGTAGAAGTTTCTCTGCTCAGCTTGTGTCATAACAGTTCCTGATATCTATTATGCTGCAAACACAACTCGGTTGACTAATCTGCTCACATAACATGCATCTTGTAGCACATGTCCTGGTAGACTAACATGAGAAGATTAACAGACGTGGCAGATGATGGAGCCATAAATTACCGCATCCATCGGGTGCTGAAGTCCCATCCTGATTCAGCTGTTGAAGCCAATTCTCTGTAAAGATGTTCTTTTTCCAAATCATTTGAAAGTTTGGAAGCAGTTTCTTCATCCTAATAGTTCAGACCAGATATTGTTTTCATTTCAGATAACTTAAAGAGAAGAAACATTGTTTAATGTTAAAAATGCAACATACAATTGTTCCACTTTCCGGCCTGGGTTTGTTCCACATGGCAAAATACCGACTCATTACATGGTTGTGTCCTTTAGCATCTTGAATCATCACTTTATGTATTCCTACAGATAGATGGCAACACGGGGAAACAACAAAACTTATTATTATAAGGCATAAAATAATAAGGAAAAATTCACGTTGTAGTATAAGGAAGTATGAAAAAATGTCAACCCCAAAATACCTGAATTCCAAAAATGGTGTTCTCTAAGGAGAGACGGAAATGCTCTATTTACAAGTGCTACATCACCAGTCTCCTTGTATATTTCCAATATCATTGAACTAAGTAAAGGTGGTTGGCTGAGGAAGGTTCATGGTTGCCAAAAGTTCTTCTTTAGTTACATCATACAGTAAGTTGTAACAAAATACGCTAGTGTAAAAGTAATTTTACTTTTAATCAGAAGAAAAATAACGAAACTTTTCTAGAAGGTGACCACCAAATACCTCCTATTCGTGTAGTAACTCCTAGCGCCATTCAAGACATGGCCGTATTCATCCAAGAGAGAGAGAAGATTGTTTACAATCGATTTAGCTGTATCATACATCTTACTCACCAGTAAGCCCCTGCAATTCATATAGAGTCACATGTGATACAAGTTTGCAACAGAAAACAAAACCAAGAACAGCTTTATTATAAAAAAATAGATATTTCACCATGGGAGTTTCTATAGCTTTACAAAAAGATAGCTCATACTAAAAGCTAGAATCACCTTATGACCCAATAAGAATCCCAATAATAAACCTCTCTGAACCGAGAACCCGGCACAACAACCACACCAGGAAGCGGAAGCAAAGTGTGCAACTCCCCCTTCTTCTTCACCTCATCTGACATCCTCCTACTCAAATTCTTCCAAATAGCATGCACCTCCAGAGCCCACTTCCTTACCTCCACACTCTCAACCTTCGTCAAAAACCCAGACGGCTCCGCGACAAAATCCTGCTGATTCGCGAGAACCAAATCACTCCCCGCCCCGCCAAAATACCTCTCAACAAACCCCTCCAAATTGCCTGCCGATATCGACCCGTTTCCCGACCTGGGCAATTCATCAAACGCCTTCTCTACAACCGAAAGATCAACCTTCAACGGCACATCCACATACAACTTAGGATCAAAGTTTACTGGCCCCAGCGTCTGCAGTGCGGCGGACTGCAGTTTGGTAAGGAAAGCAATCAAAGGAGTGGTGGGATAGACCGGCGCGTTGACAGGGCAGGAAAGGGTGGGAAAACAGGAGGAAGAAGAAGCCATGAGGAGGGGGAGGAAGAGGAGGGGAAAGAGGGGAGATGGATTAAATCTGGGATTGGCCATGGAGGGATGAGATGGATGGGAAAGATGGTTTGGAGGGAGGGAAGGGAGGGAGGGATTGGAGGAGAAGTCATTTGTATAATGTGGATCTGGCTGGTTGTCGGTCGGTCTTCGGGAAATTCGGCCGTTGCTTCGTGCTCTTGTTTGCAAGCAATTTGGCAACGCCTGCTTTTTCCAACTGCTTCTTATTCTGACGTTTCTTCACTTTTCAACCGGGGGGCCACCTAAAAATGTGGTCTGGACTTCATGGAGAACGTTTTTTTTAAATGAGTCCCGTTTATACGAGACTCTCGTAAGAGGGGCATGAGACCTAGTGTTGCGGCCGTTGGATTTTTACCTGACGGTGGAACAAACATGCTTATTTATTTGGAGAATCGTCAACTCCTAATCCAACAGGTATGATATAGACTGAGCTCATATATAAGCAGCATATGACCGGTCTCATTTAAACTTTCTTCTCTTTTTATACATTTCTGGAAGACATGTTCTTTCTACAATTCTTTTTTTTTTATTGAGATTCAAGTTCTTCCGTGTAAAGAAACGTCAACCCTAATGTGATAATAACCCGAACCGTAATCTACCTGTCCCTTGCGCAGTTGGATTAAAATCAAATGGCTCTCAGTGACTCGGCTCATGCAGATGATTGTGAGCCATGTCTGATATAAACTTTTTCTTAGATTTCCTCTTTACAAAAGATTCAACAACACTTTTTATTTTTTGATTGGTGATAAAATTTCACTTCACTACTCTTTTCCACCTTCCCCCTCACAACCACCTCAGTCTCTAGCCTCCTTGGGTGAATATAACATCACTCAAGTTTATGGTTAATACAACCTTTAAAACAGTAACGCTACATAATAAGCTCACGCCTATGACTGCTCGCATAATGCTAGGGCTTAAGGGGTTCTATGAGCTAGTTCATGGTAGTACACAATCTCCTCTTGGTGAGCATGACACAAACACCAGAAATATTTTCATTTAGATCATAGAAATTGGGGTTTTAACCCCATCGGATGATCGAAAAAATAAAGAAAACTTGAGAAAATCGGCAAACACAAAACACACAATGTGTAGTTCAGCTAAAACTACCTTGCCACTAAGAAAAAAATTTCTTCCACTATGTCATGAAAACAAGAGTATAGGAAGCTCTCTCTTAATCCTAGAGATTACAGGCTCTCAATACCCAAACCTCTACATAACCCTTGTGCATAAACAAGTCTTACGCTACAAGACCTCTCTCAAAATACCATAAACCCTAGAGCCACCATTGAGAAAAAAACACAGAGATTGTTCTTTAGGAAACCTCTTGAATCCCTTATATAGACCTTTGGACATCCAAATCCCTCCAAGTCCTATTAGGAGTAAGAATCCCAAGCAAATTCAACTAGAAACTGAAGTTTTTTACATCAACACGTTGCATTCGGAAAGGATCGGTCGACCGATGGACATTAGCTGTCGACCTCTACCTGTTCTACAACATCCAGTAATCCATCCAGTCGACCGCTACATGAACTATAACCTCCAGTCAACCAATCGGTCGACTGGACATCCTCCTATCTTCTTCTTCAATTTGGATTCATGGCAAAACCCTAACAAAAATTGCACTTCCCTTTTTATGTTTTTCAACCTAGAAATCGTTTTTCGTGTTTTTGAATATTTTATTAACACTTTAGGACCCCCATGACCATGTGTCTTCTATCTTTTTTAAGTTAAGCCCTCAACATGTAATCAGATAATGATCATACAAGTTATAACTTGCATTGGGTGCAATAGCTCAAAAGAAAGGAAAAAAATTAGTTTATTTTTGAATCCTATGGAAGCTTAAATTGCATTTAAACTGTCTGTCTAGCAAAATCTATACATATGTTAAACAATCTCTGTAGTTCGATTCTATTTTAATAAATGACTTAATTTTAGTGTCAAGCTAGCTTGGAAAACTTATGAATGCGTTGCTCAACTCTTTAAGCTACTTGCTTCCTAAGCTTCCATGCAAAACGCAGAAAATACCTCGAAATTGTGGACTTCTCGGCATCACAAAATCGTTGCTTGTGCATTGGAAAGTGCCCTTGGTGGGCAAGTAAAGGATTGCTTTATGTTTACTCTCTCGCTTTCTTTTGGCCAAGTTATTACCTAGGGCAAAGTTTGAATGAGACCAGTCTCATGGTGCTTATATGAGCCCAGTTTAAGTCATAATCGTTAGATTGAGATCCGGCGGCACTTTGGGTTAGCACTTTGGGTTAGCATTTGTGTTTTCCTTATATTAAGGAGCACTGTAGGATCGAAATGCAACAACTGAAATACCGGTCTCATGCTTCTTATACAAGACAGGTCTCATATAAACCGGCCTCTACTACCTATACATTTTACCATCAAGAGAGAGTCAAAACTAATATAACAACAAATCTGTTTATAACCTTTGGAAAGGTGAGATTGGTTTTTACTATTTTGAACAGGGAACTTTTAAGCGGATGCAGACATTCAACCGACCTCAGAACATGTCTTAGTTCCAACTCACAAAAAAACAAGCATGTGTTAGGTTGGTGTTATTGGCTGGTCCCAGTCTGTGTTTTGTGTACAAAACAGTGATTTGACATGCTTTGTGTTTTTCCACATATGGACTGGTGGTGGAAACACACGGGATGCTTGGACCACCACCCAATATTTTCTCCTTAGGTTGACTTTATGATCCCTTCCAATTGGAGAGAAATGACCCAAGTCTGTGATATGGCATTAGAGTCTGTACACAAAAGTGAGTCTAAATTTTGGACTTTAGACCCAATTGGTTGATCTAACCACAGAAGAAAATGTGTCCTAATGGTTGGTTCACTATGAATATAAACTACAGTTCATTTTGCATAGATTGATAGTGCCAAAAGTAAGAAAATGCATGGATAGACTTAAGCTGAAAGATGAAATTGACCAAAAAGCAATCAAGAGTAGGAAAAATGCATGGATAGGCGACTTAGAAGCTGAAAGATGAACTTGACCCAAAGCAACCACTTCCCGAATCTGATTCCAAAAAGGAAAATGTTACTGCTACACTGAATCTTACACCAAACCCATACACCCATTTTTGTTGGACAGTAAAAAAGTGGGCTATGCGAGGCCCACTTTCTCTGTCCAACAAAAATATGAGTGTATTGGTTTGGTGTATATTTTCGATGTATAGTTATCAGCTTCCAAACAAAAACATTAAGGTATCCATGGGCATAAATCAATTGAATTCTGCCAGCTTCTAACGAGGAAAAAATAATTTTTCCTCAATCAGACGAAAAAAGTTCAAAGTTTGATAACAGGAGATCGTTTTTCATTTTGGCACCGAAAGAAAAATAAGGATATGGGATAAAACAATGATCGATCAGATAAAATTTTTAGTGACAATTGGGCTTTTTTAGCAAATAAGTAAAAGTTCTTTTTCTAGGGTTTGGAGTGGTTTTGTCAAGGCTTATTGGTTCACGTTTTACAAATGCAAGCATGTTGAAAGGGGTCTAGAGTTTTAATAATGATCTACTATTTGAATGTTAGGATATTCAAAACAGAATCCAATAACAGGTTTGGACTTCTATCATGAACTAGCCGAAATATTGAAATGGCTGCATGCGATTATTTAAACCATAATATTGGCTGACGAGAAGCAATTGAACAAGAGAATGCGATTGCATTATAAGGTGAGGAGTTTTTTTGCTGTTAAAAAAGGAAGAATACGGCTTTTCCCCTTACAACAATGACGAGCATGCAAACACCATCTTGTTTGGAGAAATTACAAGTATCATCAAACTCTCAATAGTAGCTACACAAGGAAGCCAACTTATTAACCTTTTTAGTTTTTACTCCATCCACTTAGGCTTTTCACTCCATCCACTAATTACTAAGAGGAGGATATCATGAAATAGAACTATTAGTTTCATATAAAAAAGAAAGAAATAAGATTAATAATATGGGAAAATCTTTTTATTCAAACAAGACTACTGAAACGGGACGGAGGTTGTATCCATGATGACATTATCCGGAGAGGACAGTGGTGTTAACTGTATTGTTCTAGTCTATGCATCAATTTAACATTTTATGTCCAGGCCACAAACAAAATTGCCCAAACTTGCAAAAAATAAGAGAAAAATTAAAGAAAAAGAAAAAAAGAGATAGAAACAATGAAAAAAAGAGAAAAAAGGGATCAAAGTAACCTTGAATCACTGATCCAAACATACTCGTCATAATTCCATAGACTGTGAACGGGACAAAGACTTGGGACGTTTTTTATTCCATTTCTTCCGTTGTTTTACTGGTTTTTCCTCTTGGTTGTTACTTGCAGGAGGTTGTCTATTCTGCAATTGTTGGTGAATGAAAGCCAAAGCATTAGACTTGAAAGCTGGGTTCTGTATCACTGTCTTCAACTGGGCGCTTTCTTTCAGTCTGTCAATAAAATGCACTAAACTAGATAAAGTAAACAAATAAACAGATAAACCAAAGAAAAGAGAGTTCTCAAGTTACAAAATTCATACAATGTGAGATTACATACAATAACCTATGTCTAGATTTGCAGGTCTGCTTCAAGGGTTCACGGGGAGGTTTTTGGAAGCTGTTCACATCTGGAAGACATTCCAAAAGAGCAGAGAGATTATATGCCTTCAACTTTTTTTGCCGGCTTCTTAGTTTCTTTTTCTAAGCAAATAGCAAAATATTGGTCAGTAAACAAATTCAAAAGTAAAGAAAGTGCTGAAACAAATGGCATTCGCTTGCAAGCCAATACACCTTTGCAGACATAAAACCATATATCTATTCTACATAACCAACCATATAAGGCATAAAGAATGCGAGATAACCTTGAGGATCGTTCTTTTAGCACTCAGAGAAGCAACAGTATCCTTGACCTCTGAAGGAGAATAAATGAAAAACATTAGCAATTGATGCTAAAAAGTAAAAATACAGTAGTTGAGAGAGTGGAAACTACATGCCCTTTTTATTAATCATGGGAACCTATAGGTACTTCGTTAATCCAGTTTCATGACTAATAAAGCAATGCACAGATATTAGTACAAAAAAGTTCAGAGCCAAAAGATATTGGAACCATATGAACATACACAGCAGCCATGGTCCAAATTGTTAGAGGTGTAATTATTATTTTCTTTGTGTTCTAGTAATGTCTTTTCAATTATAAAGGGTAGATTAGTCATTTACATCCATTTAAACTAACAAAAAAATACTGAAACACTTATACAAAAGAGCAAAACTCTACTCTAACACAAGTGAGTCGCAACTTAATACAACTGACGCAAGTAATTTCAGATGCTAATACATGAAATCCAGTTGACCAACAAAACCCCCATCTGCAATTGTTAAGCATCGATTCCACTCAGCATATGTAGCATTATTTAATTGTCAGCAGCCAAGTACAGAAGCCTATTCTTATGAAATAATTTAAGCTGTTACCTATAAGATTATGAAATGCCAAAATTAAACAAAAACTTTAATTAAACCAGCTTGGCAAATCAAAACAATAAGTCAACAAGTTCATTCTCCATATATAACAAGGAAGACCAGCCAACTCAAAAATCCATACAGATTTCAACTATGGAAGGCTATGCAATACTCACTGGAATAGAAGTTAACCTTCTTTTCATATTTGTTTTTTCTATGTTTCTCTTTCAATGAAGAATCAGACCTGCATCATGAATGAAACAGGAGTGCATGACCAAGTAGAATATGTAAGCAAACAGCACAACAAATATAATAGCAAGAACCTGCTTTGGACAAGTTATTTAGTCATAATAAATAGTTTCTAATTTCCAACAAAGAGATACACCCAAGAGACAGGTAAGTCACAATATCAAAACTTGACAGCCCATGAATTTTTATTTGAGAAAAAAGAAAACCAAACAATGTCCAAAAGAGCAGCCAAAAAATTCGTTGCAATTGCTCGAAGTTGTAATTTCTACATGCTTTGAGACAATTACCAAAAGAAAATATACATATAAAACAGTTTCTCTTCTTTGATGGTATATGATAGAGGGGAAAAGCACCCGTATCACAGAGATTATGTGCAACTAAAAAAGTTAAGCTCAGTGAAATCTATGAAGCAAACCTTTATTGACAATTGATGGTTAACGTACGTCAAGTCCAATACCGATTTTAAATTGGAGACTTTCTTTAGAGCTTAGAGCTAAATAACCACCATAACACCCCCCCCCCCCCCCCCCAAACAGAAAAAAAAAACATATTCATGGATATATATATATCCTCTCAGTTGTACATTAAAAGTGTGATTTGGAAAAAAGATTGTTTCATATTTATAGTCTGATTTCGTCAAATTTAAGTAGTTGGGACTTATAAGCTCTTATTAATTCTGGAGAATCTCAGATAGGTTTTTCACTATAAGGGTTCTGCCCTTTGGGCTCTCCACTTGTTGGCCCCATTGCCCTATAAAAATCACCATTTTTTAAATCGGGCTATTAAAATGGAATGGAGGTAGAACACCCGTACTTATATTAACAGTGATCCATATCATAGCAGATATTAAACTGTAATAATTCCTCTACGCACTATAGAATCTCATGACGTAACTTTACTCGCGGCGACCTCTATTAACATTAATGCTCCCTCTGTCGTGGTTTAGATGCTCCATCTGAAAAAATTGATTTTTATTGGATGGCGGAAACCCCAGCTAATGGGGGTTAGAAGAGGTACACAATCCACTTAAAATTGACCAAATGAAGCATCTAAAAGCGAACTGTTCTTTTTCCGCAAATGTAGCATCTAAAACAGGACGGAGGAAGTGTGAAAGAGCATCAGTTCACAGTAACATAAGTAATTAAAAAAAATTTAACACAACAAAATGGAGGGAAGAATGTCAAAGTAAATACCTCGATTCGGGCAGTCCCATTTAGTCGAAGAAGGCTAAATCGAATCAAAGAGTCAGCTGCAGAACAACATACATAACAAAAAATCAGTAACAACATCTCCACACAGATCAAATAAACTCATCAAGCAAAATCAACAATCTACTCCACAACTTCAAATGATCAAGAAAATTGAGAATTTCAAACTTTGTTCCACTTTATAAAAAAAAGTTACCCTTTACTCGGACTAGAACAGATAAGAAGCACATACATACCAAGGACACGACAGAGGAGGGGAAACGGAGGGTCTCCCTTGCCACGCGGCGGCGGAGGCAGAGTGGAGAAGCGGAGAAGAAGAGGACGCTCCGGTCGCCGGCAGGCGGAGGCAGGAGTTTAGAGAACGGGAGCAGAAGAACAAGCGGTCGTTCCTCATCTAGGTTTTTTAAGGTTTTTGGCACCCCAGGTTTTAGCCAGCCCACCCCATTACCGGGTCGGTGGTTGTCCACCGGCCGAATATTTTTAGACAGTGGACATCCACCGCCAGATTTTTTTTTTACTCCCTCCGTTCCAAAATACTATGCATATTTCGAAATATTATTATTCTAAAATATTATATATATTTTACCAAATCGTGTGACTTCCTCTTTCTAAAATTAGAAGAGATTTAGAAAGATTGATTAGAACTTTGTTCATGAACAATCATACGAGTTGAACGGGATATAAGGGAGAACAAGTCATGTGAATTTCTTGTGGGCTTTATAGTCCAATAAAAATAAGAATTTTTTCAAATATACATAATATTTTGGAACGGAGGGAGCATTTTTTTGTGGAGGTTTAATTTTTGTAACCGGGTCGAGGTCGGGTTGGGCGGGTAAATACCCGACCCGACTGAATTTTAAAACGGGTAATGCTTTTAGACCCGCACCAAACCCTATTTTACACACGAGACTGAGGGAAAAAATGATCATATTTGGAAAATAACTCATAACCCCAAAATATTTTGGAAGTAAATTTTAGTTTACGTAAACATACTCAAAGCTCTATCTCTATGTGGAAAATGAATGAGAACTATCATTGTGTAGGTTTTTGGTCGGGGCAACAATTTTCACAAACAAAGATATTGCACTATCAAATCCATGGAGGCTGTGCTCGGTGACCCAATAGAGGAAGCTAGATGGATGTTAAAAATGCTCCCCATTTGGCTCTGCACCATCATGTACTATGTGGTTTTCACCCAGATGCCCTCCCTCTTTGTTGAACAAGGTGTCGTCATGGACTCCAACTTTAGAGACCTCCACATCTCTCCAGCCAGTACGCCAATCTTCAATATTTCTACTATTTCGATCTTTGTTACTCCTCCCGTTTTAAAATAGTATGTACATTTTGAAATATTCATTGTTCCAAAATACTATGCACATTTTGCCACCTCTTTTTAAAATTAGAGGAGACTTGGAAGGATTGACTTGAACTTATTTGTGAACAAGCATACGAGTTGGATGGGATATAAGAGAGAAGAAGTCGTGTGACTTCCTTGTAGGCTTCATGGTTTAATAAAAATGAGAATTTTTCCAAATGTACACAGTATTTTGGAAGAGAGGGAGTATAATTTACGACCAAAATTTTGGATTCGGTGATCGATAAGATTATCGGGAACCCGAAGGGATTCTCAGGGCTTCAACACATGGGAATTGGACTGACACCAGTATGTTGGCTGCCAGATTTGTAGAATTTGAAAGGCTTAAGAGGTTAAAAGTCGGGGTTGAAATTAGTTCACTTAGTATACTAAATCCCTCAGTATGCTCTAATTGGGGGTGTCAGAGGTGTTCATATACATGAGTCAGTTTGATTCTTCCATGGGCAAGCTCCTGATCGAGATCACGAGTTTTGGAGGTTCGCTCTATATAACACCCCAGATTTTTAAAATTAATTATATACAAAAACTCGGAGTAAAGTTTTCGCTCAAGACTTGAATACAACGATGAAAATTCATAATAAATTTGAATCATAGCTCAAGCCATCTCATAAAAAAATTTCTGCTAAACTATATAGGGCATTACTTTCGGCCATTTTCAAACACAATTAGTTTGAAACTAAATATCACGCTCTGAAATTCCAAGCCTTGACGAAGTGCGGAAGACGTCCACTTAAACGAGAATTCTTGAAGTCAGAAACTCAGGAATGCGACTGAATACTCGATCATCTAATCAATTCACCACCACAAAAGGATACATAATTGATAACAATCAGTCTTCAAAATCAACATGATTAATAATATAAAATAAAAAATACATAATCTCAAATTATTCTCCAATACAATCATTAAAATATCCAATAATAACAAAACCATTATAGTTTTCTGCACATAGACCATAATTCCACAGTTGTTCAATAAAAGATAAGAGATAACTTTAAGTCTTTTCCAAACTTCAGCTTTTCCTTTAATCTGCCACATGACCAGATCTATTCTTCTTTCATGCCTGCATCAAAGGATGCATGAGTATTCCACAGAAATATCCAATAGGATACAAAAACCCACAAGAATAGAATACATAGTATATAGAATAGGAATAAGAGAAAATCATAATTCATCCAAACTCCTAACATCGAAAGTGTAAGGAGAAATTATCATTTATTATTGACTCCAAACATCAAAAGTGTAAGGAGATCCAATTTCTGCTCTTAGAACTTACCACTCGCAAGTGGCTACTTGCCAGATTACCCTAGAGGGAGTCTTACTGGAACCCGGCCATGCGTCTAGGATACTGGCCCCATCAGTGCTTACAGACACAATGGGCGGATACTGCAAGATCTTCCGTAATGTCTCACAGCTTAAAACATACATATATGCCTCTCTTTGGGCGGGAGCCTCGCAAGGTTCCATAAATATCACAGATCTCACAAGATCTAGCAATAGCTCTCTAAGCATACTATGATTTCACCTCAGAGAGATCCTCACAAGGACTCTTGTGAAGAAACAATCAATATATATCTGAGCAGTATTTCTCATGACAAAGGTATATCACACTCTGGAATCAACACATCTTCATAACATCGGACTCTCGAAAGGAGTACAACAGAGATTTCAATCCTCTTCGCAGCATCTGACTCACGAAAGGAGTACAACAAAGATTTCAATTTGTAACTCAGTTACTTCTACTATAATAGTTATTTGTAAGTCTTGCAATGTATAAATAAAGTTCATTGTACACTTATCTTAACATACACTCTTGTATTAGTAGGTATTAGTACTTTTTAAATTAATTATAGTGTACTGTCTTCTGCATATCAGTTGACTTCTGACAGTTCCCACCGCCAGCACAGTTTGAATTAGACTCTGGAATTTTTATTGCAATTACTCCTATAAGTTTAGTTTCCAACCAACAGACGACATATTTGTTTGGATTTTTCTATAATTAATGACATATAATTTAGTGTAGGTTGTCGGATTAGAAACATTTTTGGCCAAGAACACTATTCTTAGTTTTATTTGATTAAGGAGTGTAATTACCCTCTGATATGCCCACTAATGCCTTCATATATGTAATTACATAACCTCTCAGGCTTATTACAGAACCATATTAGTTTTGAATTTTAGTAATCTTTAAGGATTATGGTTTGTTTTACTTCTTTAATTGATTATACAAACATACCCCTTATAATAGATGTATTAGACGAATTGGACAACTAATTTGGGATATATCAAGACACCGAATCAATGAACTGACATCTAACACATGACACCTTTGACTGACCAGTAAGATCAAGACACCATAAGAGAGGCGTTTCTCAATAGTTGTCCCCTTTCATTTATAATCATAACAATAATCATCCATAAGAGTATGAAAGCTACACAAATCTCAAGAATTATCAATGAAATTGGACAGCACGATCTGGACATTAAACAACCTGACCAATGTGACATCAAATGAATAACATAGCGGAATAGGTCTCCCTTCTAGTGGCTAGCTGTTGTGACCCGGCAGGGCCACAAGGTATCACCTTGATGAAAGGTAGTAAAAGAGAAGAAGAGGAAAAGGAAAATAGATAACTTTCAATTGCATGCCCTAGAAGGAGGAAGAAGACCTCCTTATAAACAAAAGAGAGGGCACATCTTCCTAGGGAAGCGCACCACTACTAGCCTCTGATGGGCCACTAATTAGCCACTAATAACGCCATTACAGCCCATTATATATTCAGTTCCCCAAATGGGCCTTATTACAAGCTATGACTTTAATAAAAAAAAAACTAATTCTAGTAATTGATAGAAATAGGATTTGTTCCATTGTTGTGATGACGTACACAACACTCCACCACGCTCCACTTTCGCATTGTCCTCAATGCGACCACGATGGAAAACGGGCCAGAAAATTATCCTCTAACATCCACTCTGCATCTTCTAAAGATTTACCTTTCCAAGCCACCAGTACTTCGGTCACAATGCACCCCGAAAGATGCATATGTCGTTTGTCAATAAGAGAGGTAGGAATAGGGGCGTCAGATTCCTCAGGTCCCATGAGTGGCGGGGGTGCACTATCCATAACCAACCTCGGATCCCCCACAAACTATCACAGGTGTGACACATGGAAGACAGGGTGCACCAGTGACCTTGATGGCAACGCAAGGCGATATGCCACCGGACCCACGCGTTCCATGATAGCATAAGGACCATGATAATGGGCGGCCAGCTTAGAATATTCACTCCGAAATAATGTGGTCTGTCGCTATGGCAGCACTGAGACGTACACCAAATCCCCAACCTAGAACTCCCGATCAGTGTGCCGCTTATCATAGACCTATTTCATACGATTCTGCGCCAAAGTCAATTTGGCCTTGAGCTGCCGAAGAACCTCATCCCGAGTCTGAAGCATATAATCCACTTCGGTAATAGAGGAGCAATGAGGCACATACGATAATACTGAAGGAGGGGGGGTACCATAGACAACCTCGAATGGGGTGAACCCAGCACATGTGTGGTAGGCCATGTTGCACGACCATTCCGCCCATGGAAGAAGCTGAAGCCAACGCTGAGGATGATCCCCAACAAAGCAGCATAAATATTGCTCGAGACAATGATTTATCACCTCAGTTTGACCACCATCCAACTGTGGGTGATATGTCGTACTTATATGAAGCTCCGTACCTTGCAAAGCGAAGAACTCTTGCCAAAACTGAGAGATGAAAACCCGATCCCGGTCTAACACAATAGTGTGTGGCATACCATGCAACTTTGCTATTTCCTTAACAAATAACTTTGCGACGATCCGGGCGGAAAACTAATGGCTCAAGGTACAAAAATGAGCATACTTCGATAAATGGTCCACGGGTAAGGCCTCCATGAAATCCATAGGCACGTCTGCCCAAATTTTGTCAAGAATAGAAAGGGGCTAAAGGAGCCCTGCCGGGGACATGGATGCTGATTTAGCCCTCTCGCATGTGTCACAAGCCGCCACAAAGTTATGCCCTTGCCATAAAAAACTATGACTCACTCGTTTGAATGTTCTGAACGACCCTTCATGACCGACAGCTAGAGTATCATGGAAATGGGACAAAACACGTTGGCACAACCCTGAGACATCAGGCACCCATAATCGATCCTTCCAACACAAAAGATTCTCTCGCTAGACAAACGGAGGATCTGCGGTTGGGTCAGCCTGGAGATGGTCAATCAACTCTTTGGTGGGGGGAATCTTCCACATAGGCATGTTTTAGCTCTTGAAGAAAGGGGCAACATGGAACTGATGATGCCAAACACCCCTCCATAGGCCGTCGAGACAGGGGATCAGCGACAGTGTTTTCAACGCTCTTCTTATACACCACTTCATAGTCATATCCCAACAGTTTGCTGACCCAACATTGTTGAGAGGGCATCGAGACACGCTGTCCGAGGAAGTATTTTAACGGTTGGTGGTCTATCTGAATGAGAAAATGACAGCCTAGCAGGTACGACTGCCACTTGGTAATGGCGTACACAATAGCGAGAACCCTTCTTATACACCACTTCATAGTCATATCCCAACAGTTTGCTGACCCAACATTGTTGAGAGGGCATCGAGACACGCTGTTCAAGGAAGTATTTTAACGGTTGGTGGTCTATTCGAATGAGAAAATGAGTAGCAGGTACGACTGCCACTTAGTAATGGCGTACACAATAGCGATCATCTCCTTCTCATATGCAGACAGGGTCAAGGAATGCCCCGATCAACACGTCAAATGGTTTGGAGTCGGACACATAACATCCCAAGCGTTGCGCCACTTTGTCATTGATAAAATTGTAAGTAGACCCACTATCGATTAGAACAGCTACCTATTGACACTTGAATGCAATTTGGAGTTTCGAGCGAAAAGTCAGCTTTCCAACGGCCCGACCGAATGCAATTTGGAGTTTCGAGCGAAAAGTTATGACCATTGAAAGATTGTGATGCAGAAATAAACAGTAGCCGATCGATCGCCAGACAAATGCAATTGATCGCCAGAGCCACAGAACAGAACATAAAGGAAGAAAGCGATCGATCGGCCACTAATGTAATCGATCGTAGTTACTTGAATTTTGAGTTTATTGCAAGAGATCGACGGGCCATTTTGCAATCGATCGTATCTATTGGAGTTTTGATATATGTGGGATACAGTAGAACTAATCGATCGGCACACTAAATGATCGATGGGTAGGAGAAGAGCGATCGATCGGTAGGAATTAACGAAGGAATTGGTGAACGATTGATCGATCGGCAATACAGTGCGATCGATCGCTATATGCGGCGAAACCTAAATCAAGCCTATTTTGACTCAGATTTGAAAGGGGACTTTGGGGTTTTCCTTCACCCCTATATATATGCTTTAGAGGGGTATGTTTTGGGGCATCTTGAGTAGAATTAGATGCTAGAGCAAATGAGAGGAGAAGAAGATGATGAAGAACATAATGGTGATTTCTCCCCCAATGCAAGGCTAAACTCCTTTCTAAGGTGTAGATGAAGCCCAATAGACTGGTTGTATAGTCTCTTTTCTCTAATATTATATTTTAATCTAGTTGGTGTATGACTTTATTATGCAATCAAAGTTAGTTCATTAAAATTTGTTCTTTGTATTCGAGAGAGACAATAGTGAATTATTTGGATTTCAATCTGAAAGAGCACTTGTGTGTCCGAGAGGAACGTGAGTGGTCTGAAGTGTCATATATTAATAAAGATTCATTAGTTTATACTTGAGAGAGATAGATCACAATTCTATATGCTTAATTGATTATGTGTTACGTCCGAGAGGAGAGTACTATAATTTGAATTGACAAGTGTATGTCTGAGAGGAATATGCTAGCCAATTACTAATTTATTCACAAGAGAGAGAGAGAGATGATACACTAGTTTATTGTGGTGGATTCAAAGCCTTGGTATCTTCCATATTGATTTAATCTAATCTTAGTTTAGTTAAAGTTCACTGCTTTCCTTAGATTAAATAAAAACTGTAACTTTTATTCTATTGAATTTGGCAGAGTATTCATCCATCCCTGAGGTTCGACAACCCTTCAATATTCATTGTAATACACAATTGCCTTGTGCACTTGCAAGGGTTTAATTTTAAACGATCAGTCTCCTCATTTCAAAATTATTTCTTTGATAACTAAGTTTTTTATTGAAAGAATGCATTATGTCCTCTTGACCACAAGTAGGGATCTTGAGAAGACATTAGTTTCCAACGGCGAAATAACATTGTGAATTGAGTCTACCCTTTCTCTTTGATAAAAAGTGTTGCTCCAATTCTCATTTCTCCGTCTTTCACATCTCATTAGCTTCCATGACAAAGTTTCGTGGTCATTTTGAGGAATAAATTTTTTTTCACACCTCATAATATTTTCACCTTCTATCATAGGTGATTCATATTTAAGGGCATGTCTCATTCTCATGTTCTTCCTTTTTCGTCAAACCTTTCTTTCATGTTTAGCCCCAATCATCATACAAGTGACATCTTTTGGTTTTGCCTTAAATGCGTTAAACATTTTCTTTTTGCCGGATTGAAAGGGTGAATCTCCTTCCTTGAACATCATAACCATAGGGCCATTGTTTTTGTAGCCTCCATGTTGCCAAAGAGATGGAAGAAATAGAGTGTCCCACCGGGCGTGCCAAAAATCTTGTTGAGAAAGATTTTAGTAATTCATATGATCACAAGTTAATCCTTGCAAGATATAGAGAATCATTTTTTTAATGGTAGGACGACCCTCCCTGTACAAAGCCTTTGATTAATTGGCAAAGATGGAGGAGCTTTAAAGTAAGATTACAAAAAAAAAAGAAGAATTCAATGTCAATCAATGACTACAAAAATTACACCAATTACAAGCTAAAAGAAAGAAAAATAAGAAAATTTACAAATATCCCATGTAGGGATTCCTTCCTTGCATGCTTCTTCTTCACTTCAAGTTGTAGGTTCTCCTTTGCTTTACTTTCTTCCACTCAACTCCAAGCCTTAATTTAAAGGATTTGAAAGTTGAGTGTTGATGAAGAACTTGCTTTGGTGGAGAAATCTTTCCTTGAAAAAAAAAATTCTTTCTCCTTGGAATTTGCTTTGAAGATGATTAATCTTCTTCACTTTGCTTTTCCAAAAGCCTTTCTAGGAATTTTTGTGTGTGTAATGGCCAAAGAGAAAACCCCTCCCATGTATGGAAATAAGGGGGTATATATAAGGGTATGAGCATGTAGTGGGATGAGGTAGTGGGTAGGTATTTTGAGTGGAAGTGGGTAATTATTGAGAATCTAGGGAGTTTTCTGCAGTTCTAGAAGGTGAAATGTGTGGTTATTAACAGTTCTGGGGGCAATCTATAATTTTAGAAGGTGGAGTAGGTGGTTGTTGGCAATTTGGGGAGCTTTATGCAATTTTTAGAAGGTAGAGTGGGTGGTTGTTGACAGTTCGGAGAGCTTTATACAATTTTCAGAAAGTGGAGTGGGTTTTATGGGTTATACTATCTTTGGGCCTTGACAAGATCGAAACAAGCCCATTTCTTTTTGTTTATTGCTAAGTTTGGGCTTTGAGCAAGCCTCCCTTTATTTTGGACGTGGGGCCCTAAGCCCAACCCATTATAAGTTTTTTTTTCTTTAATTTCTTCTTTTATCGTTGTCTTTCTTTTATCAACACTTAGTGTGGGGCTATGATGAGTCTCATTTGGACTTTGATATTTCGTTGGGGTAATTTATTATGAAAAACAATGTCTCATATAACCCTTAAAATTTTATTAGCTAATTGGATGTGGGATCCATAGTGTCTCACATAGCTTTTTTGTAATTTGTATAACTAATTTGATGTGGGAACAATTGGATCTCACTTAGCCCTTGTAATTTCATGGGCTAATTTAATGTGGGACATATAATATCTCACTTAGCCCTTTGGAAATTGTATGGATAATTTGACGTGGGACCAATTGGATCTCACTTAGCCCTTTAGAATTTGTATGGCTAATTTGACGTGAGACCGAGTGGATCTCACTTGGCCCTTTTAATTTTTATGGCTAATTTGATGTGGGACTGATTGGATCTCACTTAGCCCTTGTAATTTCATAGGCAAATTTAATGTGGGATATATAATGTCTCACTTAGCCCTCTGTAATTTTGTTAGGCTAATGTAATGTGGGACTATGAGGTCTCACTTAGCCTTTAAATTGTTGTTTTCTTTATGCACTTTGAATTTGTATTTTGTTTATCTTTTGAATTATTTGACTCTTTCAAGGTTTAAAATAATCGTTATAGTTACGGCTTATTCTAGCCATTTTCTTTTTTTTTTCTTTTTTTATCCTAACACTCTTGTGGATCGAAGCCCTAAAGACTGTCAACCTTAACACAGAGCTTTGTGCCTTCCCACTAGCACAAATTGCTCTTATAGCACGTAGTTTCTTTCTTCAATTCTATCTTTGACGATCTAAGTAAATACTTGGAGAGAAAGTCATGCTTCTTAGTTTTGGTCTTGAACCACGGGTACTCAAGTCTCATTCTCACCCTACCATGTCTCTACATGTTCTACAATACTCTACTTTAACATATCTTGTTACTAATTCCATTTCATTCTTCATCTTCTATTGGTCATCTTTTGGAACCGAAGAGTCTAGCTCTCATTCTTCATAATCTCACTATTCAATCTTAAGGTGGATTATGACATTACTATTAATGTCTAATTCTTTAGTTTATTGTTTCTATCCCATTAGTTCTCAACAACCTATAAAGCATGGATACAGCAAAATCACTGCCGTATCCATATCCGATAGGTATCAGTCACAGATACAAGAGCGACACGGCAACATGCGTGTCCTGCCATATCCGATACAAAATATATATTTTTTCTCGCATTTATATCACCATTAGGCAATAGTGGCGGGTTCGAATCCTGGTAAACGTAATGTTCATTTTTTGTGGCATTCTTGCCTGCTAAAAATAATGAATAAAAATAATTTTAAGTTTGTAATTTTAATTTTTACGAGGTTTGAGAGGAAAAATGTGGTAATAGAATACCAAAAATATATTTAAAATTTATATAAATAATTTTTATTTGCCGTGTTGTATCCTACTTTTTGAGAAAATATCGTGTCCTTGTGTCTATATCGTGACGTATCATGTCGCTGTATTTGTATCTGTGCTTCCTAGTCAACAACTCACTATGGCTACCTCACTGGTTGCTCTTTGCTCAACCCAATGTATCTTTCTTTCAATACTTCCTCTATCTAATTATTGCCGAATTCATCGACAAGTCATACAATGACACATGACTGGTCGTTGAACTCACATATACATTTTTGGATTCAATTACTACTACAGTTTCTAACAAACCATCTAATACATTTCTTAATTCTTTAATTACTCTTATAGTTGTATTTTAACAAACTGTTATTTATTGTTAATCGACAAGTAGTCTTATAACACTTAACTTGTCACGGGCTCCGAAAGAGAGCAGTAATTGCCGAAACAGAATCCTCAATCTCCATCGGAGAATGCTTTCCTTCTATATTCCACATAAGATATTTAGAGCATGTCTAGCAATCTAATCATCAATACTACCTCATGAATCATAAATCTTAATTCATAGATAATCATTATTCAAAATCCATACATATGCATTCCATCATCAAAATCAATGCTTCATATCGTAAGAGTCTTACTTGCTTTCCCACGGACTCAATTACATCCTGATAAGTACATTATCATAACATAAATATCATCAACTTAAATCTAAGCATGCATTTTATCAAGATATAAAATCATCTACTTGTTTCTAAGTATTCAATTAACCATAATTCATGCAATTTCTACATACCATACATTGACACTCCGGTCTAATAAAAAGGAGATGTCGACTCTTTTAATACGGTTATTTAGCTTTCCTACATTTTCCCAAGAATTTCAAGCAAAATCCTTCATGTTCTTCTTCTTTTGTGGCCCTTCCTCTTCTCTTTGGCTTTTGCTTGCCTCTTCTCCAATTAAGGTTTTTAGAGAGTCCAATTTGCCCTTCATTAGACAGAAAAAAGTATTTATAATTTGGGTTTAAAATAAGCATAAAGTTTCTTAGTTTAGCCTATTTCTGTGCATCCTATGACAACTAACTTGTTGCTGGGAACTGCTTGTGAAAATGTCTCACTTTTAATCTCGTACTCGGAATTGTGCAATCTGGGTACCATTGGATTTGTCTCTTCGAGATCAAAATGATATATAATTTTATACTCAATTTAAAGTATTCTTAAATATATTTTAAAAATATTATTTTAGGTCATTTTGTGCACTATGACCATTTGCGATTCACTTGTGGCTTAATCAATACTTAAGTCATATTGTCACCTCTTCTACATGACTAATCAACCTTTGAATCATCACTTAATTTTCCATAAACTAGGCACATACTTAATAATAATCCGAATTCTTAGTTAGTAATTTGAGATATTACACTTTGTATGGCTTCCAATCACTAGGAAATTTTGTTAGTTGTTGTATTGTCACCATAGTTATGGACATTGCTACAAGAAATGAGGGATTAGGTTGGATTCCAAGATATCCTAATCTAGGCCATTTGCATCCATTTTTTTCATCCAGGCTTGACTTTCTGCTACTGATCCCATGGTCTATATATTTTGTGCAAAGCAGTACTAGTATATGACCACAATAGAAATTGGATTAGAGGAATTAGAAGAAAAGGAGTTGGTAAGCAAAGTTTGATGTAGAGGTTGTTGTGTTTAAAGAGTCTATTCTGCATAATGAAGCTTGTTATTTGTAGGGAAATGGCAGCTTGATGTACTTCTGGTTATTCGTTTCCAGTTGGAGTAAGCATGTGTTCCATATCTACTTCGTATGGAAAAAAGAACATGAAAAACTATAGATCTATTGCATAGTTCTATGCTTTCTTTTATCCTTGTCTAGTCTCTCTCTCTCTCTCTCTCTCTATCTTGCTAACAAAAAATATGACAACCTTGCTTTAGACAATTTCGGATTATGAATGTCATGATAATTATTTTTTCCAAATCCAATGTCCAATTGCATTCTTCGGAGGGTGCTTATTGTCTATTAGACTAAACATCATGGTTAATCGAAAAATAGTAGAATTATTTTTTTCCTGCTGTCAATACTAGAGAAGATTAGAACACTATGTAAAGACCTTGGTGGAGGGTAATCATAAATCGCCAAGGACTAAATGGCCATGCTTTGGGCGAAGTGGTCTGTGTCACTTTGCTGATCTCCTCGTTGTTGTTCTGTTTCTCTAGTTTGGATAAAAAGAATTTAAATGAAACTCATTGTTGTTGTTTTAATTAATCTCTTAATTTTACTCACAAGTGTACGAATCGTATTTGGAGTACAATCGCACAATTTTATGAGGTCGAACCCACAGGGACTTGTATTTATGGAACTCTAATTTGAAGATCAGATTACTACCCTTTTTGAAGAATTAGATTGATTGAATTAACTACGACAACTGCAAATTAAAGACTAATATTGATTGAACGATTCTAACTAACAACTAATGTAAAAATAACTAATTAATCTACAGAAAGAAACTTGATTGAGAATTAAAAATCACAACTTTAATCAAATACTTAAAACACTAGGGTATAAGAATCAGCACATGACAATCATAGGAGTAATTATTCAAAATCCACAATTATTCTCATTGTTATCTCGTTGAGAATTGGAATTCAATCTATTCTCTTACGGAAAATATCAGCATAAAAGCGTATAAATTTTCAAAATTGAATTTGTCTTCTCTTGCATATCAATAGATGAAATTCAAATCATTAATTGTATCCAACATTCGATAAATTATAACTAATATCCAAACAACATATTAGACTTACGATTCAATGCAATTGATTCAAGAATAACAATTGTTAAAGTGCATTAATTTAGAGATAACAATTGCGTCATATGAATCCTACTCCTACAATTAATCATAACTTCATCTCAGTCCTAGACAGGAAATTAGTTACTCATGCTAGGGAATTGAACTGCAAAATGAAAGGAATTCATTTCAATTAAAATTAAAATCACTTACAAGAAGTTCATGATAATGGAAAACTAACGCAATGTACTGTTCCTTTTCTGGTCACGATTGACTGTAGCACAGTTCGTTACAACTCCTTCTTTGAAGCAACACAACAGCATATGAAAACTAAAATTGAAAAGAGAAAACTGGAATTAAAATTTGGAACTGTAAAAATAAAAAGCAATTGTTCTCAGTCGTATGTCGGTCGGCTTGCTTTTTTTTTTCTTCTTCTCAACTCTATTTTTATAGACTGCAAAAGAAGACAACCTTTTCATCCCCTTCCACATTGAGGATGAGCCCGAATCTGACACACCAAATCCCATTCAAAATCCATGGAAAGAATCCAAATTGAAGGCAATCCAAACCGAGCAAGATTCCTTCTGAAAATCTCGTATCCAGTCGCTTCCAAATTGAGCCCATCTTCTGTAGATTTGACCTGCCTTGCCCCTGTTTCTGAATCTGTTGAGCGCTCAAGCAATCCTTTTAGTTTCCGAGTTGAGGACGCCTTCCAAATCCGGAATCGCAACTTCCTATTCGAGCTTCTGTTTCCCCATTCGAGTTGACCCCCTCACGTGGCTTTCCCAAATCTAGAACTTTCAAAATCAGAAGCTGCTCTATTCGCTCCGGAACCGTCGGAATCCATAGCCATGCAGTCACTGTCTCCATTGCCATCGGCCTCGCCTGATTTCTCCTCCGTCGGCCTCGCCCATATCCGTCTGCTATGACCTCATCCATGGCCCTCAGTTCGCCGTCGAGGTCGACCCATGCTGCTGTCTGCTTTCTCTTTGCCACGGCCGTCGTCGCTTCGACCTCAACCTCACCCTCGACCGTCATCAGCCTTGCCGTCATCCTCAAGATCGCCGACCATCGGTCGCCATGAGCGCTTTCTGTTCTGGTTCTGATTGGAACACCCAAGCTTTGGCTCGGGTTTCCTTTTGTTTTTTTTCTTTCTTTCAACTGAACCAATGGACTGAACCGGATCCTTTTCTTTCTTTTTTTCAATTGCTTGGTTGAAATCCGTTGTATCTATCTTATCCGTCGGATCAAATCCGAACACCATGTACTTTAATTCCACGCCTGTCTTCTCTTAAGTGACTCATCAATGGTTCAGATCTTCTCTATGCGTGATCTCAGCTCTTGGGTCACTTTGGCACTTCAAAACACGCGTAATGGCTTTACTTTGGCTGTTCTACAGTCCGAACACTTGAACCTATACAGAATAAAATATGTTCCAAATTAGACACACCAAATATTCATAAAATTATGAAACACATTTAAATTGAGCCATTATAAGAAAATTACTTATTCAATTCATAATTACTAAATTAATTACTAAAACTCATTTTATTCATTATTTTAACTAGAAATTAAGACTAACAAACAAGTAAAAAGGTATATAAAAATGTGTATTTTTCATGTGTAAGACTCATAAAGATGTTGGTACATGAACACCTTTTAGCTAGTTGGTGTAGACAAATCGTTCAAGACTATGCTAAAGTGTGTTTGGATCACCGGAAAAGTCACTCTCTGCCGGACTTTCAACAAAATTTGTTTGCTTTGCTGATTCACGCAAAAGTGACTTATTTCCCATGAGTGACTTTCTGTCAAAGAGAAAGTCAAACAATGACTTCTTCGAGATTCTCCGGGGCAGGTGGCTTTCTGCCTTTTTTCACGCAGTTTGAGAGCCAAAATGTGTGAATTACCTACAGGCCTTGTCACCTCTTGAATGGGCCATATGTGTCCCCAAACCCTACTGCTTCTTCCTGGACCAATCAAATAAACGGATTGATTCTTTCCAAAAAAGTCGAATTCTTCCAGAATTTGCAACAAAACGCACCCCGCACCCTAAATCTAAATTGTCTAATCCAATATCCAATTAATTTTTGGTGAAATCCAGACAACGTACATATAGGTTTTGCTGAACATATGATACATGTTTTGTGATCAACATATTCAACTGTTCTTACAGTTTAGTCTGACACCCTTCAGCCAAATTTAACTTCTAGTCAAATAGCCTGTAACTTGGGTAGTGCGACTTCTTGAATTGTTTCTATTCCTGTCATACAAAACATTAAAACTCTCAAGCTATTCATGCCTATTAGACATTCGCATCAATTTCAACTAAATTGCATGAGGTAAATGTACAAATAGACACAATGACTAGGTTGGTTTTGTGAAAGCATATCCCCACGACAGTAACCTAGAAATGGTAAGTAATGCTATGCAGCCAAAATTTTCTTGTGCCTGCATAGGAATATATTATGCATGGGCCATTTTTGTTCTTCCAAGACATATTTTCAGGATTTCAAATTGATCCCCATTGAGATTTTTGTTGTAAATCAAGGAAAGAAGTGGTTGTTAAGCGGTCTGTAATGGTTTGAGAAGAAATTTTTCTTTAATTGGCTTTAAACACAATTGTCAATCAACTGGTTATCATCTACTGCATAACCGATGGGTCAACTGACTGAAGAAATTGTGCTAGCGGTTTTAGAAATTATTAGAGAAGAAATTGTGCTTTAATTGGCTTTAAATTTAATTGGCAGTCAACTGTCGGTCACAAACTGCATAATCGATAGGTGAACTGATAGTGTAAATATCCAAGTGTCAACTAAACTAAATGTCAATACTTAAGAATTTTGTTAATTGGGATACAAAAAGTGTGTAAAGATGGAGATACTTGAATTGTGATTAAGGGATTGGATCAAGTAAGTTGAGTATAGTTGATGACATGTCGTATGAGAGTGTGTGCTTATCTAAGAGTCTTAACTAAGGTGCTTGAGTTGATTTCTGGATAAATCAGGTTTGAGGGTGATGTTAGTGAGGAACGGAATTGAGGAAACTAGCCCTCGAGGTTAGTATCATGTTGGTTAAAAGTTGGAAAATACATCTGTAGGTGCATGTTGGTCAGCCGAAGGGCTAACAGACTATGCATTTATTAATAGTAATTGAGAGGCCATTCTTTTTTATTTTAAACCTAATTGAAATAGTAATATGTGTACATGATATGAAGAATTAAAGGATGGTCATGTAATCAATTACTCCTAAAAGGATGAAGTTATCTTAGATCCTTAAGAAGTTATCTTGGATGCTTAAGGTTGTTTAGCTTATGGAAGTTATTAAAGGGTTCCAAAATGCTAAGTATGTTAATAACTTTTCTTGATATTTTCAATGATCATGGATAGCTTGTATATAAGTTAAATAAAACTTGGAGTTAGTTAATACCTAACTATGAGTAGGTATTGCTGGTAGATAAGGATTGGTTATCGTAAAAGTTTCACATGTTCTCAAATCCACATGTATGGTTTAATTAGCCATGCTGTTGAGAAACTTTCCTAATGGATTAAAGTGCATTAGAAGTATGATTGAATGTGGCCCTTGCTGTGTTATTGTAGATAGCTAAGGTATATGAGTTGTGTGTAATGTAATTAAAACCCGCCAATCACTTGGAACGCAACGTGGAAATCCACCATCAATATTTACAAATTCATCAAAAGATGTATGAATAAACATTCACATCGGATGGGACTACTATTAAATGAAAAAACCATAACGTACTGAATATAATAATCCAAAATAGTCTACTGTTGGCACATACATCATTTGTTACAAAATTTGCAAAATAATCTGAAATAGAGAAATTAACTAAGAACCGTCTTCAAGTTCCACGACTTCTTGCTACTCTTTCAAGCTCAATTCTCAACTACACCATCATCGCAAGTTGAGTGACTACTTTGAAGATATACTAAGTAGAATGTAAAACCATAGCAGAGAGAAAAGAACTTTCAAGAAAGATCATTGTAATGCTGAAGCAAATTAATATGAATATGAACAATAGAACTTCCATGAATAGGAATGCAAGAAATATCACCATCATAAGGGACATTAATATCCAATTCCATAACATCCATAGTGTAAGGAGGGTTTTAATTTATGCTCTCAGATCAATACCACTCACAAGTAGTTACATACCCCGTTAGCCTATGGGTTTTCTCTTTGAAACCTTCCATGTGTCTAGGATAAGGGTCCTATCGGTGCTCAGAGACACAATGGGCAGAAACTGTTAGTCCTTCCATGATGTCTAACTAGTCTACAAACGTATGTGTATTACCTCTCATTGGGTGGGAGCCTCGCAAGGTCCAAAATAATCTAAGTTCTCTCAATATTGACTTTTGAGTATCTGAAACCTTCCCTGGCAGAGTATATCATGGCTTATTGAGCAACTATGATAGTCTCCCAAGACATGGTCTTTTGAGCATACAAAGTCTCTCACCCTGAGGAAACTTACTCGATTGCCTCTAATAAGTGAGAACCTTGCAAGTATATGAATCATTGCAAGTATGTGAATCCAATCAATATATAATCCAGAGGAGTCGACTGACTTTGTGATCATCGCTCTAAAAAAAAGTTGCAAGCATACAAAGTCTTGCAACCATTATAAAGGAAACAACTAGCTCACAACAAATAGTTTCCATATAAGCTTTCTAACAACAAGGTTCTATACTCGTAATGAAAATCACTTGAGAGTGAGAGACATTTGACCCAAAGAAAGAGCTGAAGGGCTTTTCAAGGCTTTTACTATAAGTACTTTATAGTCTTAAGTCATACATTCAATTGTATATTTATATACATTCAATTAGGGTTTTGATATTGTTGGCTAGGTTTCAATGAAACCAACTAAAATTGTTTTGCTCCTCTTAATTACTGTAGACTATTCTACTATACTTACAATTAGTTATAGGCACTTAGGATGATACTGATGAGAGTATACAATATTTATTTTATTACTTTTATTTTTAGTTTACAAAAGAGACACAAAAAATGACTTTTAGGAAGAATAGTGTTTTGTTCAAAATAGAACATACGGGCTTACAAGACTCCCACGAATAGTACAAGTAGAATTTGAACTAGAGATTTTTACTGTGGTTTCTTATGTATCTAGAATCCATAAAATAATGACATTTTTTTCCTAATTTTTATAGAATCAATTATGACTATTTTGGTACAGGTCGTCGATGCATAAACAATTTCAGGACATGTCGTCTGGCCGAGAGCACTATTTTAACCCGAGATCAACTAGTAGGTCTAATTATGATTTAAATAGTACTAAATTAGTATACTACTTAGGATTAAGTGTAATGTGGTAGTGATTCCAAGAAGAATCAGGAGGCAAACATAGGGACAAGTCTTGTACCTCGTCAGTGACTGTAGCCACTTTTGGTTGGCAATCTTTAACGGTTTCTCTAAAAAGGCATTGTACCACTATTAAAGTATGATATTATAACACCTGTTATTAAACAAAAGGACATTTGTCCATAACCTGGGTGACTCATCCTCAGTGTTTATAAAAGGTTTCCCGGTTATGGTTTTAAAAGAGAAAAAAAGTGAGGAAGATGAACAGTAAAAAAGGGGGAAGTCAGTGATGGCCGAGCAACCTCTGGCGACCGACGGCGACCCATGTGGATTGCGATGGAGACACACAGGCAGGGAGGAGAAGTCCGGTGATGCCATTCTTTACGACGAGCGGCGAATCGAGCTCCAATACGCGTAGATGTTGGATCTCGTACCGCTATGTTATTTTTTGTGCTTTAACTATACTTTCCGCCAATGGAGGCGACAACGGCGTGTATTTTCTGCCGATGGAGGTGATGATGGCGCCGACGGAAGCACCCACCCTTTTTCTTCTCAGTTTTGCCCAGATCTTGGGCAGATGGTGAGGAGGAGGCCGAAAATGGCCCACGAGGCTTCAAGGCCACGGCGGAGCTGCCGCTGGACTAGAAAGCCACCAACTTGGCAGCGAGCCACTGCGACAGTAGTCGTCGGCACATGAGCCACCAAATGGATAGGGACGGAAAGGGAGAGAGGCGAGGCCAACCGGCGACGAGGCCCAACGGCAGTCGCCATGGCAGTGACCCACCACTGGAGAACTAGCTGGGTGGCAGTTGGCTGAGACTGCTAGAGTTTGGAGCATTGAGGAAGACGACCGGTTCAGGGGTGAACCTTTCTGGCAATGAACCAAACCATATATTAACAATGAACCAAATCGGGTTTGGATTTGAAATGTCGGTGGATATCCACTGTCAGTTAAAACAATTTACAATTGACGGTTGAACTGTGTATTATAATACAGTTGGGTACATAACGAGCCATCATAATACATATGCTCAGTTTTATCATTTTAGTCTTTTTGATAGATGTTATCAAGCTCAATTGGTGTATTATCTTTATGTACTTTATGTTGCTGCTTTTATCCCTGATTTCATATTGATCTCACTAATAGATAAGGACTTCGATGATAAGAAAAATCCGACTAATAAATCTATGAGGTTTAGAGACTTAATCATTTTATGAAGATAATAAAATATTGATATTTGAGGGTTAAGCTTGAGGGTTGAGAATAACCTAATCAAGATAATGACTAAAATGTCATTGGGATTGTGAGTCAGTTTTTGAATGGCAGTGACTCATAAACTATGGCCGTGAGTTCCATAGTCGAAGCACATTGGGTCTGAAGGCAAAGAAAGGTAAGCTATCTGGATTTGGCATGAGTTTGAGAGTGGATAGCCACATGAGCATATTCCCATGGCCATAGAGGGCATTTTTCTAGCTGCTAGAAGGGGTAGTGGTTATCATGAATGCCGTTGGGACCACTTAGCTCCGGCATTGAAAACCATGTGACTATGATAATCGTATTTGGATTAGCTATTACAGTGCAAAGATATTAATGAGATTTGATTGGTATTGTCTTTATGCGACAAAGATGTGATTATTGAACATAAACTTGGGAAGCAATAAAAGACTTTGCTTAAAAGATTAATAAAGAATGAAGTGGAACTTTGTAATAGGCCGCACAAAATATTAATGCAACTATTAATATTTTTAATGATGATGATTGTGTTACGATATCCCACTGAGAATTTTTATACTCAGTTTCTGCTCATGATGCAAGTTCTTTAGTAGAAGGCCGTCTTCACGTAGCACTTGGTGGTAGACAATCGAGAGTGAGGATGATTTAACAGCTTCTAAGTAGGCATCAGTCTCCTTTATTTTATAGTGTATTTTGAGATGGATGACAGACTTGCACATAAAGGACTTGCGTTGGTTTAATTGACTTTGCATCTATAATACTATATTTATATATGGTTTTGTATCCATATTTGTAAACCCAGTTATCACGGCCTAGATGCTTAGTCAAAAAATTTCAACTAATGATCTATTGCATAAAGGAATTATTCCTCTGATTTTCAGCTATTACTCTAGTTTAATAAAGGTTTTGAATATACGGGCCGTGACATATATACTTCAATTTTAAACATTAGTAGATATTATATTTCCTATGTAATACACATACATATGCTATTCAAAAATAGGTATAACAAACAGAAAGAATTCAGGTCGATAGAATTGCAATTTGACATTGTTTTAGTCTAATTCAGATATATGACTAATTATTTACCTTCCTACGTATATAATAGTCTTACCAAACGAGATAATTATAATATGACAGTAGGATCATGCACTAGGATAGAATGACAACAAGTAAACAACAGGGATTTATATGTCTGATCAATCCATTATGAGTATAATCAATGGAACCCAAATATCAAGTCCAATTGAATCAATTGAACAAAACAATAAAGAATATGACTTTGATAATTAAGGATCATAAATATGAATATAGTTCATCAATAATCAGCCCAAATATATCATCATCTGACTTCCAAATCATGAGAAAACTAGAAATTAAATGATTGAAAACTTAGAGAGAGCTATGTAAAATCATCCTACCTTTCCGATGAAAAACTTCTTGCTTTACACGAAGTCCCAACAATATGTACGCTCCTTTCATCACAAGCTCGCGTCAGCCAGCAAGGTGAATAGGTGAGAGAGAGAAGGTCGAGAGTCTTTTGTAGAGAAGGAGAGAGAGAACAAGAGAATGCACCATAGAGGAGAGATGGAGTGTCGGCCAAAGCAAGGGTCGACCAGCACTCCTAATATACCAGTTGTCCTAGGGTTTCCCAATCCTAATTGAAGTGTAACCTACTCCATTAATTTGAGTAAATCACAATCTCCACTAGCCAATGACAAGTCTCCCACGAAATAATCCTTGCGCCATCCAATTTTGGTGCCTAGTTCAAAAAGGAATCCTAATTGTTTTCCTTATTTTGACTTAATTCCAATTCAAATCATATTTATATAAGGAAACTATGTTTCACTTTAAAAGTCTTGGTGTCTAATTGAAATAGTAACTTAACTATTTTACTGATTTGAATTCACCCTAATAAGGTAATTTGGTAATTGCATAGGTGTTACGACCCTATTCTAATTAGCTTAGGATTAGTTTCCTTCATTAGTTGGATTCCTAGGACTAGAATCCTATGTCAATTAGGACTATAGTTTAGAGTCTATAAATATGTAAAAGGTCTTCCCTAATTGACTATAGCATGTATGCTGAATTAAGTTTGATGTTTGGTATATTGCTGAGACTTGATTATTTTAATAATTTAGTTAAATTTGAGATTTTATTATTTTAGATTTTTGTTAGTCGATATTATTTATCATTCTGGATCCTGTAATTCTCCCAGTTCATTTCAATGGGAACGAAGAGTTGATCTAGTATTTGGTTGCGTTCTGGGTTTCTACCTCATTACCTTTATTGTGTTAGTGCTCCCGCGCTCTTATAGAGGTTTTGAAATTCGGGGCGTGACATATAGAAGGGACAGTAGGTTCGAATCATTGCCCACCAGGTGCATCGTCGGATTTCCATACTAAATTGGGTGGAATAAACAAGGGCATTTTATTGATTACATAAATATTTGTCATTTTGATGGACATTCGAAAATATTTGTCAAAATGTGGTGCATACGCCCACATAGGCGCCAACTTGGCCGATAGCGCGCCTGCGTATTTTTTTTCAGTTTTCAATGAAGTTTTCCTTGACAAGAACGACTTCCCCCTTTCCTTAAAGTCGTCCATACAAACAACGATTTATTTTTCTTTAATTTCTCATTCTTTGAAAGTGACTATGTAACGGGTGTGAAGTAATTGTTGCCAAAGACTATTTAAAGTAGTTATTGCTAATGACGACTTCCATAAGGCATTAAGGCCGCACTCAAAATCCGACATCTCCTCTTTGTCTTCAATCGCACTCTCCTCTGTATGACTGATCCCTGCCCTAGCGGATGAGAAGTCGGATTTCAAATGTGGGCTTAAACCCTTATTGAGTCGTCGTTGCCAATGACGACTTCTTCAAATGACGAAGTTGTCCTTTTAAAAGAAAACTTTATTAAAAATAAAAAAATAAGCTGGCACTAACCTAGCATGACATTCTTAAAAAAAATTTCAAAATTCGCCAAAATCACAAATATTTACAGAATTAATAATAATTAAATAAAATGCCCAACAAACAATTTTAAGATGAAAAATATCCTTTACACAAAGCTTCAAATGATTTTGGCGAAAAGGCCACAATTATATGAGCTTGGACTCATGCGGCTTGTCTGAGCCAATATGATCCATGCTATCGGATTTCTATCAAGTGACAAGCTTTACACAGGGGCAGCAAGTTTAAATCAATGTCCCCCTTGCCCGCCTTGTGCATGCACCTTTGGATCGACAATCTGATGGCTCATATCCTATCAGTTCTTGCAGAAGCACGTGAGCCAAGGCTCATATATATTGTCTCCTAACAATAAGTTTAACAATGTACATTAGATTTAGAAATTTGCAAGTTTTACTAATGTTAAAAGTGGTCAGATTGGCGGATCAACTGAGGTAAAACTGGAAAGGCCACAAAACCTGGTCAGTTTTCAGCTCGTCCTATTTTAAGTTCATTACCTATAAATCATTCCCTTCGTCCAATGAAGTTTGTCTGCATTTGAAAAAATACGGTTGCATCACCCTTACAACCAAAAAAATGGGAGTGGGGGGAAAGTTCTGTTTTTTTTTTTTTGCAGTCTTTAGAGTTTAAAAATATTGAACTCATTTTGTAATGCAGACAAGCTTCATCGGACGGAGGGAGTATTAAGTATGGATCATATTTCTATAAAATACCAGCATTTTATGCATCCTCATGCGAAAATTTCTTGCTCGACAGTGTTGGAACACCTTTAATTGATGTTTTTAGATTCAAAAGGGTTTTCATTTGATATTAGGTTAGCAAGCTTTACCAAAAAAAAACAAGAACGCCATGGACCCATCGTTTTAAATTTTAAATGTACTTTTATTTTTTGCTAATAAACTCAGAATGTTACATAACTAAGAATGGACGGAGGAAGTGTTAAATGAAAAGAAAAAATCCACAATGAAAGAAATTAGGCAACGAAGGCAGTGGATTCTTCATACCCTAAGCCTAATTGGACAAGGAAGAGGCACATGATCAAACGTACCAACTGTACTCTTCCACTTTCTTAATTATCGTTCGGAAGAGGAAATACAGCATGTGAATCACCTGAATCCTAGGGGCTTGCTGATCGCTAATTGGTCTAATCCAAAGGACTCATATTAGGAAACTCGGATGATCCAAGACTGCATGTAGCTTAAAATTTCCGTCAATATGAAACCGTCATCTCTGCATGATAAATAAGGGCACACCTCCATCCTTGTAAGACAATTGATAACGCTAATGTCAGGAAGCAATAGCAGAGAGAATATGGCAGGCGCCAGAAGCCGCAGCTACAGCTATTCTGAGTCAGAGACCACAAACTTTCTCAGTTCAAGGGTTCCGGGAGTCCACTTCAACCCAAGTGATGGTGTGCTCATTCAACACTATTTGGTCAATTTAGTCTTGAATCGCCCACTTCCCTTCAATGGGTTCCCCGTCGAGGATATCCGCAAATACACGCCAGATGATTTGTCACGTAAGTTGAAGTTGTATCTCTTTTTTGTTCTTGGCTCAATAGAATGTCTGTTTTTGCTATAATACATAGAATCTGTTTCTTGTTGTTGGTTTACGTACAATCTCAGTTACATCAAGGCTTAGAGTTTAGGGTTAATGATTTGAATCTCTTTCTTTTTATTGGCTTATTAGAATCTCCTCTTTCCGTTTTTTTTGCTGTAATACGTAGAATTTGTTTCTTGTTCTTGGCTTACGTGTAGAATCTCACTTACTCTAATGTAGATTAGGGTTTAGGGTTGATGGTTTGTCGGGCACATCATGTCGGATCTTGAACCATCGGCATGCACTAGTACTGGGGCTCTAGTGGGTACCGTTGGACCAAGATCCGAAGTGTACTGGAATAAGTGCAGCCAGATGTGCTGCCGCATGTACAGAATTTTTCCGGCTCATATATGCACATACAGTTCTTGGTAAGGGTTTAGGGTTTAGAGTTAAGAAAGTTGTTTTGTGCACAGGTATGTATCCTTGTTTGGGGGACAATGTGTGGTACATCTTTAGCGAAAGGCATACGAAAAATATAAGTAGTAAGGTTGTAGATCGGACTGCCGGCACCGGGTCCTGGAAGATGGTTTCGAAGACATGTGTCGACTTCAATGGCAATATTGTTGGGGAAAAGAAGGTGCTTGTATTCCAATACAAAAAAGATGAGAAAACAGAATGGACAATGCATGAGCTTACAGCTATAGTCGACGGCAAAAGACGGGTATGTATAACTATTACCTTTTCCTTAAGTCACTTTGATTTGAACCAGTAACTTAATTACACTAGCACCAATTTTCCTTGATAATACTCGAGTTCATATGAATCATGCTATGCAATTAAAGTTTTGACTGATTTATGTGAATGTACGTTTTTCAGTATTGCTAGAAATATTCATATTGATTAAACTAGTAAGTTCTTGCATGCGCATTCTACTATAAAATTGTTATATTTGTTTCTAGCATGAGGTTCAACCAATATACTATGCATGTCATGTTTTGGAGTCAAATGTGCCGGGGGGCTTCGACTGCCACTTCTAGTAGTGTGCTAAGAACTCTGATAATCTTCATTGGCGAAAAAAATAATATTTTATTGGAGTGATTGAGATTTGTTTACCTAGTATAAAGGAAAAACTTAATATGCACCGTCGCTCATGCGCGTCGGTATGCAATAAGATGGGTTGCCAATTTCCATGTTTGTTGCTTGGACTTGCATGAGTCAGGCATATACGAATACAACTTTTTTATATACACGAATAGGACTCAAGGATGAATCTAGCCTTAGAAAAAAAGAATTTACTTCCCAATCTTTAATTTCTTTGATGACTTTTTGAAAGAACAAAATTTTCGTTCTTATATAATTTCAAGTTTTCAAATCTTTGTGCCCTTGTAAATCCACTTAAACGATGCATATAATCAATCTGAGATTTGCTAGCTTGTTCAGAATAATAGATAGGGATGTGAAAAAATTCTTGGAGTTCAATCACTCATGAAAGTGCTTAATTATTTTCAGGATGAATGGAACTTATGCAAGATTTATGTCAACCGGACCGCCAAGAAAAAGAACCCTGGCAATAAAAAGAATCCTACATGCCGTGGCAATCAGTCGACTCAACCTACAAATACCAACCATTCAATTCCTATTCAGCAGCTTGATCACTCTGTGATGACCATGACAATCTACCTTAACGACCAGCAATATTCATATCCAACAGTTGGAGATGGAGAAGCTGTTGATTCTACCTCAATTAGCACTAGAGTGGACACTACTTCAAATGAGCTCTTGATGTACATGACCAATTATTCTGATGATCAGCTACCGGCAGCAGAAGAGCTCATGGGTGCCGTGACAATGGACCACCAAACATATTGTTCTGACAACAATGCAACAACAGCAATAACAACAAGTGATGAGTTACTGCCCATGGATGAGTCCGCTCTAGACATCCCAATGGATGATCTGGATGCTATAGATGCTTCATTGGCCATGGATGAATCTGCCCTAAACATCCCAATGGATTTTCAACAGATTTTGCTCTCTTGGTGACTCTGATGGTTTAAGCCTGGATGATTTGGGACCGATGGATCCTCCTCCTCTTTGAAAGCAGCTGAATAAGGCATTCAAATTCCCCTTACGGTGTCTAATCCTTCTGTTGCGAAATACGTTCAAAAGTTTTATTTTCTTATTCTTACATTGAAGCTGTAAATATGAACTTCATTGTAATCTCCCTTGAGCTTTAATATAATGGGGAGTCCCCTTCAAATTTTTTTGCTTATTGATTGTTACTAATTTTTAACTATTTTACTCGTAATCGCACGAGACTGATTATAGTCTAATGGCTACAAGGTCGAACCCAAAGGACTTGGTTGATTAACGTAATTCTAAATTAATTCTAATGAAAGATTTGAATTTTTAATGATTTTAAAAATCTAATGAAAATAAACTTTGACAAGAATTCTAATGAATGAGAATACCAAGGTGGCAAATCCACCTCTAAGCATGCAATTACTACTCTCAATTAGTATTTCGCAAAAATTGATATGACACGATAACTCGTGTTCTTGTTCAGACACACGAATTACCAATGAATGTACTACACGTTCTTGGTCGGATACAAAAAATTCATTCACTATAAATTAATGTAGCTAATTCTATCCTTGGTCGGGCATAGAATTAACACAAACATGTTCTTGGTTAGACACAGGAATTATTAGGAAAAAAAATTCATTCATAATCATACAAGTCTATGGTCAAGCACTAGATGATAAATCATAAAATCGCATTAAGCATAGATAAAAGAAATCATATCAACTTCATTAAATTAAATAATCAAGAGTAGCATTACAAGCTTATGGCTTCATTTAGCCTTGATAAGAAGTTTAGCTAGACATAGAGAAAGAGAAAATTAAAGCTTGTTTTGATGTATTCATTGGCATGAATCAATTCTTCTTTTTTTTGCCGTCAAAGGACTCATTCTCTAACTCTTCAAAGATGCTTGTTTCTAAGCCCTCTATTAGCTTCTATAGTGGGGTAAGATAAGCCATGAAACCCATCTCCAAATCCAACTTGAAAAGGACTCTATTTTAGGTTTTCGTATTCGGCGATCGATTGCTAAGTTTGCTGATCGATCGCTTATCGATCGAGCACGTCTTTCCATCATATTTTCGCTGTATCTTGTGATTGTTCACTTCAAATCTTTATATGCCGATTGATCGACAAAGGAGCCTATCAATCGTTACCGTCGAAACAAAAATCACAGTTTGAACGAGACAAGGGTGATCGATCGTATCCATCTTTTCAGCTCATTCTGGTTCTAGCAATCGATTGTGTGTAATGTATCGATCGATCGTGTAATCATTTCGTGGCTTCTTCTTGGGAAATATTTTAGTGACCGAGTTTGAGGACCAGATTAAATGACCCCATGCCATGTTGGCATGGGGCCCTGCAGTTGTGCATGGGGATGCACAATTGCAGATCCCCATGCCAATGTGGCATGGGGTCATTTGATCTTATCCTCAAACCCGGTCACGCTAGACGCCCTCCTTCTTCTTTGGGTCATGGGTCAGGCGATCGATCGCGTATGCGTGGCGATCGATCGCACACTATTTTGAGTAGAAATCTTCCAATGGTCATAACTTTTCGCTCTGAACTCCGTTTTAATGTTTCTATTATGGTCATAATGTTTCTGTTCTATTTTTTGATGACCCATTGTGAACTCAAATGAGGATGGCACTTATATTTATTATGTACAAATATATATATATATATATATATATATATATAAATATATATATATTCGAAATGATTGCTATTGATGTTGTGATCTATTTGATACTTCGTTCTATTCTTTACATATAAATGTTCATGATGTGTGATGGTTACTTCTTACTGGAAGTTATGCTCACTCCTTGTTTGATATATTTTTTTTCAGAATTGTTTGTCATTTATCCAGATGGTATGGAGTTCTCTCAAGATGTTGACACGATGACCAGATTAGTACTCATTAATGTGGGAATTACTATGACATTGTAGAACATTAGGTTTTGATATGAGTAATGCATACTATTTCAACAGCAATACATTTAGACCATTTATTGTAATAGTTAATTAGTGTTGTCTCCAGCCTCTCTTCCAAATCACCCTGGGTGCCCAAAGGCTAAGTACAATCGAACCGATTTGTACTTCTCTCAGCTCCAAGAGTGCATCCCTCCTTTACCCTCTCTATGTACAAACACTCTTTGTACATGTTCTCCAATTCCATCCTTCTTGAATTCAGCTCCCTCTCAAGTGATCCCTGCTTTATCTTCACCACTTCTATCTCCTTGAAAAGCCTCAGATTCTCGACGACAAGGCTGGCAATCGCAACAGCTGACTCAATGTTGTCTGCAGCCATGGCTGGTGAAGATTGAGAAGCTGGAGATGAAAACAGTTAGAAGGAGACATTTCTATTATGAAGACAATGGACTCTTGTCCGCCAAAAGGAAATTGCCAAGTGGCCACAATTAACTTTTGTAATTGGCCTATAAGTACTATTCTTCTTCAACACGGTTGGCATGTAATTCACTAGTTGGTCCTCTAATTTGGTAGTCCTCCTTGAGTCCTATGCTTGAATAAAAGATGGCCCATACTTGAACCTCCAACAATAGTATGATTGCAATTATATATCAATGTACTATCAGAATGCATGAGATGTGAATGCTCTTAAGAAAACACATGATGAGATGTGAATGCTAATTAAATTTGCTCATTGGATTGAGTGCCATTTTCAGGTTGAATTGGGGGTTAGTTAGTGCAGTGCAGTGTTTTCAAGGTGGATAAGTGGACTTGAACAGGTTTAGGAAGTTTAGTGGTTACTTTGTGAGTCCAAAAATTTTCATGACGGATTGTAAAGAATCTTCCTTTCTTGATTTCTTGCTTGGGCGAAGACATGGGGTCTTCAAAGTGTAATACTTCCAAGAAAATCCTCGTAGCAAGAAGATACTCTGCATTTTCTATTTTGACACTTCAAAAGGCAGTGCCATATTCTCAGTAATTTAAACGGCATGCATGGGAAGAAATTTCTTCCATATACGGAGGAATAAAATTTACACGCATGTGGGAGCCCTGTCACCTTGATCCATCGGATTTTGATCTGAGGGCACTAACAGCAGGTGGTGATTCACACTCAACGGATCCCACTGATAAAAAACGAGCATTGGACTTATTATGTTGTAGTGTAGTTATACACCCTCTATCTCATAATAATTGTCCGGATGAGAAAGACAAAATGTATTATTATTCCACTATTTTTTTTCATACAGACAACTAATACGACAACGAAGGGAGTAAATATACTTTCCTTGTTCCAATTTAATACCGGATTTTGGAAATGGTGATTTTTATGGGACAATATGGCCCACAAGTGGAGCTTTTAAAAAGTGGCTCCCTCTTCCACCACTCTATATAGTGAGAAGACCATCTTTAGATTTTCAAAAAAATAAAAAAAACACCAAGGATTGAGGGGAGGGGGGGGGGTCTTAGCTGTCAATTAAAAATCCTTGGAAGAAAACAAAAGAGGGGGGAGGAAAGGCTTTATCCTTAAATGAACTACAACCCAATAGCAAATAGAAAAATGATTCTTCTCCCCTTTTATTTTCACGGTGTGCCCCTCATAGAAATGTTGTGGGCCTCACATTTCATTTTCTTTCACCACACAAGAACGTGAGGTTTGGCCTTGAGAAAAAAAAAAAACAGGAGTAGCGCTACTTAAGCAAATAAACAACAAATGACAAAGCTAACTTCAAAGAGCACCACAAAACTAAAATTTGATAAGAAGATTCAATAAACCAGTACGATCAAGAGTGGAAAGACCATTTAGCTTCTTGTACTCCCCGTGATATAGACGGAATAAGAAAATTTCTGAGGCTTCAAAATGACAGGCGACATTAGCACAGAAATCAGCAACTCAGTTGGCTTCAAGATAGATATGATGTGCCAATATTTGATCATCACTGACTAAACCACATATTTCTCCAACATTATGACCAAGGTGCCAAGGAACTGAGGCTTTTTTCTGCGAAATGCAAATGATGATATCAAATAATTGTCTCCCACGCTCTGTAACACAATAATAAAAAAAATATAGTGAGAAGCCCATCTAGAGCCAAAAAATGAAGAAAATATTGTGAGAAGCCCATCAAACATTCAATTGAGTTCCACCCACATAGAAAAAGTAAAAGAATTAAGTAATAGGTTGGAACAATCAATTTTATGGCCTATACCAAAAATTCCCTTCATATAAAACTTCTAATGATTTTTATCTTCTGATATAATATCCAAGCATATTTAAAGACTAATTTACAAAACAGACCTGATAGAAATTAAAGAGATTCTGTCCGGCGCACCAAGGAAGCATTGGCAACTTATGCTAGGAAATGTGTAGAAAATCTGATATATAAATATCGTTTCCCTTTTGGGGAAGTAATAACCCTACATCAGATTCCTACACATTTCCATACACATAAACTATGTATGGAAATGTGTAGAAAATCTGATGTATAAATATCGTTTCCCTTTTGCTAGTCATTCTAGGCTAGAAGCTAATATAGCAAGAAGCAACATTTATTTTTCCAAAAGTTGCACCTGCAAATAGAAATTAAAGAGATTCTAGCATTTGAAGAGGGTTGTTTTCCAATTCCATACCTCCGTCTCCCCTTATCTGCTGCCAAATTGTCTCCTTCCCTTTGTCGGCCTCTCATTGAAAAGGTTCAAAATCGTGTGGAGAGATGCAATCCAAGTTACTTTCTCATGCATGCCGGCTTGAATGGATAAAATCGATTCTCAACTGGATTCAATTATATACCTTGAAATTGCCTATGAAAGTCATCCACAAATTGAAGAGTATGTTTTCCAACTTTTTATGGAAAGGTGTTCACTCATCCTCTGCCTTTCACACCATTGCATGGAGCAAAGCATGTAGGCTGCTCAAGGAAGGAGGTCTTGGCATGCATTCAATTTTGTACTGCAATCTGGCAGGCCTTGCTAAACTATTTTGGAGGGTCCTAACAAGACTCCCTTTGGTGTAAGTGGATACATGAAGTGTACTTAAAAGGTAATCTTTTTTGGGATGCTTATTGCCCAAAAATATCTCGTGCATGGAGCTCTATTTTATCAATGAAAGATCTTATGACATCGTCGGTAATGGGAGGACTGTCTACCTGGCAAGACCCTTGGGATGGGCTCTAGTTGCTCATGTTTGAAGGCGCACCATCCTTCAAATGAATGGTCACCCGCATGACAAGCTAGGAAACGAAAATATGTTGCCTCAACTATAGAGACCCATCGCGTGCTTGATCATCTTAATCCTTACAAGTCAATGCTTTCCAAAATGGAAGACCCTTGGGGCCTGTTTGGTTGCAATTTCTTGGAGTAGAAGAAGTAGAATCTAAAGTATTATGCTTCTTGGATTTTAATTGTGAAATGATGTATGTTTGGTTGGACATAAGGAAAAATTAGCTTTCTGGTGAGTAGTCTGTTTGGCAACATAAGCAGAAAACAGATTCTTGAATACTAAGTTACAAAACTACCCTCTTACTAAATATCTCAACCATCCATGCGAATGGACAATCAAAATTTTAGCATTCTGCTTTGCGATTTTGGGCCACTGATTGGCAATCCAGTTGTCCAGCCTCACTTGTGTCTCGGGCTAACTTTTTCCTTTCATATAAGTCCTTGTGAACTTTGACAAAATACCTAAAGAAAAACTCAATATGCAAAATTTTGACATGTCTGTACTAAATTTAGTAGAATGTTTGTTAGGCTAATAAGACTAGACCAATGATAAAAACATATGGAACTATTCATATTTGCCACTGTAAAGAAATTAACTGTACAAGACAATACAACACTAATTCTACGAGGAAGAAATAAGCTTGTTATATTACATCCCGAAGAAAAGGCAGACAACTGCTTGGAACACGTTGCTATGGCAAGATTAGATGCATTCCCTCCAGCAGCCCACATTGTGTCCTTTTTGGTTTATTTTATTTTGAAAAACTAAATAGAACACTTATAATATTTGGGGTCTTATAAAATAGAAACGACTTCCCAATCGGGAAGGCCCAATTTATATTGGTAAAATATTAATGGTTAAACACCCAATTTATATTGGTAAAATATTAATGGTTAAACAGGTTCAAATGGCTCCTGCTTAAGTTTATACGTTACACACACAAGTAGAGGTAAGAATTCAGCATGTGGTAATCCGTATATTAAGAAATCTGCATAATACATATATCATAAGCTTCTGGTTCATTATGAACTTTCTACGTATATTAACAAATCTGCATCAATACGATTAACATGAATTCTGTGCATAATCCATGAAACCTCTTCTTGACAACATCAAGTGGGTGACACGCTGCTTTTGCACATGCCCCTGCTGCTAATCCATAGAGAAAGAGCTGAAAGCTAGAAAGACACTCATATGTTTCTCAACCATCTTGATGAGTCCTGAATTTATTCCATGCCTGATAATAAAATAAAAAAAGGGTCAATAATAATCTATTTGACAATCGCTTTTTGCAATTGACTTAAATACGCGAGCAAATAAGATATTGTTTTGACTAGACATAGAGGTGCATCACATATTCCAGCATACATGAGAGAAAACCATGATATCATGAGCTACGCAAAACAAGTGCATTCAGGTAAATAATTAAGAGGTGCGTGAATGACTTTGAACATCAATGAGCTTTTGAGTTAAAAAGGCCCTAATGCATAGTCCTTCGTAATATAAAACTACTAAATCAACACAGAATCCTGCTATTAGTGTATTTGTAAGCTTCAATTTTGATACAAGTCTGAAGTCTGAACTAGTCCAACTAAAAAAGTAGGAAAGAAATTTTTACAGTGAGACCTGGAAGACAAAAATTTCCTACTTAAATCTGTACGACAAAATTAGAGGAAAACATTGACATTTCCTTTACACAATAATCTTTATAGAAGATTTAGTGATTTACTGAATGCCCTGAACCAGCGTCAGTCCCTCAGTGACCAATTACACAGTTTCATACGATTCTGAACTAGTCCAACTAAAAAAGTTGGAAAAATAAATTATAGTGGGAAAGTCGGCTTTCCCAAGAATCTCAGGGGGAAAATTAACTTCACTGCACCTTGGAATTCTATTAAGGTAGTATACCCAAACATACTTTTACAGAAATCCACTGATTCTTTCAGAATCTCCTGCAAGAAGCTGTAACCAAATAGGGCCTTTCTAGCTGGATTTGCCCATCAAAAAAATTCAGCTTGAAAACTGCATGTAATTTATTTCGGCTTAAGCATTGTGTTGTGCCTTGGGCGAACTTACTTTGGCATAAGTATCGGGTATCTCACTACTCCATTTGCAACTCGTTAGCAATTTCTAATGGGTTCATCACTCTAGAAAACCTGCAAAAACGAGGTTTCCAAATCCCTAATTTGTTCCTTTTGCTATGAAAACCTGCAAAAATGAGGAATCAAGAGATGACAGATTTTCTAACTGCAACCTTGGGAAAAGAATCTAGAGCAATGTACTACAAAAATGCAGCATCTATCGGGCGCGCTTTATGGCTTCCAAGATGAACTTATTAGTTGGATCACTCAGTTTGTCAAATTTAACCCTCATGCAGGTATCCTCCTTAAACCTTGTTTTACATTATATATTACCTTTCTTTGGGATGAAAAAAATGGGAGAATTTTTTAGGACAAGTGCAATACAGTAGCTTCCTTGATAAATGCGATCATCAGCCATGCCCAGCAAGTTTTGGATGCCCATGACATGAAAGATCGAATTATTCATGTCCGTCACTTTCTAGCAAATTTCTAGAACTATCCCTAACTCCTGCCTTTGTGGGAAGCAGGGACGTTTTTCTTGAATTGTTGCTGTGCAGTTTGCCGCCTGTATTTGCATTGTGGCTTTGCCCTCGCTTTTAATGTAATTCCAATTATATAAAAAAAACAGCTCTGATTATATAGTGTAATACCCGGAAATTTTTAAGTAATAAAACGGGAAATTTTGCTCAAGGTAAGTATTTAATTCCTTTAAATTGATGAACTTTGATTTGTGATTTGAAAAAGATTCGAAATGGACTTGAAATTCGAGATTTTAAAAGTTTTCTGGACGCGATCGATCGCGTCAAAAGACATGATCGATCAGGTCATCTGGGAGTAGCTACCGCTCCAGGCGATCGATCGTATCTACTGGTTAGAAATGGTACGGGGTATATACGTATAGCCGATCGATCGATCACCGTATTTTGTGAGATTTGAATGCGATTTCTTTTTATATCTTTTTAATGAGATTTATGAGGATTTTTAGTGATGTAATTTACCTAATTGGCCCACAAATGAGGGACCAAATCTTGGGAAAATTGAAATATTTTCCTAGTTTAATAGCCGGTTTGAATTTGAATAGAATTGGGATTTTCAAATTTGGAATTTAAGAAAATCCAAAAGTAGGGAATTTGGACGTGATTAGTGGTCAGCTACCAAGATGTTTTTTGAGTTGCCATGTGGCAAGATTAGGGATCGTGTTTTGAGTTTAAATTTGGAGGTAACACATATGGTTTTGGTAACCAATTCAATTAACTTAATTCCCTACCAAATAGGGGATTGTAATCAATCTTGATACAAGGAGGTGTAACTGATTTGGAGTCAAAGAGGCAAGCACATCTTGATTGAGATGGTGCCAATTGGGAGGATAAATCTTGGCCTTTAGATGGAGGCTCAATCTATGGTGGAGGATTAATCAAGGTGATTAGGTTTTCCTATTTAAACTACAATAAGGAGAGGTCGGTAAACTTTTGGAGGCCTTTGGGAGTCGTGGAAGCCAAGGAGCAGAGTAGCCAGCCTTTCCTCAGTTCGTCCAAGGGGTTGTTCATCTGTTGGTGGCATCGTTCGTGTAGATTATGCGAAGGAGTGGAGCAATTCATGTTGAACCGATTTACGTGCAATAGTATCGGTTTCACCTAAAGGTAGGATGCACTTTTTACCACAAATCTATGATATTAGTTTTGATGTTTCATGATGAATATGCCATATGAGCACTGATGTGAATGTTGATATTAAGGATGATCTATTATTTCTTGGTATTGTTCAATTTGATGAAACACCGTTCGACATTCGGTATGTGTTAATGGTTGAACCTGATCCTTAGCAATTTAAACAGTTCTCATGCATGGCTCAGTCGAGTTACTCCAGTGTTGTTACTGTCCGAAGAGACTTGTCATGCTTCAGTTCATACTTCATATTATTCTGGACTTAAAAAGTTGTCCACTTTCTTCTATGTGATTGTCTGATTTTATGATTAATCATGATATATATGTCTCAGTGTAACATAAATTGTCATCATATGTGAAGTCTTGATTGCAAAGTGACAAACCTAATGAGTCATACTTGCTGGTATTCATAGGTTACAGCATACGAAGTCAGTCTTGGGCAGTCAGATGACCTGTCTTGTAAAAGTTGTCCCTTTTGAATCATATTAACCGAAAAGGGGTAAGTTTATGAAAATTGTTTTGTTTAATGATATACACCGGAATATATTATCATTAAAGTAACAATCTTTATGGGTAAGGGTTACTGGAGTTTGAAGGTTACTGTACACCAAGTCATCTCATGAGTCAGTAGTTGGTGTGTCCTGATTTAATTGTCCCAATTGCAGTTTACAAGCCTGAAAAGAACGTGTATATATAAACAGTTTTGGAAATAGAGTTATATGAAAGAAAACACTTAATTGCAGAACTATGGGGACTTAGGAAACACCTAGAAGGGTAAGATACTAAGTCTAAATGGTTTTGTTAAGTATTAAATCAAGTAATGAAAGATATTAATTATGCTCTGTTTAAGAGTAATGCTCTCGGCCAGAACTAGTCCTGCGCCGACGAACTGTAATAGAAAATGTATAACTTAATGTAGGAAATTCAGAAAATTATGTGGTAAAATGGGTTAGAATTTAGAGACATGATGCTGTTTGTCATAAAAAATTTAGATCGGAATAGGTTCTATGCTGACCGTGGAAAACCTGGGAAGGGAACTGTTGTGCAAATAACAATATTCTTCTGTGTTGTTTAAACCATATCTTCTATTAACCCTATATAATACAACTACTTATAAAACGTATTAAGTATAGCTAAAATCCTGAGAGATGGAGTCAGTAATGTCTATAATTTGATTAAATCCAGAAAGAGAGTCTCGCTGAACCGAGTCATTCCATGTAGTGCATTGCACTATAAATCTGCTATTCTATGAAACCAATCTTGAAATCTTCAATTATCGGTTAGGGTTTACCTTCTTAGAACATGTAATTCTCATTATTGTTAGAACCAGGGATGGTCTTGATTGGAGCTATGCATGGTGAAGGCGTTTAGTGAGTCATATTTGATAAGGCCCAGTTTTGAGTCATCCTGTGCTGAAACATTGAAAATTCTTTGGTTACTCCTACGTGAGTCAATCCACATTGGGATATTGGGAAATCCAGTATACTCCTCTGAGAGTCTAATTTCTAAATATTATGGTCTGGGTCTCTAGATGAGAGAACCCTTATTATTTCTAAATTGAGTCAATTCTGCGTAAATTGTTTCCCACTAAGAGTTTTGATGAATGCTCTTAGAGTGGAATCATAGTCTGCTCACGAGCCATTGCTAGATCCTCTGTGATCTCAGATATTTAATGAACCTCTGTAGTTCAGCCGATGATGGCAAAACGTGGTCTTTAGACTGTATGATATTACGGAAGGTCTGCAGTCTCCGCCCATTGTGCCCGTAAGCACCGATGGGACCAACATCCCTAGACGTATGGCCGGGTTCCTCTGAAGAACCTCTAGGATGTTCTGGTATTGATGTCCGTAGGGAAAGTTGACTGAATAGAGAGTAGAAATTGTTATCTCCGACACTTTGATGTTTGGAGTCAGTATTTATTTTTATTTTCCTCCTGATGCACTGTACATTTGGAGTTTCAAAATATTTGTCTATTCCTTCACCATTGATGGTCTTTGATGATCATTATTATCCAGGTAAGTAAACTCTATATTTACTCATCCTGACATCGTTAAATGTGTCTTCATTTCTCTATACCATATTGTCAGTATTTTGTTGTTATCTTGTGGTTTTTCTTGGCTACTATTGAGTATTTCTTTCGAAATACCCATCCATCTCTTGATGCAGGAATCAAAGTAGAAAAGATCTGACGAGGTCCGTTCGATGGAACTTGATGGTGGAAAGATGATTGAAGTGAATTTAATTTTGTTATGTTTTAATATCTTGTTCGTTGAGAATTGATCAACCTGTATGCTGAATTAAGTTTTATGTTTGGTATATTGCTGAGACTTGATTATTTTAATAATTTAGTTAAACTTGAGATTTTATTATTTAAGATTTTTGTTAGTAGATATTATTTATCATTCTGGATCCTGTAATTCTCCCAGGTCATGTCAATGGGAATGAAGAGTTGATCTATTATTTGGTCGCATTTCGGGTTTCTACCTCATGACCTTTATTGTGTTTGTGCTTCCGCTCTCTTATAGAGGTTTTGAAATTCAGGGCGTGACATATAGTAGGGACAGTAGGTTCGAATCATTGCCCACCCGGTGCATCGTCGGATTTCCATACTAAATAGGGTGGAATAAACAAGGGCATTTTATTGATTACATAAATATTTGTCGTTTTGATGGACATTCGAAAATATTTGTCAAAATGTGGTGCATACGCCCACGTAAGCACCAACCTGGCCGATAGCGCGCCTGCATATTTTTTTCAGTTTTCAATGAAGTTTTCCTTTACAAGAACGACTTCCCCCTTTCCTTAAAGTCGTCCATACAAACAACGATTTATTTTTCTTTAATTTCTCATTCTTTGAAAGTGTCTATGTAACGGGCGTGAAGTAATCGTTGCCAAAGACTAAAGTAGTTATTGCTAATGACGACTTCCATAAGGCATTAAGGCCACACTCAAAATCCGACATCTCCTCTTTGTCTTCAATCGCACTCTCCTCTGTATGACTGATCCCTGCCCTAGCGGATGAGAAGTCGGATTTCAAATGTGGGCGTAAACACTTATTGAGTCGTCGTTGCCAATGACTACTTCTTCAAATGACGAAGTTGTCCTTTAAAAGAAAACTTTATTAAAATTAAAAAAATAAGCTGGCACTAACCTAGCATGACATTCTTAAAAAAAATTTCAAAATTCATCAAAATCACAAATATTTACTGAATTAATAATAATTAAATAAAATGCCCAACAAACAATTTTAAGATGAAAAATATCCCTCACACAAAGCTTCTAATGATTTTGGCGAAAAAGCCAAATTTATATGAGCTTGGACTCATGCGGCTTGTATGAGCCGATATGATCCATGCTATCGGATTTCTATCAAGTGACAAGCTTTACACAGGGGCAGCAAGTTTAAATCAATGTCCCCCTTTCCCGCCTTGTGCATGCACCTTTGGATCGACAATCTGATGGTTCATATCCTATCAGTTCTTGCAGAAACACGTGAGCCAAGGCTCATATATATTGTTTCCTAACAACAAGTTTAACAATGTAAATTAGATTTAGAAATTTGCAAATTTTACTAATGTTAAAAGTGGTCAGATAGGCGGATCAACTGAGGTAAAACTGGAAAGGCCACAAAACCTGGTCAGTTTCCAGCTCGTCCTATTTTAAGTTCATTACCTATAAATCATTCCCTTCGTCCAATAAAGTTTGTCTGCATTTGAAAAAACACGGTTGCATCACCCTTACAACCAAAAAAAAGGGAGTGGGGGAAAGTACTGTTTTTTTTTTTGCAGTCCTTAGAGTTTAAAAATATTGAACTCATTTTGTAATGCAGACAAGCTTCATCGGACGGAGGGAGTATTAAGTATGGATCATATTTCTATAAAATACCAACATTTTATGCATCCTCATGCGAAAATTTCTTGCTCGACGGTGTTGGAACACCTTTAATTGATGTTTTTAGATTCAAAAGGGTTTTGATTTGATATTAGGTTAGCAAGCTTTACCAAAAAAAAACAAGAAAGCCATTGACCCATCGGTTTAAATTTTAAATGTACTTTTATTTTTTGCTAATAAACTCAGAATGTTACATAACTAAGAATGGACGGAGGAAGTGTTAAATGAAAAGAAAAAGCCCACAATGAAAGAAATTAGGCAACGAAGGCAGTGGATTCTTCATATCCTAAGCCTAATTGGACAAGGAAGAGGCACATGATCAAACGTAACAACTGTACTCTTCCACTTTCATAATTATTGTTCGGAAGAGGAAATACAGCATGTGAATCACCTGAATCCCAGGGGCTGGCTTATCGCTAATTGGTCTGATCCAAAGGACTCATATTTGGAAACTCGGTTGATCCAAGACTGCATGTAGCTTAAAATTTCCGTCAATATGTAACCGTCATCTCTGCATGATAAATAAGGGCACACCTCCCTCCTTGTAAGACAATTGATAACGCTAATGTCAGGAAGCAATAGCAGAGAGAATATGGCAGGCGCCAGAAGCCGCAGCTACAGCTATTCTGAGTCAGAGACCACAAACTTTCTCAGTTCAAGGGTTCCGGGAGTCCACTTCAACCCAAGTGATGGTGTGCTCATTCAACACTATTTGGTCAATTTAGTCTTGAATCGCCCACTTCCCTTCAATGGGTTCCCCGTCGAGGATATCCGCAAATACACGCCAGATGATTTGTCACGTAAGTTGAAGTTGTATCTCTTTTTTGTTCTTGGCTCAATAGAATGTCTGTTTTTGCTATAATACATAAAATCTGTTTCTTGTTGTTGGTTTACGTAGAATCTCAGTTACATCAGGGCTTAGAGTTTAGGGTTGATGATTTGAATCTCTTTCTTGTTATTGGCTTATTAGAATCTCCTCTTTCCGTTTGTTTTTGCTCTAATACGTAGAATGTGTTTCTTGTTCTTGGCTTACGTGTAGAATCTCACTTACTATAATGTAGATCAGGGTTTAGGGTTGATGGTTTGTCGGGCACATCATGTCGGATCTTGAACCATCGGCATGCACTAGTACTGGGGCTCTAGTGGGTACCGTTGGACTAAGATCCGAAGTGTACTGGAGTAAGTGCTGCCAGATTTGCTGGCGCATATACAGAATTTTCCGGCTCATATATGCACATACAGTTCTTGGTAAGGGTTTAGGGTTTGGAGTTAATAAAGATGTTTTGTGCACAGGTATGTATCCTTGTTTGGGGGACAATGTGTGGTACATCTTTAGCGAAAGGCATACGAAAAATATAAGTAGTAAGGTTGTAGACCGGACTGCCGGCACCGGGTCCTGGAAGATGGTTTCGAAGACATGTGTCGACTTCAATGGCAGTATTGTTGGGGAAAAGAAGGTGCTTGTATTCCAATACAAGAAAGATGAGAAAACAGAATGGACAATGCATGAGCTTACAGCTATAGTCGACGGCAAAAGACGGGTATGTGTGTATAACTATTACCTTTTCCTTATGTCACTTTGATTTGAACCAGTAACTTAATTACACTAGTACCACTTTTTCTTGATAATACTCGAGTTCATATGAATCATGGTATGCAATTAAAGTTTTGACTGATTTATGTGAATGTACGTTTTTCAGTATTGCTAGAAATATTCATATTGATTAAACTAGTAAGTTCTTACATGCGCATTCTACTATAAAATTGTTATATTTGTTTCTAGCATGAGGTTCAACCAATATACTATGCATGTCATGTTTTGGAGTCAAATGTGCCGGGGGGCTTCGACTGCCACTTCTAGTAGTGTGCTAAGAACTCTGATAATCTTCATTGGCGAAAAAATACTATTTTATTGGAGTGATTGGGATTTGTTTACCTCTAGTATAAAGGAAAAACTTAATATGCACCGTCGCTCATGCGCGTCGGTAAGCAATAAGATGGGTTGCCAATTTCCATGTTTGCTGCTTGGACTTGCATGTGTCAGGCATATACGAATACAACTTTTTTATATACACGAATAGGACTCAAGGATGAATCTAGCCTTGAAAAAAAAAAAGAATTTACTTCCCAATCTTTAATTTCTTTGATGACTTTTAGAAAGAACAAAATTTTCGTTCTTATATAATTTCAATTTTTCAAATCTTTGTGCCCTTGTAAATCCACTTAAACAATGCATATAATCAATCTGAGATTTGCTAGCTTGTTCAGAATAATAGATAGGGATGTGAAAAAATTCTTGGAGTTCAATCACTCATGAAAGTGCTTAATTCTTTTCAGGATGAATGGAACTTATGCAAGATTTATGTCAACCGGACCGCCAAGAAAAAGAACCCTGCCAATAAAAAGAATCCTACATGTCATGGCAATCAGTCGAGTCAACCTACAAATACCAACCATCCAATTCCTATTCAGCAGCTTGATCACTCTGTGATGACCATGACAATCTACCTTAACGACCAGCAATATTCATATCCAACAGTTGGAGATGGAGAAGCTGTTGATTCTACCTCAATTAGCACTAGAGTGGACACTACTTCAAATGAGCTCTTGATGTACATGACCAATTATTCTGATGATCAGCTACCGGCAGCAGAAGAGCTCATGGGTGCCGTGACAATGGACCACCAAACATATTGTTCTGACAACAATGCAACAACAGCAATAACAACAAGTGATGAGTTACTGCCCATGGATGAGTCCGCTCTAGACATCCCAATGGATGATCTGGATGCTATAGATGCTTCATTGGCCATGGATGAATCCGCCCTAAACATCCCAATGGATTTTCAACAGATTTTGCTCTCTCTTGGTGACTCTGATGGTTTAACCCTGGATGATTTGCGACCGATGGATCCTCCTCCTCTTTGAAAGCAGCTGAATAAGGCATTCAAATTCCCCTTATGGTGTCTAATCCTTCTGTTGCGAAATACGTTCAAATTTTTCATTTTCTCATTCTTACATTGAAGCTGTAAATATGAACTTCATTGTAATCTCCCTTGAGCTTTAATATAATGGGGAGTCCCCTTCAAATTTTTTTGCTTATTAATTGTTACTAATTTTTAACTATTTTATTCGTAATCGCACGAGACTGATTATAGTCCAGTGGCTACAAGTTTGAACCCAAAGGACATGGTTGATTAACCTAATTCTAGATTAATTCTAATGAAATATTTGAATTTGTAATGATTTTAAATATCTAAAGAAAATAAACTTTGACAAGAATTCTAATGAATGAGAATACGAAGGCGGCGAATCCACCTCTAAATATGAAATTACTATTTTCAATTAGTATTTCACACAAATTGATATGACACAATAACTCGTTCTTTGTCGGACACGAAAAATTCATTCACTATAAATTAATATAGCAAATTCTATCCTTGGTCGGGCATAGAATTAATACAAGCATGTTCTTAGTTAGACACAGGAATTATTAAGATCAAATTTTATTCATAATCATACAAGTCTATGGTCAAGCACTAGATTATAAATTATGAAATCGCATTAAGCATAGATAAAAAAAATCATATCAACTTCATTAAATTAAACAATCAAGGATAGCAATACAAGCTTAGGGCACCATATAGCCTTGATAAGAAGTTTAGCTAGACATAGAGAAAAAGAAAATCAAAGCTTGTTTTGATGTATTCATTGGCATGAATCAATTCTTCTTTTTTTGGCCGTCAAAAAACTCCTTCTCTAACTCTTCAAATATGCTTGTTTCTAAACCCTCTATCAGCTTATATAGTGGGGTAAGACAAGCCACGAAACCCCTCTCCAAATCCGACTTGAAAAGGATTTTATTTTAGGTTTTCGTATATAATGATCGATCGCTAAGTTTGCCTATCGATCGCTTCTCAATCGATTGCATCTTTCCATCACATTTTCACTGTATCCAGTGATCATTCACTTCAAATCTTTATATGCCAATCGATCGCTACCGTCGAAATAAAAATCACAATACTTACGATCGATCAAGACAAAGGTGATTGATCGTGTCCATCTTTTCAGCTCATTCTGGTTCTGGCAATCGATCACGTAATCATTTCGCGGCTTCTTCTTTGGGTCAGACGATCAATCGCGTATGCCTGGCGATTGATCATACACTGTTTTGCATAAAAATCTTCTAATAGTCATAATTTTTTGCTCTGAACTCCAAATTACGCACAGTCAGTAGCATTGGAAAGCTGACTTCTTAAACTTTAATATGAAGCTTGAATCAGTCCAATCTGAAATATACAACCGAAGTAATAAAGATTCAACCATTAGGTCACATTTCACCATATACGCAGCTTATTCTTATTTTCCTACAAAAACCAAAAACAACATTAGCAAACACTAAATATCTTCTAATAGTAGCATAGACATAAGTTTTAGAGCTGGTGAAATGTATAATTTAAGCATATATCACTTATCTAAAAACAAATAAAGGATCCAAATTTCATTGTATTATACCCCTGTTGTGAAGATTAATGTGTTGCACAATTGGAGTTTATTATTTAGCTCTCTTTGTTCCTTTTTCTGGCCCAAATTGGTCATGGATTGAGTAACTTGGTTAGACTTAATTATGTAATTCTCTAGGTCCTTTAATTGATAATCTCCTTTGTCCACTTTTTTTGGATAATTGAATAATTTTATTAACTGAAAAGAGAAAGGAAGAGGGTATTACAGAGAATATTGTGATACAAAATAGATCCAGTATAAAAGCAAAAACGAAAAAACAAAAAAGGAACAACACCTTATCGATTGCAAAAATGGTCAATTGATCACCAAAAACTACTGAAAAACAAGCTTTCAGTCTCGTGAGAGTGAGAAAAAGGCTCTTAAAGATTGTAAAGCATAAGCAACTCTGTCATGAAGATTGTAAAGGCTGCATATAGAAATATGAGCTTTCATCCTCCAAAACCAAAAACAATATTTTCTCCACGTAGATTGCATAAGCAATCTTCCAAACCAAGAACTTTTTGTAAGAATGAGCAATTTTCTATAATCTTCGGATGGAGGTGAAATGTTTCATTAACTCTACGACCTTGTCGAATGATAGCACGAACAATAGATTGAGGAGACAATATTTTATCATAAAAAATAAGTTTATTACCCTCCCACCAAATGTAAGAGAGAGATATATATATATATATATATATAGAAAAAAGACATTTAAGAAGAATGCTTGCAATTTTATTTGATTCCCTAAACTCAAGAAGCCAAGAAACTTCTGAATCACAATCAAGAACAATCCTTTGAATGCTGCACTTTGTGGGATCATCTTCCAGACAAATTTAAAATAGGGGCATTGGAAAAATAAATGGTCTCTACTTTCTGCCTGACCGCAACAAAGCACACACATATTTGCTAAATGGAAACTTCTTTTACATAGATTTTCATGAGTGAGCAGCCCATCATTAAGTGCCAACCATAAGAAAAAAACATATTGGTTTACCCTAGTTTGTGCCACACCAGCTTAGCCAGGGAACAACCTGATTCCTCTGTCTTATTGAATTCCTCACGCCCAAATGTCAATCACCAATCATCAAGTGAAGCTAGTCCTCTCTTTAAGAACCTACATCATGAGGGATGCTGAGTATAATAATACTAAGGGAGATATCATAACATAATTATCAATATCAACTAGGCAGATGTATTAATATTTTATGCAATCTATTAGATAGTTCTATTTCATTCTTTTATTAGCCTTTCAAGTAAAATCTATTATTGCTTCTAATGTCAACGTACAAGGGAAGTATTTGGGGATCAATGAGCTATAATTAACATTCCCTTGGGAAGAGAAGCAAGATGTGATAGTCAGTTTTGGGGCGAGACAAGCAATGGAAGATATACAGTAAGGTTGGCCTATTACGTTCAAACCACTATTGATAGAATGGAGAAAGAAGGTGAAGCCTCAAGAGTACCGGTCCGAAGGGACATTAGAAGAAGTTTTGGAGGTATATTATGTGGTGGTTGTCCTATGATGCCCTTTCAACCAACCTAAACTTGTCAAAGAAGAGTAGTTTTGGTTGATCCACTATGCCCTAGGTGTGAGCAGGAGGTGGAGTCCCCAGTCCATCCTATATTTAGATGGCAATCTATTTGGGAAATGTGGTGTAACATCGAGGTCATGGAGAAAGCTAAGTCTGAAGCTTACTGGTTCTCTGAGAGGCTGGCCCAGGAATGCCTATCCTGACTGGAGGCTGATGAACTTGAGAAGCTATTCACATTGTGGTGGGTGTTATGGAATGAAGAGATTTTTTTATATTACCTGGCATCAACTTTTATTTTTCCATATTACTTGGTTTTTTCCGTGAAATCCCATATGGCCTAGAATCGACACCTAAAGTACTGAAAATGACTTTCTTTTACGTTTTTTGTGACTTTTGTATCCGAAGGGTCGTATTGAAGATGGCACGATCACCTCAGCTCAGTTTTAGGAAGCAAAGGCAGCGATTCTGGCAAAGGTTTGTCTATCATCGTGGTTTAAATCACCGCCGACGCCGTCTAACCCTGAAAAAATAAAATTTCATGCCAAAAAACTGTAAAATTAGCTGAAAAGATGAGAAAAAATATATGATAAAGGGATTTTCATGTAAAAGTAGTGGGGAAGCCTACCCAACTACAAAATTGAGATCTACATGTAAAGAAACACATATAAAGGCCACATATTGGTGTCCGGCCGCTCATGGACATCAAATAAGATGATAAAAATGGGCAAAAGCGTGAAATACTCGTAGGCGAGTGACAAGTTCAATTTATATATCTTTTTGTGATCCTAATGAAGTGGAAGAGGAGAAAAAATAAGAAAGAATGCAAAAAAGGATAAAAAACGAGCATGTTATTTTATTTTGAAAATTACAGTTCAAGTCGTGTCTTCGACGACACGATTTTAGTGGAATTTTCAAAATGTCATAACTCGCTCATTTTTTTATCCATTTTTGTCTATTTTTTGTGTTCTTCATTATTTTTCCTACTCTTCCACCTCATGAAGATATATTATGATGAAAAAAAAAGAAAAAATAAGAAGAAAGAAAAAATTGAAGCTTTCCAACGAAGCTCCGGACGTCGGAAAGCTTCCACTTTCTTCCTTCTTCTTATTTTTTCTTCTTTTTTTTATCCTAATATATCTTCATGAGGTGTGATGTAAATTTTAATATGATACTCGCAAGCGCACGAATCTAATGCAGAATAGTGGCTACGAGGTCGATCCCTCAGAGACTTAGTAAGATATTCAACCTAATTCTAGAGTATGTAGCAAGTAGTAATGAAATGTAAAGTTCTAATTTTTTTTTTTTAAGCAATCAATTGTTCAACTAAACTAAAAACATAGAAATTAACTAAACAAAAGATAAAATAATAATAATAAAAATCCTGTTTTGCTGCTTTCAGTCTGTCTGTAATCCCGTTTTGCTTTGCTCTATCCTCCACCTTCTGCAACAGTCTCTCGAATGCACGCCTCAACCGTTCTGATCTTTCTCTCGAATAGAACAGAATAGTCCCCTTCTCGCCAAATCAAAGAAACCCCTTCTGAAATCGGATCAGTCTTCTATATCCTCAGTTTTGGTGTCTACAACTGCTCCGTTCGTCTCAGAATCAAAACAGTGTTCGACCCACAAATCTATCCCAATTCTCTCGAGCAAGACAATTTTCTTCACTCCCGTTTGCTTCTTCTCTTCCTCGACAGATCCAGACTCCACCTACACAGCCAGCCCCCGTCTGCACAGTACAGCACCCAGCCAAATCACCACGGCCTCTCGACAGAGACTGGCCCCTTCGATCCACCACGGCCTCTCGACCGCCTCTGAACTGACAGAACCCCCTCTCCAACACAGCCGTCCCCCGTCTGCACAGCACAACACAGAGCCAGCCTCTGTTTTCTCCTCTGTCGCGCCGCACAGTGCACCGCCGGCCAATTCTTCCTCTGCAAAGCTTCCCTTTCTATCACGGCCGTCCCCCTCTCTGCCTCACACCGAAAGCGCCCTTTTCCGACCCCTTCTGCACGAAGCCGCCCCCCAACACAGCCAGAACCTCCCTTCCCAACACCAACCACCACCCAAAACAGACAGAACTTCCTTTTATATTCTGGAAGTCGATTTTTTTCCTTTTTCAAATCACCCCTTCCCTTTCTGGATCATAGCTGCAATTCAAATTTCTCCAACTTCTCGATTCGGCTCTCTTGCACGCCATTTTTTCCAAATCAAAACCTTCCAAATGTGTTCTTTCCTTGTTCTGTTCACGCCGGAATTGTCTCCGTCGCCGGTGCTCTACCGTCTCAATCAGTCGCCACCATAGCCTCACCGCCAAAGTAGCCTCGCCGCCACGTCGCCGGAAGCAAGACCCCCGCCACAGGCCGCCGGATTTCACTTCGCCGTCGTCTCCCTCCGCTCGAGCAGAGCCTCCAAGCGAGGCTCTGTTCTTCTGTTCTGTTCCAGGCGCCCGAGCCATCGGGCTCGGGTTGCTTTCGATTTTTTTTTCTTTTTTTTTTATTTTTTTCTGACCAGACCGGGCCAGCGGCTAAACCGGTTCTTTTCTCTTCTTTTCTTTTTTTTTCTTTTCTTGGGTTAAAACCCGTCGTACCAACCACATCCGTCGGATCTTCGATCTCTTCACACGAGCTGATTGACGCGTATTTGTGAATCTGAAACCTGGAGCTCTAAAACTTGTATGAATAAAATTAAAATGTAATTAGACGCTTAATAAAATATAAATCTTATTAAATCCAAATTATGCATCTAAATAACTCAATTAAGCGCATTTATTCATTAAACTCCAAATTATTCACTTAACACATATAAACATTAATTATCCTTATTCTAACTAAAAATACGACTAACAAATAGGTACAAAGGCATATAAAAATGTGTATATTTTGCATATATCAAATACCCCCAAACCTACATTTTGCTAGTCCTCGAGCAAAACAAAACAAAGAAATCTAACTAATCCACTTTCGCAGGAAATCGCGATTGCATTTAGCGCATGCAACAAGCCTTTTAAACCCCCAGGTGTCCCTGGCTGGACGAGTGATGTCTCGTGAGGGTTTGCAGCCATGCTACCCACAAACATGTATTTATGAAATCAACCTATTTAATCTAAGTGTAAAAAGAAATAGAAAATCACTACAAAACAAACAATCCTAATATCCCTTCGAATGCAAACTGCAATGTTTAAGAAAATCAACCACATGTACTTGGATTTATAATCAACTGGAATATAGAAGCCCTCAAGTAAGTGGTTTTATTCTACACCTTCATCTTGGAAGTTTCTGCTCAATATGATATAGCATGATACTTTATATAGTAAAAGTGTAGAACATTGTAGCAATACATTCTAAATCTCTGTTTTATACAGATCCAGTGTGACCCATTAACCAAAGAACATCAGAATTAACACAGTCGTCGTAATCTTTAGGTTCATGATAGCACAGATCTGCGCGCCTCCTTCGGGTCCAACATTCTAGATTTGAGAGGATAATACACCATAGACTTTTTTTTTTCTGGTTTTTTCGCTAGGACTGTGTAAGGCCTGACTTCAAGATGCTCAGGTTTAGCAATGACTCAGGCCAATGACTCCCAGCCAATTTGGCTTAGGGCATTAGGTTTTAAGTAGACCGCTTCGGGCCCGAGCATCAGCCTAAGTTAATCCTATAAAGTCAAGAAACCCCTTTCTTTCATTCATTTTGTTTTCATTTTTCGCATTTTTTTTTTCAGCAATCATATTTCCAGCAATCTTTATTCCGTCCAGGCTGTATTATACTCTCAACCTATTTCCGGTTCCAATCCCTTGCCATAGCCAAGTAAATGGTCTATCATGATCTTTTAAGCTCAACAGACAACCACATATCATCCAATGACTCTGACTAAAGATATCCCACTGTAAATTAGCATTCAACAAATCTCTAGACTGTATTACTTTATGTAACTAGTGTGTGTGAGTGATTTTTCTTAGTTCAAGCACTTGTTCCAAGAGGACTGTAATAGAAAGATATTGCTCAGTTAAGTTCTCTATCCTCCAGTATACTTACTCACACTTCCAATGCAAATTAATCTCTTAAAAATTGAAGTATGCATTATAAAGGGATAAACTATCAAAACCTAAGTAAATTACTAACAAACAACCTAAAACTAAGTAAATTTTTATAGTTTTTTTTTTTAATGATAAAAACCAAAGGAATACTACTTTTCTTTTCTACACCCCCAAACTTAAACGAAACATTGCCCTCAATGTTTACCAAAATAAATATCACAATAACGAGTAAAAAGAAAAGGAGTGTAAGGAAAAGAAATCACCTGAATGGAGATGCCTCATGGTAGATGTAGAGCATTGAAACACACAAACTAAGAATGAGGAGTAAGTACAAAATATGGAAAAAGAAAATACACCCCCAAACCTAGATTGTAGCATCCCCACACATGTATCAACAACCTAAATATTAAATAAATAAAAAGCTATCAAAAACCAAAAATTTGGGTTGCCTCCCAAGAGCGCTAAGTTTTACGTCTTCAGCCAGACGTAACCAAAAATCATGTAGGAGCATTAGGTTCATCCAAATCTAGAACAATCTCCTCTCTTTCAGTAAAACCCTCTAAATATGGTTTCAATCTTTGCCCATTAACTTTGAAAATAGTTCCATCTTTAGGGTTTTGAATGTCAACCGCTCCATGGGAAAATACTTTGTGCACAATGAAAGGTCCAGACCATCGGGAACGGAGCTTTCCTGGGAAGAGATGTAACCTGGAGTTATAGAGCAAAACTTTTTGACCGGGCTCAAATGACTTCCTCATGATTGACTGATCATGAAAAACTTTGGTCCTCGCTTTGTAAATCTTCGCATTCTCATAAGCCTCATTACGAATTTCGTCTAATTCATTGAGCTGCAATTTGTGAAGTGTTCCAGCCTTGTCCATATCAAAGTTAAAAGTTTTGATGGCCCAGTAAGCACGATGTTCTAATTCCACAGGTAAATGACAAGGTTTTCCAAATACAAGTCTATAGGGAGACATTCCAATTGGTGTCTTAAAAGCAGTACGGTAAGCCCACAATGCATCATTTAATCTGTCAGACCAATCCTTTCGGTTGGGACGAACCGTTTTCTCAAGAATGCGTTTAATTTCCCTATTTGAAACTTCTACTTGTCCACAAGTCTGCGGATGATATGGAGTTGCAATTTTATGAGTAATGGAGTACTTTTTCAGAAGTGATTCAAAAGCTTTATTGCAAAAATGTGTACCACCATCACTTATAATTGCACGAGGGGTTCCAAAACGAGAAAATATGTTTTCTTTCAAGAACCGAACCACCACTTTGTGATCATTTGTTTTGCAGGGAATGGCCTCTACCCATTTGGAAACATAATCTACAGCAACAAGGATATAGAGATAACCAAACGATGGAGGAAATGGGCCCATGAAGTCAATACCCCAAACATCAAAAAGTTCAACAATCAGGATGTTAGTAAGGGGCATCATGGACCTACGTGATAGTGTACCCATACGTTGGCATCTGTCACATTTTGTGCAAAATTCATGAGCATCTTTGAATAATGTAGGCCAATAAAAATCACTCTGCAAAATTTTTGCAGCAGTCTTTTTCGCACCGAAATGGCCACCACATGCATGAGCATGGCAAAAAGAAATGATACTATCAACCTCATGCTCCGGCACACATCTCCTAATGATTTGATCTGGGCAATACTTGAACAGGTATGGATCATCCCAGAAAAAATGCTTAACCTCGGCGAAGAATTTGGATTTATCTTGTTTTGTCCAATGTTCAGGAAGTTGAGTTGTGACAAGATAATTAACAATATCAGCATACCAAGGCAATTGAGAGACAACAAAAAGTTGTTCATCAGGGAATGACTCGTTCAAAGGTAAGTGTTCCTCAGCAGACTCGTCAATAAGTCTAGACAAGTGATCAGCAACAACATTTTCAGAACCTTTCTTGTCTCTTATCTCAATATCAAATTCTTGAAGTAATAGGACCCAACGAATTAAACGAGGTTTAGTGTCTTTCTTTGAAAGAAGATATTTCAAAGCTGCATGATCTGAAAACACTATGACCTTGGATCCTAAGAGATATGATCGGAACTTGTCTAAAGCAAAAACTACAGCCAATAACTCTTTTTCTGTAGTAGAATAATTGAGCTGAGCATCATTGAGAGTTCTACTTGCATAATAGATGACATGGGGTATCTTATTCACCCGCTGCCCCAAGACGGCTCCAACCACATAATCGGATGCATCACACATGAGCTCAAAAGGTAAATTCCAGTCCGGTGGTTGGATGATGGGTGCAGATGTGAGAAATTGCTTGAGTTGATCAAACGCTTTAGAGCAATCATCATCAAAGACAAAAGGAGTTTCTTTAGCAAGCAAATTGCACAACGGTCTTGAAATTTTGCTAAAGTCTTTGATGAATCTTCTATAAAACCCAGCATGGCCAAGAAAAGATCGAACCTCCTTTACGGATTTTGGTGGAGGCAGACTTGAAATTAAGTCAACTTTGGCCTTATCAACTGCAATTCCTTTATTAGAAATGACATGCCCCAGAACTATCCCTTGACGAACCATAAAGTGACATTTCTCCCAATTTAGCACAAGATTTGTTTCTTTACACCTTGCCAAGACAAGAGACAAGTGGTGTAAACATTCATCAAAAGAGGATCCAAACACCGAGAAGTCATCCATGAAAATTTCAAGAAATCGCTCAACCATATCTGAAAATATGCTCATCATGCACCGCTGGAATGTGGCGGGTGCATTACATAACCCAAATGGCATGCGACGATATGCATATGTTCCAAAAGGACAAGTGAATGTGGTCTTTTCTTGATCCTCTGGAGCAATGGGAATTTGATTGTAGCCTGAATAGCCATCTAAAAAGCAATAGTAGCTATGACCAGCAAGTCTCTCAAGCATCTGATCAATAAATGGCAAAGGAAAGTGATCTTTCCTTGTGACCGAGTTCAATTTTCTGTAGTCAATACAAACCCGCCACCCGGTGGTCATTCGGGTGGGGACTAATTCATTATTATCATTTTTTACTACTGTGATTCCTGACTTCTTAGGAACAACCTGAACGGGGCTGACCCAAGTGCTATCTGATATGGGGTAAATGATGCCAACATCTAACAATTTTAGCACCTCGGTTCTGACGACCTCCTTCATATTAGGGTTAAGTCTGTGTTGCATTTCATGGGAAGATTTTGCATACTCCTCAAGGTAAATGTGATGCATACACAGAGCAGGACTTATACCCTTAATGTCTGCTATTGTCCACCCCAAAGCTGTCTTATGTTCGCGAAGAACATCAAGTAACTTGCCTTCCTGTTCTGAATTATGGTCTGAAGAGATGATAACAGGCAAGGTATCAGTAGAACCTAAAAACGCATATTTAAGTGTATCTGGTAATGGATTTAGGTCAAGTTGGGGTGGTTTTTCAATAGATGGGACAAGTTTAGACTCGGGAACTGGAAGAGGTTCCACCCTGGCTGTCCATTTGGTCGGGTCCAATATAGGGGTAGAGTCAAGCAATGCATTGACGTCTCTAATGGACCCTTCGATGTCAAAGTCTAAGCCAAAATGAGTTAAACATGTCTGGAGGGGATCATCATTTAAAACAGTTTGCATAGATTCTTCTACTAAACTTTCAATCATATTCACTGCAAAAGAATCATCCGTCTCCGGGGGTTGTTGTCTAACATTAAAGACATTGAGTTTGACCTTTAAATTGCCAAAAGACAACTTCATAACCCCATTTCTACAATTTATTATGGCATTGGACGTGGCTAAGAATGGCCTTCCCAAAATCACAGGATTCTGACTACCAGGATTCTGCACAGGTTGGGTATCTAAGACAATAAAGTCTACTGGAAAGTAAAATTTATCCACCTGAACCAGAACATCCTCAATAACACCGCGGGGGATTTTAACTGATCTGTCCGCAAGTTGCAGTGTTATGGTAGTCGGTTTCAACTCTCCTAATCCAAGTTGCTCATAAACAGAGAATGGTAGCAAATTTACACTAGCTCCTAAGTCCAACAATGCCCTCTCCACAGTATGGTCTCCTATAACGCATGAAATTGTGGGACATCCTGGATCTTTGAACTTAGGAGGAGTGTTATACTTAAGAATTTAGCTAACTTGTTTAGTGAGAAACACTTTCTTGTGTGCATTCAATTTTCTTTTCTGGGTGCACATGTCTTTTAAGAATCTTGCATAAGCGGGAACTTGCTTAATCGCATCGAGCAATGGAATATTGATTTGCACTTTCTTAAAAATTTCCATTGTCTCATCAAGTTTGTTCCCTTGAGATGTTTTTGCAAGTCTTTGAGGAAAAGGTGCCTTGGGTATATAAGGTGGCATATGGCTAGACTCAGGACATGACGAAGCTTCTAGGCTCTTCTTCAATGTATTAGGACTCACGTCTGGTCTAGTGGTGTTCTCTTGGTCCTCACCCTTTCTAGCGATTGTTTCTATGGCAGTCTTAGGTGGTTCAACATTGTTGTCAATTTGTTTTCCACTCCTAAGTGTAGTTATGGCTTTAACTTGCGCTGGAGGTTGGTCTTGACAAGAATTAGATCCCACTTCAAATTGTCCTTTGGGATTAGCTACAGGTTGACTAGGGAACCTACCTTTTTCCCTCTCATTTAATGCAGAAGCCAATTGACCCATTTGAAGTTCCAGCTTCGCAATTGCTTGCGAGTTGGCATGTAACGAATGTTGGGTATCTTATTGAAATTGTAGAGAGCTTTGCATGAACAAATTCAAAGTATCCTCAAGAGATGGTTTCTTGGGTTGTGTAGGGAATGTTTGAACTTGTTGAGGGTAAGATTGATTGGGAGGGTACCCTGGTGGTCCTCCTTGATGCGGTCCTTTGGACCATGAAAAATTGGGATGCCTTGCCCAACCTGGGTTATAAGTTTCCGAATATGGGTTATTGCCAGGTCGAGGAAAGGCATTTATAGTATTAGCTTGATCACTATTGTATTCCACTCCAGAGGTGTTAGAGGGACAGTTTTGTGTGACATGGGAGGGGTTAGAGCAAATAGCACACACATTGACATGTGATAGCATTTGGGGCCCACCAGCATACATCAACGCATCAAATCGTTGTGTCAGGCTGTCGATCTTGGAAATCAAATGTGCATTATTGTCTACCTCATATACGCCTCCTTTCTTTTGAAAAGGAAACGTTCTGTCAACTCTACTTGAGCAATCCCATTGCTGAGAATTTTCGCATAGAGTCTCAATAAAATCCCATGCTTCTTCGGCACTCTTCATCATAACTGACCCACCACTAGCGGCATCAACCATTTGACGGTTCTGAGGTGTTAAACCGTCATAGAAGAATTGAACTTGTTGCCACTTTAAAAATCCATGGTGTGGACACTTAAGGAGCAAATTCTTCCATCTATCCCAACACTCATAAAAGTGTTCACCCTCCTTCTGCATGAAATTTGTAATTTCTCTACGAAGGGCATGAGTTTTATGAACAGGGAAGAATTTGTTCAAAAATTTTTCAGCTAATTAATCCCAACTCCGAATTGTTCCAACTTCTAAAGAGTTCAACCATGCTTTCGCTTTTTCTTTCAAAGAAAAGGGAAAGAGGCGCAACCTAACAGATTCATCAGAGAAATTTTGGAATTTAAATGTAGCGCAAATGTCAAGGAACTCTTTAATATGATTATAGGGATCTTCTTTATTGGAACCATAGAATGTGGGCAAGAGTTGCATCACCCCTGGTTTCAACTCGAAGTGGTGTGCCGTGGTGAGCGGCAACACTATGCAGGAAGGTGAGTTGAATTGAATGGGGGATGAATAATCTTTTAGTGTCTTCCTCACATTCTCATTTTCCATGTTATCTACTTGATTTGTAATATCCATTGTATGTTTTAATCTTGCTTTAAAAGTTCTTTCAATTTCTAGGTCAAGAGGTGCAAGCTTTTCACCCAGTGACCGACGACCAAGCATACACTAACTAACGGCACTAAAAATTAAATACCTCGAACAAACCTAAAAATCGCACTAACACAAGCATGCAATCACAGAAAGCAATATAGAAATACCAAGCATCTAGAAAAATTAAAAGAGAAGGTAAAAGAATGCAAACGAGGGGAAGGGGTGGCCCTTCCAACGTTGGCGAGAATTTCGCGTCTTCTCTTACTCCTACAAAAAGACAAAACACTAATAAGCAACAAAAATTAAACTAAATTAAATTAAAACTAAACTACTCTAAGAATTTGGTAAATTATCCTACGTAGTCCCCGGCAGCGGCGCCAAAAACTTGATGTAAATTTTAATATGATACTCGCAAGTGCACGAATCTAATGCAGAATAGTGGCTACGAGGTCGATCCCTCAGAGACTTAGTAAGATATTCAACCTAATTCTAGAGTATGTAGCAAGTAGTAATGAAATGTAAAGTTCTAATTTTTTTTTTTAAGCAATCAATTGTTCAACTAAACTAAAAACATAGAAATTAACTAAACAAAAGATAAAATAATAATAATAAAAATCTTGTTTTGCTGCTTTCAGTCTGTCTGTAATCCCGTTTTGCTTTGCTCTATCCTCCACCTTCTGCAACAGTCTCTCGACTGCACGCCTCAACCGTTCTGATCTTTCTCTCGAATAGAACAGAATAGTCCCCTTCTCGCCAAATCAAAGCAACCCCTTCTGAAATCATATCAGTCTTCTATATCCTCAGTTTTGGTGTCTACAACTGCTCCGTTCGTCTCAGAATCAAAACAGTGTTCGACCCACAAATCTATCCCGATTCTCTCGAGCAAGACAATTTTCTTCACTCCCGTTTGCCTCTTCTCTTCCTCGACAGATCCATACTCCACCTACACAGCCAGCCCCCGTCTGCACAGTACAGCACCCAGCCAAATCACCACGGCCTCTCGACAGAGACTGGCCCCTTCGATCCACCACGGCCTCTCGACCGCCTCTGAACTGACAGAACCCCCTCTCCAACACAGCCGTCCCCCGTCTGCACAGCACAACACAGAGCCAGCCTCTGTTTTCTCCTCTGTCGCGCCGCACAGTGCACCGCCGGCCAATTCTTCCTCTGCAAAGCTTCCCTTTCTATCACGGCCGTCCCCCTCTCTGCCTCACACCGAAAGCGCCCTTTTCCGACCCCTTCTGCACGAAGCCGCCCCCCAACACAGCCAGAACCTCCCTTCCCAACACCAACCACCACCCAAAACAGACAGAACTTCCTTTTATAATCTGGAAGTCGATTTTTTTCCTTTTTCAAATCACCCCTTCCCTTTCTGGATCATAGCTGCAATTCAAATTTCTCCAACTTCTCGATTCGGCTCTGTTGCACGCCATTTTTTCCAAATCAAAACCTTCCAAATGTGTTCTTTCCTTGTTCTGTTCACGCCGGAATTGTCTCCGTCGCCGGTGCTCCGCCGTCTCAATCAGTCGCCACCATAGCCTCACCGCCAAAGTAGCCTCGCCGCCACGTCGCCGGAAGCAAGACCCACCGCCACAGGCCGCCGGATTTCACTTCGCCATCGTCTCCCTCCGCTCGAGCAGAGCCTCCAAGCGAGGCTCTGTTCTTCTGTTCTGTTCCAGGCGCCCGAGTCATCGGGCTCGGGTTGCTTTCGATTTTTTTTCTTTTTTTTTTATTTTTTTTCTGACCAGACCGGGCCAGCGGCTAAACCGGTTCTTTTCTCTTCTTTTCTTTTTTTATCTTTTCTTGGGTTAAAACCCGTCGTACCAACCACGTCCGTCGGATCTTCGATCTCTTCACACGAGCTGATTGACGCGTATTTGTGAATCTGAAACCTGGAGCTCTAAAACCTGTATGAATAAAATTAAAATGTAATTAGACGCTTAATAAAATATAAATCTTATTAAATCCAAATTATGCATCTAAATAACTCAATTAAGCGCATTTATTCATTAAACTCCAAATTATTCACTTAACACATATAAACATTAATTATCCTTATTCTAACTAAAAATACGACTAACAAATAGGTAGAAAGGCATATAAAAATGGGTATATTTTGCATATATCAAGGTGGAAGAGGGAAAAAATAAAAAAGAACGCAAAAAAAATTGACAAAATGGAGAAAAAAATGTCGTCGAAGACACGACTTGATTCAAGTCCTGTCTTCAAATGTTATATCTCTTTCTGTGATCCTAATGAAATGGAAGAGGAAGAAAAATAAGGAAGAACGAAAAAAAATGGGCAAAAATGGATAAAAAATAAGCGAGTTATGACATTTTGAACATTCTAGTAAAATCATGTCGTCGGAGACACGACTTGACGATTTTACTGGAATGTTCAAAACGTCATAACTCGCTCATTTTTTTCTGTTTTTGCCTTTTTTTCATTCTTCTTTATTTTCCCTCCTCTTCAATTTCATCAGGATCACAGAAAGATATAGAAATTGAACTTGTCACCCGCCGACGAATATTTCACGTTTTTGCCTATTTTTATCTTCTTATCTGATGTCCACAAGCAGTCAAACACCAATGGGTGGCCTTTATATGTGTTTCTTTCAATGTAGATCTCAATTTTTGTAGTTGGGCGGGCTTCTCCGCTACTCTTACATCAAAATCTCTTTATCGTAGATTTTTTCTCGTCTTTCCCGCTGATTTTGATGTTTTTTGACATAAAATTTTATTTTTTCCGGGTTGGACGGCACCGGCAGTGATTTGAACCGCGATGATGGACGGAGTTTGGCCGAAATGTCTTCTTTCCAAACTGGATGCTCCCGTAAATTGCTAATTTTGGGAAGGGTATTTTGGATAGTTTTCGGATCATATGGAAGAAATAAAGAGATTCCGGGTAATATGAGAAAACAAAAGTTGGCAGCAGATAATATATAAAAAGCTATGGAATGAACGAAATAGCTTAGTGTTTAACTGATCACATTGCTCGTTGGCGGCAGTTGTGGATTGGGCAGAGGCGTAATTGGAAAGATACAAGCTATCCAAGATGAGTGAACAATCCTTAAGTTCCAATGCAGTTTAAAGGCCCCAAACCATTCATGCCAATCACCTATGAGAATACCGCTACTCCTATATTTAATTGGAGGGAACAACTTGGCCCCCCACCTCGGCTGCCGATCCCACCAATTCAACTCATTCAACATATGCAAATGAATATGAAATCTCTACAGTACAAGTTTTTGTGACAGGCAAAAATATAGACAAGAGCCTCTTATAAGTGCCTCATGCCAAGTGCTTCTCACTTTTCCCCTCCCATGTCGATTGGAGTAAGGTCTTTGCCTAACTAGTTCATTAAGTTCCAAGACGAGTGCATGGATTTCTGAACAGAAATAACGATTCTCAAGATTCTTTGGACAACGAGATTCATGTTACAATTAGACTACAACTGTAAAGATTTTTGCAAATCCTGAAAAGTAAGTCCATCTTGGTTGTTTCAGATCAATATATTCTGAATTGGACTAGCGATATTCCAAGCAGAAGATAGTACTTGTAAATCATCAAACCGATGTCTCCTAATACATGCATATAGCACTACGCTACTGCAGACTTGAAACAACAATTTATATCGTTTAAACTTAAAGGAGAAGATAAAAATTTGATAAAAGCCAAACCAATGTCTCCTAATTCATGCATAAAGCACTAATGTGCTACAGACATAAAACTACTAGTGATATCGTTTAAACTTAGTAGAGATGATCAAAATTTATACCAACTTCGGTTCTATGGCAAATAAGATATGTATAAAGCATGCTCCCTCCATCCCATATTAGTTGTGCAGATCTGAAAATATGGGATATTCAAGGAAGCCAATTTATTAACTTTTTTACTCCATACACTAATTGATATGAGAAGGATAACATGAATAGTAGGTTTATTTTTTGAAAAAGATAACAGATACAAGACAATTAATATGGATGGAGGGGATAACTTTGAGCAAGTATCAAGCAAGATGAGAATTGAACAAGTCAGAAATAATCAGCCCTATACTGAAGATGTAAAATCTTCAGAACAACATAATCAAATGACAAGATACTAAAAAAATCATAAACACTACAAAACTATAATGGCAAAGAAATGATACAAGCTGTTTGCAGGTACACCCTCCTATACTATGAAGAATAAGAGTACAAATCAATATATATGCAATCTGTCTCAACTGGCATGGTTTTCTCGTTTTGCGTGTACTATGTAGTACAATAAACTCATCTTATACAATTGATAGTTGGTAGTTAAAAAAAAGGTTATTGCCATACTAATAGCTGTAGCAGAAACATATAAGTGGTGAAGCAAGCTTAAACTTACAAGTCCGAGATCTATGAGTCTTATAACCTTAAACTACATCAATTAAACTCCAGTAAATTTACATCAATAAACATAGTCTAAAAAAGGTACTGGTATAATAAAGCTGCAGAAAACAAATCTTTCCTTGCGGTGGTTACAATAAAAAGGCCTCATAGGTTGAACAATCAAACACCAGTAAATTCAAGGGAAGGTCACTGCACATAAGTTATCACATTTCATTTATTTATTCATTTTTGTTATAGTTCTAACTTTAGCATCTCAGTTCTCAATTTATTCATAACAGTAAATAGTTCCCGATGGGGCATTATGGCAGCAACCCTTCTTGTATTTGTCTCTAAACAGCAAGTAAACCATAAAGAAAATGATTGGCTCATTGGAATATACTACTGCAAGAATGTTAAGCTAGATCCTGCTCTATATGGCATGCATTCAACTTTATGAGAAAAAGAAAATAGAAGCTTCTACATCAAAAGATCTTTTGTTTGGTTAAGAACATCAAACGAGTTGTAAAGGCAGAAAACATGCCCAAATATATGTTAATACTCTATCTGTGCCACAAAACTTTATACATTTTGTCTTCCCTGTATGACCCAGATAAGTACATTACACAATTATGCTTTAATTCACATGGAAGAAACTAGCTCAAGAAGCGCAAGAGTAATTAAAACTTGCTAAAAGTACTATACAATGATTGAGCCAAATTAATCACTTACAACATGGTTCAACGCAAATCACGCAGGAACCTTCACCTTAGGATGTAAACAGTAAGAACAAACAGTCTGCATTAATCAGTCGCAGGTATCAAATGAAGAGGAAGAGATCTCTCTAAACAATCAGGACTCTTCAGCAGCATTAGGTTCCAATCATCGGAATTTCTGAGTGGTAACCAACTTCTAAGTAATTTGCAAAACAAAATCTCCGATTGTAAGAGGATCCAAATCATGCAAACTCGTCAGGCCATTTCGGTAACCACCACTAGATTGGTGCTCTAGAAGCCGCATAAACTCTTTAAATCCAACCCATTTCCATCTTCACATTCAAAACAATTAGTGGGTATGGATTTTCCCTGCCTCCTGCCAATCAAACTTTCATCCCCTGTCCCTCTATTCTCAATCGAAACACTTTCAGCAGCAGTCATTTCGTCAAGCACCTTCAGCTCATCTGCACAAAGGTCCCTGCCGACTCCGCATGCCAAATGATCCACTTCAGATACTCAATCACTTCCCTGTCATGGTTCTGCTTCTCTTTAACCAATTCACGATACTGACGAGCTTCCAACTTGACCGTACTCATCTCATTCTGAAGTTTTAAGATCATGGTCATCGCCGACTCCAAGGAAGACGCTGCTGCCTGCCTTTCGTTCTCAAGCTCCAAAGAAGCCTCTCTCCGCCTCTCCCTCTCAACCATCAGCTCTGTCTTCAGCTCTAAAGCCTCCTCCTTAAGAATTTCTTCAAATCCACCACTCCCTTCATCACCTTGTTCGTATAATCTTGGCCTTCTATGACTTTCACAGGTAAAACAATGGTTATCCTCTTTCTTATCACAACTCCGACCTTGTACAGGTCTAGAACCAGCAAAGGAACAAAACCCATGTCTCCAATTATTAGATTTCTCCCTGGATTCACCCACAACATCTTCCCCAACCCAATCCCAGAGCTTTCACACCAAAAACAAACAGAAAAACCATGGCTAGGAAACTGAAAACCAATTCCAAACAACCACAAGATCCCCCTCCAAAATCTCTGCATTGAGTGGCCAAACTGGAGCAGGTCATGTTTTCCATGCAGAGAAGCCACCAAAAACAGAACAAATCAAGAAGAATAGACAAGAGAAACCCACAAAACAATGCATCCAATCCAACTCCTCTCACCAGTCACTTGTAACAGAGAAAGAAGTAGTATGACACTGATCCATTTACGATTTTACCTTCCCAAATGCGACAAATTTAGAAAAGATCAATGCAGTTTACTACCAAAAACAGAGCCGAGAAACTAAGAAAAAAATCATATTCATCCATGGTAAGAACAAGAAGATCTTGCAGAGAACCAATTTCAGCATGGTTTTACAAGTTTCTTGTAGGAGAGAGGAGACGAGCGGTGAGCGGATTGGTTGGAGGGAAAAGGAAAGAAAAAGAGGTAAAAGCATAATATCTGAACGTGGGGAACTGGAAGGGCGTGGGACGCAGTGCCGGGACTGGTCATGCAGTGGAATATCTCGGTTACAAAAGATTTTAAACTGATTTCTTTTTCTTGCATGAAACCAATTGATTTCTTCTTTAGGCGAATTCCATTTCATTTTTTAAAAAGAAAAAATTAGCTTCAAAACTAATATGCACTAAGGCGATTATTCATTAGTGTCCGTCGGCATCACTAATCATGTGAAGCAAGAAGGATGGAGCCGCTGCGAGTATCATAATCTGCCTTTAAAATGAGTTGAATTTATTTGACACTTAGGCCTATTTGTTTAGACTGTGCGGCCGGAGATGGACTTTAATAATTAATATCTTTTAAATTCTACCTTGTGAGTTTTTTTAAATTATTATGTCATGCACAACAATTGATTAGAATATCATTGGGTGCGAATTTAGGCCTTTGATTTATTAGTTAAAGTATTAATCTTTGATTGCGTATAATTATTAGATACGTGTAATACTTATACAATCAACTTTCGTACCGAGATATTATGTACAAAATTGGGTTATGAGTGATGCAGGTGGATTTAATATGGATTCAATGACTCAGTTTAATTTCTTTGATTATACTCTCTTAAAAAATTTTACTCTAATCGCATTAATTTCTTAGGAAATCATTCTCTAAAGAAATCCAATTTTTTAGTTTACTTACAACTAATAATTATAATTTTTAATTTTTTTAAATATATTTTCCATGTGGATCGATCTCGGTCTCACCGAATTTTATTACTTCGCTACTACCTATAGTTGGGTAAATACTTTTAAATTTTTAGCAAGTTTTGGCGATATTGTCACGGAAGCAACGAGAAAATTCGATACTTTAATTACTAATTTATATGTAGTTTTTTTAGTTTTATTCATTCTAGCCATAACTTTTCTTTCTTTAGAGCTCGTTAAAGTAGAGACTAAAACTAGTTCGGTTGATCTCCTCTTCGTGCTTCAAGTTAGCCATTCTACCCCTTTGTCTCATACTTTATTGGTTTGCCTCCTGTTAAATTAGCAAAGATTTTATAATTTTCCATATCCTAACAAAATTAAATTTTGCTGCATCTTTAGTTAGTCTTTTAAATCTTAGATTTTCCATCTTTTATGAAAAAATGATGTAGAGATCAAATTAGTCGTCTAGTTAACTTTGAATTGTTAGATATGGGTGACTCTAACTTGAATATTAACCAGCCATTGGTCCAAATTGAAGAGCAAAGCCTTAGGGATAACTTGATATCAGCTATGTCTAGCACTTTATGCATTGTGTTACCTGAAATCAATGACAATGACTTTGAACTTAAGCTGGGAGTCATCCACTTACTTCCTAACTTTCATGGATTAGAGTTTGAAGATCCTTACCTTCACTTGAAGGAATTTTACGAGATTTGTGCCACATTGAAATTCAATGGCATCACTGATAATTCTCTCATACTTATATTATTCCCCTTATCTTTAAAAGAAAATGTCAAGTCATGGTTTTACACCTTGAAATGGCATTTCATTTCTACATGGAATGACATGGTTCAAGAGTTTTTAAAAAATTCTTTTCAGCACACAAAACCAATGCTTTGCATAAGAATATCAAATTCTTTTCGACACACAAAACCAACACTTTGCGTAAGAATATCATGAGTTTTGTCCAAAAGGAAGGTGAATATTTTTATGTGTGTTGGGAGAGGTACAAGGACTTACTCCTTAAATGCTTTCACCATAGTTTTGAGGTTTGGAGATTGGTCAATTTCTTCTATGAAGGTTTGATATCTTCCATGCATCAGTCAGTGGAAAAAATGTACAACGGGGAATTCATGGATAAGAGTGCTGAAAGTGCTTGAGATTTCTTTAATGGATTATAAAAAACATTCCAACAATGGGAGAATACGGGAAAAGTAGAAAAAACCTTCCCTCAAAAGGGTGGAATTTAAGAAGTGAGGGAAAATGTCGATATGAGGGCCAGTTGACTACAATCCACAACTACTTTCTCCTTCTCTTTAAGAAAAAGATATGTATAAAGAATACTACATCATTGGATTCTTCAATGGTATTGGCCACATAGTCTAAATGTTTAGACCCCAACACCAAGAACCTGTAAGCATTATTATTGTGTGCATCTCCACTGAAAGGTGCATCAAAATTCTTTCAAGTCCTAGTTTGTTTACCTTTACAATGGGGATTTTCACCTTAGCAAGGCATCCCCATACTTTAATAAAATTTAAACTGGACTTTCTATTTTTTTTAATTAACTAAAATTTTATTTTGACTTTTGTATGAAACTCTATTCAAAATTAAACAAATGGAGAGATTTGCTTCTCCCCACATGTTGTTAGGTAGTCTTGAAGAGGACAACATCGAGTTAACCATGTCAATAAAGGTCATGTTTTTCCTTTCAGCTACTTCATTAGATTGACGTGAGCATAAGCCTCTGGTTCATGTATTATCCCATGGTCCTCACAAAATTTGCTAAATTCAGGGGAACAATATTCTCCATCATAGTTCGATCTCAACCTTTTGATCCTTAGACTAAGTTGGTTCTCAACCTCGTTCTTAAGCATTGTAAACTTAGCAAAAGCTTCATTTTTAGATTTAAGCAAATAAACATAACAATATTTAAAAAATCAATTGAATGTAATAAAATACTTCATACCACCAAGAGAACTAACATATTTATCTCATAATTATCACTGTGAACAAGCTCAAGTAAACAAGCACCATGGATATGAGATTTAAATGGCTTCCTTGGCAATTTAGATTGGACATAAATTTTACAACTCAAATGAGCCTCTACATTAGATTTGGGAATCAAATCTATACTCATCATTCTCTTGAGAGTGTTAACATTCACATGCCCGAGCCTCATATGCCACACAATATTTTCATTCACATTGAAAACATAGGAATTATTTGCATTGAAAGTAAAACCATCCGAATTACAAACATTAAATTTAAATAAACCATTGTATAAATATCATTTGCCAACAAATGTACCAAATTTACTTATTACAACTTTATTAGACTAGAAAATCAACTTAAAACCCTCGTGACTAAGAAGAGATCTACTAACTAAATTCTTATGCACATCCAGCACATGTTGCACTCGCTGGGGAGACAAAATATTGTTTGAGGTAAATCTCACATCAACTTTCCCTTCTCAATAAACTTGTGTTGTCGTGTCATTTCTCATCGTAACTGTCTTGCCTCTCACTTCCTGATAAGAGAAAAATGAGGTTAAGTCAGTACATATGTGCACACTAGCTCCCTTGTGTACCCACCAATTAGTACATTAACTAGCTAGGTTAAAAACAAAGTAAGAAGAAACATACCTGCTATTAGGTCCAGCCTCACTATCCCCAATCATGATCATATTGGCTAGAGGGTTTTGACCTACATTGTCATCACCCCCTTCCTTTGAGGATATTTCCTTGCAAGATGTACAACCAATCCACACAGAAAGCAAGCAAGTTTCTTCTTGACCTTCAAGATCTTTGCAGTAGGCTTCATCTTTGCATTGTTATTGTTGTTGTTGTTTTTATTATTGTTGTTCTTGTTGTTGTTGCCCCTGTTTTCCTTTATTCCCCAACCTTTGGTTTTGCCCTCCACAATGTTGGCAAGACTAGCTCTCAATCACCTTTTTGTTTCCCTCTGTGCGTTTCTTCAATGTAAATGGCAACAATAAAATCATCAAGTGACATCTTTTCCCTCTTGACCTTAAGGGTGATTTGGAAATCCGACTATGAGGGAGGCATCTTGTCAATAAGGGTTGAAACCTATAGCCTCTCGTCAATTAGGATGTCTTTCCCAACGATTTTGGCTACAATGTTTTGAACCTCAACTATTTGATCTCTCATAGACCTGTCATCTGTCATCTTGTAGTTGAAGTATCACCAACCACATTATTTCCTCCCCGACATGCTCTTTTCCAAACTTTTTCTCCAATGCATCCCAAAGTTGTTTAGAAGTTGCCAATTTATAGTATAAATTATATAATTCATCGCTCAAATAACTTAATATGTGGTCATGACAAAGCTCTCATCTTTCTTATAATGAGAACTACGAGCCAACCTAGCCTGGTCATATTCTTTAGAGTTCTCCACAACAGGATAAAAAATCACATAGAATACTTTCAAAGTGATAAGCCAAAACTTTATTTTGTTTTATCACCTCTTGAAATATTCCCCTCAAATTTCTCCAATTCTAAAATCTTGTCTACACCCATTCTTGTAGAAAATAACTAATAACTAATACACAATAATCCTTCAAGCTATTGAGAATTATCTATTTAGTCACCTACTCATAGATAAAAAACATGTAGAGGTTACTGAACAAATTGGTGTAGACAATCAGTTGACGAGAACCAGCCCAAAGAAATAATAAAGCTCATTCCTTTGGATCTCCAAATCTGAAATAGAACACTCGAACAAGACTCAATTCGAGGCACCATTAAAGGACTATCCTTGAATGATTATTCGTCGTCTTACTGCATGGTTCCACTAGTGATGAAACAAGAGATGCAACGGACCTCTCTCGGGTACTTGGTGCACTCTGAAAAAACCGATTTCGAACTCAAGAAGAGTGTGTTGCCCACATATGGAATGATGCACAAAAATCTGACTCAAAGAATACCAATGAAGATAGTGGAGAGAAAGGGAGAAGAGTTGAGAGCAATTAGGGAAGAACTCTCTTAGAGAATAAGGAGATGGAAGAGCCCTATTTGGGTTAGAATAGTAGTAACCCATATCTTAGAGACCAAATAAGGAAGGGTCATGTCAAGAAAGAACTAGTTGGAGCATTTCCTGGTGCGTCCCAACTAGAGACGATTGATCGACCCTCAACTGGTGATCGATCGCAGGCTGAAACGCGTACAGCCCAACCCAGAGCCCCTCGATCGTTTGCACATGCTTGGCAACCGATTGAGCACATCTCGGAAAAAAGCATCGAAAAATCACTTCAGCGATCGATCGCCACTCAACTTTTCCTACAAATCACTTTTCCAACAAAACGTACCTTTGGATTGCAAGAGTTTATAATGATCTTACCACTATTATATTGGACACATACGCCCACCCTTGATCTCCTTTTGTTCTAAAAATTTGCCCCATCAAATTTCTTTTTGACCACACCATCTGGAGGTAGCTTCCAAGAAATTGAGTCTTTTACAACTTTTATATTTGAAGAGTCCCGTTTATATGTGCTTGACACATGGCTGTATGCACAAGCGCTTTTCCACCACACGACCATGATCATATGGCAAAAGTTAAAGAGTGTGTGCCAAAGTCTTTTTTAAATCCTACTGATCCCTAAAATATAGGCATTATCAGATCATAATGCGCCATTAAATCGAGATACAAGAATACAAAAAAATTTCGTATGTCACAAAGAAGGTTGCATATTGAATGAAATTAGAATTAGGAACAATCGAATTGATTACATTGAATTGAACAGTATAGAAGATGATATGGATGCATTGAGTACTCTAGTAGTGCAAAGTCAACAAAGGCGACTAACTTCTACGAAATCAATAAAAACGAACAAATCTCCTTGTGAAAAGTTTCAATCATTTTGTCTGAACTCAGAAGTGGGGATAATCCACCTTCTGCCCGAATTTTTAGTAGACGAACAGGAGGAGTGATAGCAAGAATGAATGGACGAAGGAAAATGAGGAAAGAAGAAGAAGATACAGGGTGCCAGACAGGGTATTTTTAACCCTTATAAAAATGTCTGCTTATAAAACCTTTTGCATAGAAACATAATATAGTTACAACGGTGTACACATACAGATCATGAAAAATCTTAAAGTGGGCATCACATGATCCACTCTTTACTATTGCCTCTGGTCACTTCTAATTGGGACCGTCACATAATTGGTCAATTTAATTGAGATGTGGAATTTTTGTAAAAGCAGCCAGCGAACAAGTCACCTTTCCAAGCACCTTTCTAAGAGAGCAAGTACTTTTCATCACGAAAGCCTCTCAACCTCGACCTAAAGTTGCTACGGCAGCCGTCGTTACCATCTCTGGAGAATAATTAGGGAATAGTAAATTTAATAACCATATTTGGCTGGATTGAAAGTGACCGGAGGGAGTACCCAACAAATACTCGTCACATCACCAGTATACGATAATCAACTTCCTTTCATACATAACTGTGGTTGGACAAACTGGTCGGACCATTATTGAGAAAAAAATAAAAGAAGGGTGAGGACCAATTCAGCTCAGACCAGTGGGCATCATCAACCTCTTAATAATAGTAAATACTCTTACCGTCACCCCTACCGGTATTTATTAGTAGTTGGGGCCAAAAAGGAAAAGAAAAACTAAGACTTGTCGATTGAGGCCTGAGGTTTAATGATATTGCATTGTAAAAAGAATATTCCCTCCGTCAACTTAAGCCTCCTGAATTTAAAATGAGCTAAATTTATTGGACTCAAAGGCCCCGTACAGAAATAGGGTTCCCCCCAAGGAATTCCATATCGGATATCGGTATTGTATCTGTCGGATATCGGAGATATTTCTAAAAAAATATCGGTTGTCAAAAACTAATTTTTACCATATATTTTCACAATCTAACTTCTAAAATGAGTTATGCTAATTTAGACAAAGCATAGATTTTAAAATATGTATATTAGGATGGGAAACAAATAAAAAAGTCACTTTTTTCCCTTTTTTTAAAAAAAAATTCCAATTTTTTTTTCAAAAATATTTTTTTTAAATAGCAACCAATATATCGGCGATATTTGAAAAAAAAAAATGGAGAAATCGAGATTTGGCCGTCTCGTTTATCAGGTAGGACCCGATATCGATATATCGGCGATATAGAATTCCATGGTTCCCCCTCTATCGTGTTTTTGGTCGTGAGGATTCGTGTCTTCTTAAATAAAAACAAGTTCTGTGTCATAAAAAACAGTAATTGTTTAGTGTCAACTGGGTGGAAGGGACTACAAAAAAGGGAAAAAGAAAAAAGAGCTTCCTTTAGTTTCAATCATAGTTTTAAAAACCGGACCGGACCGGCCGGTCCGACCGCGGAGAACCGGAACCGGCCGAAAAACCGGTCCAGTCCACCCGGTTTACCCCGGTTTTTGAAACCGGACGGTTCAACCGGCCGGTTTTTCCGAACCGGGTAACCGGAACCGGATTGACCCGGTTTTTCAGTTTTTTTTTTTTTTTGAAAAATTTTTCGAAAGAGGGGCGCGCGGGGGGGGGAGGGGATTCGAACCCGAGACCCCCTACCAGGGCCCCTGTGTTTTAACCACTTGGACTACAACAATTTTGTGTTAATATGATACAAAATTTATATTTATTATATACTTAACCCTATTTACACCTAAACCGGTTCATTCCGGTTTGACCACGGTTTGACCGTGGTCAAACTGCGGTCCAACCGGACCGGCCATCAATCCGGTTCGATGGCCGGTCCGATTTTAAAAACCTTGGTTTCAATCCAATCGGCATTTACAATTTATTAGTAGTTGTGGTGACGCAAGTATGACACAAATAGGACGTCAGTAGGACTGAACATCCACAGTTTGTCGCAAGGCCACCTATCCTGGAAATAGCCTAAATTGCATTGGCACCCAAAATATCGGAGCCCCCATTTATTTTGCATGGGCCCCAGTTTGAAAAGGAAAAATGCAAAATCACTGGCAGTAAAGTCGGGGCACCCTTTATTCCATAATAAGCGCTCTTGAACCGCCTGGATCTTCCCCTTTCTCTTCACCTTTTTTCCAAAAAAAGAAAAAAATCTTCACTGACCCCCCAGTGAAGCTGAGGCCCTAACCCCCACTCGGTTGGACATCCAAACAAAAACAAAAACCCCCAACGCCTCTCTCCCCACCCCATGGTGCCATCAACCCGACTCAAACCAGCTGGGACCGCTCCCTCGATAGGGAGGGGCTGGATCCTATTCACCACACGGTCCACATCCGTGGCTGGATTGGATAAAAGTCCACAATATGAATTTTAAAGCACTTTTTGCCTATTTTGGCAACACATTCATAGTTGGGTGGTCCAAGTCCAACCCTTCAACAGAGATATTCCATATGACATTTTAACTTAACCCCACAGACTCCGTGCTGGCCCATCACCCTTTTGATGCTCTTTCACATGCACGAAAAAATCCATTGTTTCATATTTTTTTTGCTATTTCCATTGTTTCATTTAGCAGAGAGATAAACCTTCTATCTCTTCCAATTCAAGCGAAAAAAATGTCTTGATCAGTTGGGAAAATTTTGCTCCAGAGATTTTGCAGGATTAAAACTCTTGTGCAAATACTAAGTTGAATTATTTGAGACATAAAGTAAAATTAGTCGAGTTGAGAAGTTCTTGCTAAGGCTAACACATGTGGAATCGGCTTATGCATCATGCACGAGATTCAGATGACCATTGAGATGTGGGGAAGATTTTATAATAGTTATGTACACTTAAGTACACTTGAAGAGCAAAGTTATTTGGAAATTTTAATAATGTATGCTAGCGGAGATATAAACAACGGTGTGTGTGTGTGTATTGGTGGATGTCTAGGTGTGTGATTTATAAACTTTGAGCTACTGGGGAGAGGAAATCTCATTTATAAACTCCTAACGTGCAAGCATCCATTAGGCGCGTCATGTGAACAAGAAATAAGGTATAAATGCATTCATTAGGCGCGACATTTGAACAACAAATAATGTATAAATACCTCCATCGATACTAGAATATAGGAGCTCCCAACCATGCAAGGTAACTATATATGTTTTCCCAAAAGCTCAAGCTGATAGGAAGAGGAAATGGTAAGTACTCCTTCCGTTCAAAATTACCAGGTGGGTTTGAAGAAAATATTGTTTTTATTGGACTGTAGGGCCCAACTAAAAGTCATGTGACCTCTCTAGTGCTATGCTGGTTTCTATTTTCTATTTCACTTCTGCCATTTGATCAAACGAGAGTGAATGGTGAGTCGTAGGTGTAAAATGAGAAAAGAGCAAAGAAGAGCATAATTGATCTCAGCCTTCTAGGAAGTGGCCATTTGGACCCCAATAAACTCCCGTGTCCTCCATTACTTGTGACCCCCAAATTATTTTCAAAAATTTCTCATACATACCTCACTTCCACTTCTGGCTGACACCGGCACATCGCCCGTGTAGGAACAAATTTCCTTCATATACTTTTTGTAGACGATAAAAGATTTCATTGGATCCCAAATTGCATAGAGAAATGAAGATACATAAAATAGAAGAAGGTAGATCTAGATTTCGTGTGGGGCTATCCTTAAGGATTTATTATCTCTCGTCATGCCAATTTGTTAAGAGATCTCTATGCTAATATCCTTACATGAATAAAACCCTTAATAGTGAGATCTCTATGCTAATATCCTTACATGAATAACAGATGACTCACTAAGTTCACTCCTTGAAACATTATGATTGTTGGCAAAACTCTCAAGATCACTCACATCACTCTTAAAATAGATCTCACGAATCACACACATGAACCACACTGGGAATCATTTGGGGATTACATTTTAGATGTAGAAGAAGGCCCAATTATATATGGAAACAGTGTGGGATGGCGAGGCATGTTCTCCACTAATGCACCATTGAAATTGGGCATTTTATTTCGAGAATTTTAAATTGGCCATTAAAAGTGGTCAAAATGATCGATTGACTATGCTTTTACGATAAGAACCTCCAACAGTTCGCTAGCACTGGCTTATAGCGCACCTCCTCCTCCGTTGACATTAGTGTATAGGCATAGCCCGCATTCGTGGGCAACGGTGCACAAGCCGCCTTCACTGGCGCCAGCTTATAGCCCAACTCTGCCGGCGTCGGTGCAAGTTCACCTTCGTTGGCGCTAGCACATCCCGCCTTCTACTCTTCTCCATCTTATTGGCAGTGCAGCCAAAAAGGTTGGGCCTTTTTCCTTGGCTGCGATAAGCCAGGATGTGGAAAAATTGGAGAAGAGGAGGAAGATGGCCGGAGGCTCGTTGGCGAAGGTTCGACAAACAGAATTCGTCGGAGGTCGCTGTCGGCAAGGACATGTCGATGACTTGTTAGTAGAGGGGAGGAGGATTGGAAAGGACTGTTTTGGGGTATGGGGCTATTGAGAAAAGTTGTCGGGGAAAGATAGGATCTTGGAGTAATAAAAAAAATGTGGTGGATATACGGGGGCCTGTTTGGCTCTCCAAATGGAAAGGGATTCCGTCCTTTGATGGAGGTCTGGCCCTTAAAAGGACGGAAAGAATGGACGTGACATTTTAGCTTATCTTTTAAACTCTAGGGTGTGCCAAACAGGCCCATGGTCTATAAAAAATTATTGGCTATGCGCCGCGCAGGGGAACAGTGTGCTCATCACCAATGTCTCCCCTGCTTGTCATGATTACCACAAGGGACCATAAATAGGGGAGACGTGCCCAGGGGCGGAGCCAAGAATTTTGATGAGGTGGGGCATAAATTTTTTTAAAATTTACAAAACAAATAATGAAAATAAAGTATAATAAAATACAATATTTTAATTAAGACAAAGTATGTATTAAAATATGACTACATGTAGTTTTTTAATCAAGACATACTATAAAAATAAAATATCTACAAATCTTACACATCTACAATGATTTGCCATTTTCGGATGTATTAAATAACAACTTCATAGTCATTTCAAGCTCATTAAACCCAACTTTTTCAATAGGTGAAACAAGGTCGTCATTCAAATATCTGTTATTTTTTAAATATCATACAAATAAATTGTGGTAACAAGGAGGGAATAAGTGTGATCGGTCAGCAAATTATAGTAATAAAGACGAAATTTACCAAAAATTTTAGTAGCAAAGATGAAGGTGTGTAACAATAATAACAACGAAGATAAGAACTAAGAAGTATCAACACAAACTCCATTGAGGAAAACTTTTATAATGCAAAAACTTCGTCTCACTAACTTTTCCTCACAATCAAATGATCACAACTCCTTACAGATCATTGCACACCAAAAACTACCTCGATGGACTTCCCCTCAATTGTCACCACTTATGTCCATCCTAAAATACTTATTGTGGATGTTTCAAATGGGACCCCTAACAGTTCCTGCTCTTCCATCTCAACACAGTTGACATTACTCAAATAGATTTAAATAAAAATTATTACAAGCATGCAATCTTCTTTTATTTTTCCTTTGCTTGATCCAACTTTGCTTTTAAAATAAAGGCATCCAAACTTCGTTGCAGTAATTCCTGTACCATTCACCTCAGATTATTACCAGAAAATGATTTGAAGTTCTAGACCATAACCACCACATATAAACCTTCCACTTAACTTTTTCTATACGACCAGTTACCATTATGTCAACATCATTTCATGAGTTATCTGCAGCACAAAGAATTACAAATGCAAAGTCAAGTAAAAAACTGCTTCCCAATCACCTGTAAAATCACATACTAGCTGATAGGTTTGACTATGCACTTAATTTAATGAGAAAGAATCTACTTTCAGACAGAAAGCCAAAAAAATTCTGCATGGAAAGATATCACTAAGAACTTACCTTGACACCTAAGTCACTAGTATACCATCTCAAAGCTAGGTCAGCTTGCAATCCCCCACTTTCTAAGATTTCCTGGAAATCTCTTCTCAGCTGCAAAATAGAAAACATTGTATGCCTATATTATCAACATGGATAAATCCTATTATTCGATATTAGGATTAAATAAGCACTGTTTCCCAATAGCTTAAGCTGTTAGGAAATTGGCTACTGTTATCTATTTTGTTTTAAATCTTGACACTCCCCTACACACATGGACATACCTACGGAGAACACAAACGTGGGGCATATATGCCTCCACCAAGATTTGAACCCAGGATATCCCAACAGGTCAGCTGGGGCAATTGCCCCAGGTTGCCCCCTGGCTCCGCCAGTGGACGTGCCCATCACCCATTAATGATGAGTACGCTCTTCCCATGCGTGATGCACAGGTAATAACTTCTCCATGGTCTATTGGAAGACAAAGGAGTCTAAATAGCCGCGTTCTTCCTTCAAAGCCGGAGGAAATCCTCCCTCTGTAGGAGTGCGTATCAACGGTTGTTTAATTCATTCGCATAATAGCATAAAAAATCATTAGAAAAACATAAAAAATGGTTTAAAACAGTCTTTGACCTGTTGCATGGGTTCACTATTCGGTCACTAGAGTCTAGAAGTGTGTACGATTCGTCATTTTTTTTAGAGGTAGCTCCACGTCAGAAAGGCTCTTTCATTTTGTTGGCATCAACGTCAGATAGGGTCAGGCACAAGTCGTTTGTGTTTCTTTTTTACTGTTCTCAGACTTTCCACCAATTTTTGAAACACGCGTGGTTATTTTTCTTATTTTTTTTAGAAATGCATGGGGCCCACGGATTTTATTGGCGATGTCTTATATTTCTAGCAGAGATGCATATCGTATTAAATAGGCCAATTTGGGGTTGATTAGGTGAATTAACTACATCAATCTAGGTTGGGTCCAATTTGTATGAGAGGTGGCTCTTGTGGTCTGCATGAGTTGGGCCTCTCCAGCCATCCGATTTTGATCTAACTGTAGGCGTCTAATGAGTTTAAATCCCCCGCCCACCGTTTGGCTCTCGGTGATTTACACCCCAACCAATCTTATTTGGGTTTCACCAGCGTAATTCGATCAGAGCCAAACCAATTGATGACAAGCTGGATGTGTAAAAAAAAAGTTATGAAAAGTCGGAGACTGGTTACTGGGTTGACTATTTTTTTTTCAGATTTTCTCTTTATGCTCGAATCATTTTTTTAATACTCCTTCTGTCTCATATTAGTAGATGCATTTGGAAAAAAAATGTGTCTAATCTCAATACCTCTTGCTCAATTTAAGTGGATTCTCAAACCTCCTCTTCCCAGCTGGACGGTTAGATATGGTTGGCCATTGCCACAACCATTGTCGTAGTAGATCTATCAGAGTCTCCGCTCATGGTCTATTATATCATCCTCATGGCTATAGTTTTCAAAACCGGACCGGACCGGTCATTCCGACCGCGAAGAACCGGAACTGGTCGAAGAACCGGTTCAATTAGGACAGTTCACCCCGGTCTATTAAATTGGCCGGTTTTCTCCCGGAATGGCCGGTTGAACCAGCCGATTTTCTCCCGAACTGTTGAACAAGACCAGATCAGTCCAGGTCATAGTATTTTTTTTGTGAAAAAAATTTACTTTGAGAGCTACAAACACTTTGACGTTAATATTGCATAAAATATATATTTATCATATATCTAAGGTGTGCTTCACTCCTCACATCCCATACCGGGTCGATCCAGTTTGACCGCAGTCCAACTGGACCGGCCGTCAATCTGGGTCGATGACCTGATTTTGAAAACCTTGCTTGTGGCCACATTCATAGTTTGCAGTAAGGTTTTCAAAACCGGACAGGCCATCGAACCGGATTGATGGCCGGTCTGATCAAACCGGGGTTTGACCGCGATCAAACCGGTGTGACCTGGTTTAGGTGAGAGGAGTGGTAAATATATGATAAATATATAATTTGTATAACATTAACATCAAAGTAAGCATAGCTCAAGTGGTTAAGTCTTTAACCGCGGTCGGACCGGCTGGTCCGGTCCGGTTTTGAAAACCATGATTTACATGAAATATGTGGCAAAAGATGTTTCAAAGTAAGAGAAGAAGGTAATAACCTAGACCAGTCGTGGTATGGTGTCCTACTGAATGGTGTGGCTACTGTTAGGACTAAAGGGCTGTTTGGGGCGTGATTATTGCAAAAATATCCAGACTGGATATTGGATATATACTGTAGCATCCATGTGGATTTTTACATCCAGCTCACACCCCAAACGGCCCCTAAAGTATGACACAAATTCTAATTTTTTTGACATCGGCATTTGGCGGGTAGCCATTATATTCATTGGTGTGGCCGGGTTGCCTTGATCCATTTCCCACGTCCCCCGTTAGATTCATTGCGTGGTCATTTTTTTTATGGAGAAATGTGCGGCGCCCGCCCATGGATTTTATTGATGTTGTCTTATATATATTCTAGCAAATGCAAATTGGATTAAATATGGCAATTTAGGGTCGATTAGATGAATTTTTTTGGGGTAATTGGTTGATTAGGTGAATTAGCTACATCAATCTAGGTTTGAGTGCAATTTGTATGAGACACAGCTCACGTGGGCTGCATGAATGGAGACCCCTCGAGCCATCGGATTTGTATCTAACAGCAAGCATCAAATCAGGGGCACATGAGTTTAAATCACCGCCCACCCTTTACACTATTGGGTCAGAATCCAACAACTTTTTTGTGATTTGGCACACACATACACGCCAATAATCTTATTTGGGTTTCACGAGCATAATTCGACAATGCACACGCAGTAAAAAAATCTTTAGGAATCCTATTTTTTTTTACGAGCGTACGCGTTCTCAGGGTCGACGACTCCTAATGAATGCAAAAAATTTCATCCAGGCGGACAGAAACGGCTTCCGGACAAAAATCGCTGACCGAATTTACGTGGTATGAGAACGCCAATCCCAGAACGAAATTGTCGAAAAGGTTGCTGGTCCCCAATCCCCATCCTTCTCGTCGTTTCCTCCGTTCCCAACCACACGTCGTCCGTCACCGTTTACGTCATCTAACGGAAACCAGCACACACGGCAGCGCGCTATAAGTACGCTCCACTCCCTCTCCTCCCCTCAGTGCTTGGCTTTTGCAAGATCAGAGGAAGAAGAAGAAGCTCAGAAAAGAAGCAGAAAAGCATAAGGAAATGGCGAAATCTCCAGAGTGCGTGCACCCTAACAAGGCCTTCGGATTGGCCGCCCACGACGCCTCCGGCACTCTCTCCCCCTTCAACTTCTCCCGCAGGTCTATCATGTGTTTCATTCTTGTTTTCGTGATTTGTTCTTTAGACAGTGATTTTTGTACTCTGTATATGTACTTGGATTTCTATTACGTTTTTTGGATTTTCTCCCCTGAAAATCGCCTTGCTCTTGCTTTGCTCTGCATGATGATGAGCTTTCATGTTGATTTTTTGGTTGTCTAAATGGGCACTTGTTTCGTTTCACTTTCATTTCTTGATTTTGCTGAGTAGACATCACATTCATGTCCTGAATGTGTGAAGCCTTTTCCATCCAAACTGATGATCAGTGATTTCTTGAATGGCTTTATCATCATTCATGTGCTGATGATCATTCCCATGACATTCTCACATCAGACGACCCTGAATTCATGCAAAACAATTTGGTGGATGGGTGTTGGTTCTTGATTCCAGATTTCTTACTGTTATTCATTTGTTATATGTAATTTAACACACTTTGTACTGCGATTGTATGATGTTTGATGTTGTTTTCCGTGCATAATCATCCAAATAAGTCCTGTAGTCTTTTTCCTGTTTCACGTACGTCCAAGACATTAAATCAATTTTTGCGTTTATTCTGCCATGAACACTGTCCTAAAGTAGCATTAACAGTTTCTTCCAAAAAGATCTAAAATTAGTTCATTTTTACAAACCAATGTTAATACCGATTCCAGACAGAAGAAGTAGCATATCGTAATTTTTTTTTGGGAAATTGGTTCTAGTTATCACTGTTGAATGATTGCTGTTTATGTAAGAGCAATTTATGATGGTAGTTGTCCTCGTGAAGAAAGAATTCATGATGGTAGTTTTTGTGGATAATGATTTGGACTAGTGGTGGGGATTACTGACGGTGGCTTTTCTGTGAACAAATTAACGTTTCAGGGCAAACGGCGAGGGGGACATCACAATAAAGATCCTCTTCTGCGGCATCTGCCACTCGGACCTCGCCACCATCAAGAACGAGTGGGGCAACGCCGTCTACCCCGTCGTCCCAGGGTACGTAACGCTGTTAACTCACTCTGTTAAGATTCTTCATAGTTTAGGAAACTCTCACTCTAGTTTCCTTCTCAAAGGCACTTAGCTTGGACTGGTTGTTGAGAATGATGATATTAGTAATACTGTACCACGTTGTAAAAAGATGAGTCACTTTCATATGCGCTAGGCTCATTTGGCATGGAGTGCCTCGGGTGCGGTCAGATCTCGATCAAGTGGTGCGCGTGAATGCACGGTGGGCATGTTAGAATCGTCTGCCCATCTGTGGATTAATGCACACCGTTGGATTGGTGGCTCACGACGTCCCTGCCTATGCACTGGATGCAGATTAGGGTGTATGTTGAATTTTTAAGGAACACTTGCCTCCTATTTGCACTACCATTTACACTCGTCGAGTTAATAGAAGGGGAGAAAAAGAAGGAAAGATGCCTCCATTATTGAAGCGGGGCCAACGGTAGCTGCGAAAGGACTTCCATTCTCTGCCACTTACTACGAAGTTTTAAACCTGCCCTTTCCACAAAATTTTGACTGGATTCTATATACTCCCTCCGTCCTAAAACATGCCCTCGTCCTAAATTACATGAAAGCATTTTTTATCCACTTCCATGAAATCTGCCTAAATTTTTACTCTCTTACAGGAGCCATCGATCATCGGGATCGACGGCGTGCACTCGGCCAAGATAAATGTTTTCCATTGGAAAGTACTTTTTTTAGCCAAGCGCACACGTGTTGTACATGTGTCGACAATCTTGATGATCAATGGCTCCTTGGTAAAAATCCAGGCAAATTTCATGTAAGAAAAAAGAAAATCCTTCAAAATTACATGCCACATCCGGTAGTTAATGCACATGGGGACACACACATGGTTCGTTGCGCTGCCTTACTTGATAGGGATAAAACATGGTGGATTGTGCATTCGGGAGCTTTTCTGACCTGGATTTATTGATCCCAATTTATTCAGTTGATATGTTTTGTTGATATTTCCAATTGGAGGCCCAAGTAAAACCACGTGCAGAATTCATGCACCCCTTATTTCCCCGGGGGTGAAATATCGCCCTTATTTCACAACCACCTAAATTGCTATCAGAACCCTTAATTTATCGGGGTGAAAGGCATCTCACCACATTCTCATACATTTCTTAAAAACATTATTTTTTTATAACACGTGGCATGTATTTCATGATGGAGGCAATATTTGATTTTTTATAAATGCCCTCGACTTTTTGGTTGGAGCGTTAATTGCTCGCCTGCAAAGCAATTTTTTCTTTTATTTATTATTATATATATTACCCCCTTTAATAACTTTTAATCGAGATAATAAGAAAAATATGCGTACGGTGACGCAGGTCGTTAATAATTTTTTGCTCCAATGCCGGCAAAGCGTGCCGTACGTGCTAGATGCATGTTAACTGTTACTATGTACGCTTGCATCCTATTTGCGCTTCCATGATAAACCAGAGAAAAAGAAGGAAAGATTCATCCATTATTGAGGCGGGACTAGTGGTAGTCCTGAAAGTGGACTATGTAAGTAAATATGGGTTTTTGTCCCATTTTACTTGTCTTGATTTAGAGGAGTCGGCTCTCTCGTGCAAGTGTAGGCATGTGGAGTAGTTAGGCTTCCGTGGGCCCGGTCCACACTAAATTGGAAGAGACACTGTAATCATCACCGATCCGGAAATCACTTATTTGGAATTAGCTATTTTGGTACGACCAAAATGGAATTGTCAAATAAGAGTCACCATCTTGGAAAACAGTTGAGCAATTTCGGGAAACCGAAAAGGCATGATTTTGTAACTGATTTTCGCCCCTTTTAAGGCCAATAGAGGGGACGCCCTCAATGCCAAGTAAAAGGGCGACTTTTAGTTGAAATCGATTTGGTTTTGGTGATCTTGATTTCGTTGGGTGAAAAAGCTAATTCGTGGAATCTAGCTTTTCACAACGTTCTACACTCGATCGGTGAGGGATTTGGTGTTCTCGAACATATTCTAATCCGTGGAGTGATTCGTAGGCACAAAGGCCGAAGGTTAGTGATTCCAATTTGATAATCTTTGAGCTTTATTTGTTGATTTAAGGAAAAACCCAATTTTTGAGAACCCAAATCAAACGGATAAAAATCCTAAATTCGCTTCCGTTGCGGCTCGATTACCCATCAGTGGTATCAGAGCCTTGATTCCGTGGTGGTGTGAGGGTTCCAAGAAATTTGTGGGAATTTTCCTCGCAGTTTTTGCCGACTGAAAATCACGATTTTTACAGTCGCGATCGATCGGTGTCAAGAGCGATCGATCGCACGGAAGTAAAATTGGAGAAGACGACTGGTCACGATCTATCGGCTTCGATTGGCATCGATCGCCATCGTTCGCCATTGTTCGGCATCGATCGTTAAGTCTCTTAAAAAGGGAAAAACGGTCGATCGACTTCGATCGGCTTCGATCGGCATCGTTCGGCTTCGATCGGCATCGATCGCCATCGTTCGGCATCGATCGGCGTCGATCGTTGATTTGCTTTGAAAGAGGGAAACGATCGATCGGCACGAATTGCGATCGATCGTATCTACTGGAAGTTGAGCAAAATTGACAACGGAAAGCTGCGATCGATCGGGTATTTGACACGATCGATCGGCGGGATAAAATTTGAAAAACTAATTAATATTGAAGCAGTATTTGTGCCACTTGATTATATAATTATTGATAGTTAATTAGTGATTCAAACTATGCTGTTTTTACACTAATTGTCCTGTTCCATTGATTGCAGATTTTATCTTCAATTTGATTGGAATACTTGCTTGATTTCATAAAAGTTGCAATGGCTTCCCGAATGGTCTCCAGTGAGTTGGCAAAGACTGAAAAGTTGAATGCCACTAATTTTGTTACCTGGAAGAGGCGCATCCGTCACATTCTGTTCCTTGACGACTTGGGTCATGTGCTAGACCAAGTTGTTGAACCTACGGGTGAACAGAGTACTACTGCTCAAAAGAGAGAGTACGAGAAGTTCCGGATGGAGGATGCACGTGCAAGGACCACGATGCTTACCTTTATGGAGCCTACCATGGAGTTTGCTTTTGAGAAGCACAAAACGGCCAAAGAAATGTATGAGGGCCATTGAGAGGAGGTATGGAGAGCATACTGAGGCACACAGCAGGTTGCTCCACACTCGCTATACCAACATGAGGATGGAGGAGGGCAAGAATGTGCTTGAGCACATAAATGCCATGACTATTATTGCTAGTGAGTTGGAGATGCTTGAGATCAAATTTCATTGGGGGTCCAAGTGTCTACGATACTCACTAGCCTCCCTCCATCATGGGAAGCAGTTGTGGTGGCGTTGAACCTGAGTGATAAAAAACTCACTCTCGATGACCTTACTGCCAAGCTGGGCTTGGAGCAGGAAAGGAGAGAGCATATGAGGGCCTTTAATGTATCTGCCAACCATGCTCACCATGTTGGCTCTAAGAAAGGTGGGTCCTATGCAGGCACTTCAAAGAAGAACTTCAAGAGGAAAGGAAAGAAGCCTCAATTCCAGGGAGGAGACAAGGCCAAAAACAAGAAGAAGGGAGCCTGCTTTACTTGTGGCCAGATGGGTCACTTTAGCAGAACTGTCCTAATGGCTCCCAGGGCAACGAGAAAAAGAAACAGCAGGGTGGAGGAAAGGACATAGTTTGTATGATTTCTGAGGCACTGATTGTGAACACTAACACTAGAGGTTGGTGGCTTGACTCGGCTGCAACCCGTCATGTGGCTATGGCAAAGGAGTCTTTTGCTGAGATGAAAGAGATTAGTCCCGGAGAGCACAAGATCTACATGGGGAATAACACCTATTGTGACGTGCTGGGGATTGGCTCTGTTCGTGTTCCTCTCTTAGGAGGAAACACCCTGGTCCTCACAGATGTCTTGTATGCACCTACTATTCGTAGGAATCTGATTTCAATCCCTCTTCTGACTCAAAAGGGATTTGAAGTCAGGTTCAAGGGTGGCAAGGGAACTGTGGGGCAGAAGAATAATATTTTATTTACTGCTTCTTTAGTTGATGGTTTATTCAAACTTGATGTATCCAATGACTTTGCTAATAATGAAATGATTGATTCTGAGTGTGTTGCTTGTGTTACTGTTGATAATGCATTGTTGTGGCATTTACGCCTTTGTCATGTGAATGCGACAAAATTACACCAAATGTCGGGTAGTGGGTTACTACCTAGAATAAGTGATAATTTGCACATGTGTGAGGATTGCCTATCTGGCAAAATGACTAGGCTACCCTTTCCGAAAGGGCAACGAGCAATTGACCTTTTAGAGGTCATTCACTCAGATATTTGTGGGCCTATAAACGTCAAGACTCAAAGGGGTATGATGTATTTCATTACATTTATAGATGACTATTCAAGATATGGTTATGTGTACTTGTTATCGAGAAAGTCCGATGCCTTAGAAAAATTCAAGGAATTTAAGGCTGAGGTTGAGAACCAATTAGGACGGAAGATCAAAGTTCTGAGAACAGACAGAGGTGGTGAGTACACATCTGATTTGTTCAAGGACTATTGTACAAACCAAGGAATAGTGCATCAGTATACTTTACCGTATACCCCTCAGCAGAATGGAGTCGCTGAAAGACGTAATAGGACATTGATGGACATGGTAAGGTCCATGTTAAACCACTCTGAACTAGGAACGCAGTTTTGGGGTGAAGCACTAGACACCGCTGTCTATGTACTAAATCGGATACCTTCTAAGTCGATCAAATTGACCCCATATGAGTTATGGACGGGAAGACGTCCAAACTTTTCGAACTTGAGAGTGTGGGGGTCAAAGGCCCATGTAAGGGTACCTGATCAACTAAGAACTAAGTTGGATCCCAAGACCATAAAATGTTATTTTATAGGTTATTGTGACCATTCGAAAGGGTATCGATTTGTAGTACACCATGATGATGGGACAGTGGGGGTTATAGAGTCTAGAGATGCTTATTTTCTTGAACAAGATATAGACCTTAAAACTCCTAGTCAGAAAGTGGAACTCTTTGAAATTGAGAAAGAGAAAGTTACTGTCACTAGTAATGAACAAGTGATAGGTAACACATCCAATGAGGATGTTGAAACTCGAGCATCAAGAGAGCGTAGACCTTCGATTTTGTTGAAGGATTACTATGCCATGCTTGGTGAAGATGAGATATCGATAGATGAACATGTACTTAGTGATCCTGTCACATTTGAGCAGGCGATGTGTAGTCCAGATTCCAAGGAATGGCGGAAGGCTGTTCAAGAGGAAATGGATTCAATCTTGAAGAACAAAGTTTGGGAGATTGTTGACTTACCAGACGAACGGAAACCCATTGGGTGTAAGTGGATCTTCAAGAAGAAGCTCAAAGCCGATGGATCAATAGAGAAGTACAAAGCTAGACTTGTGGCGAAAGGTTTCACACAAGTAGAGGGCATAGACTTCAAGGAGACTTATTCTCCTGTGTCCAGGTTCATCTTGATCCGATGTTTGTTGGCAATTGTGTCATACTTAGATTTAGAGTTGCACCAGATGGATGTAAAGACTGCCTTCCTAAATGGTGATTTAGAGGAGGAGATTTACATGGAACAACCCGAGGGGTTTGTTGTTTCCGGAGAGGAAACTAAAGTGTGCAAGCTTATTAAATCATTGTATGGACTGAAACAGTCGCCAAGACGATGGTATTTCACTTTTCACAAGGTGATAAGTGAATATGGCTTTGTGGCCAATGACTATGACCATTGTGTATACTCCTTTAGAGATGGGAGTAGATTTATGATATTGTCACTATATGTAGATGACATATTATTAATGGGGAATGACACTAGTATGATTCTCAGTCTTAAAGAATGGCTCAAGACCCAATTTGAAATGAAAGATATGGGTGAAGCATCTTACATCCTCGGGATGAAGATTGAGAGAGATAGAAAAGCGAGGAGGCTAAGTATATCTCAAGAATCGTACATTGAGAGTGTATTGAAACGCTTTGACGTAATTGGTTGGAAGACCATAGATTCGCCCATTTATAAAGGGACAGTTTTGTCTGAAAGAATGACACCTGCATCAGACGAGGAACGTCTGAAGATGCAATCTGTGCCATATGCGCAGGCTATTGGCAGCTTGATGTATGCCATGAACTGCACTCGACCTGATTTGGCTTTTGTAGTAAGCCTTGTGAGTCGATATCAGGCTAACCCTGGTATGCAACACTAGCAAGCTATAAAGCGGGTGTTCAGATACTTGCTGGGTACCAAGGATATGAAACTCACATATCAGGCTAAGAACCTGTCATTGGAAGGCTATAGTGATTCAGACTATGCCGGGTGTAAGGATGACAGAAAATCCACTGCCGGTTATGTTTTTATGCTTGGTGGCGGCGCCGTGGCATGGGCTAGTAAGAAGCAGAAATGCGTTACGAAGTCCACGATGGAAGCTGAGTTTGTTGCATGCAGTTTAGCAGCTTCCGAGGCAGTTTGGATTAAAGAGTTTCTAGCTGGGTTATAGCTAGAACAGTGGACTGATGCTCCTGTCCAAATTTATTGTGATAATTTGGCAACTGTGTCGACACTCCGTAATGGGGAGATCAGTTCAAGAGCTAAGCACATAGAGGTGCATTACTTTTATGTGTTTGACATGCTACAACGGGGAAAGTTGACGGTGAGTCATCTTCCTACGGTTGAGATGTTAGCTGATCCGTTAACGAAGGCCTTAACGACGGATCTATTTGTAAAACATGTTCATAGTTTTGGATTACGACAGGACTAGTGCACGAGTCACTGTGGATCGCAAATATGAACAAAGAACCCATAGTGGGGGATGTAAGTAAATATGGGTTCTTGTCCCATTTTACTTGTCTTGATTTAGAGGAGTCGGCTCTCTCGTGCAAGTGTAGGCATGTGGAGTAGTTAGGCTTCCGTGGGCCCGGTCCACACTAAATTGGAAGAGACACTGTAATCATCACCGATCCGGAAATCACTTATTTGGAATTAGCTATTTTGGTACGACCAAAATGGAATTGTCAAATAAGAGTCACCATCTTGGAAAACAGTTGAGCAATTTCGGGAAACCGAAAAGGCATGATTTTGTAACTGATTTTCGCCCCTTTTAAGGCCAATAGAGGGGACGCCCTCAATGCCAAGTAAAAGGGCGACTTTTGGTTGAAATCGATTTGGTTTTGGTGATCTTGATTTCGTTGGGTGAAAAAGCTAATTCGGGGAATCTAGCTTTTCACAACGTTCTACACTCGATCGGTGAGGGATTTGGTGTTCTCGAACATATTCTAATCCGTGGAGTGATTCGTAGGCACAAAGGCCGAAGGTTAGTGATTCCAATTTGATAATCTTTGAGCTTTATTTGTTGATTTAAGGAAAAACCCAATTTTTGAGAACCCACATCAAACGGATAAAAATCCTAAATTCGCTTCCGTTGCGGCTCGATTACCCATCAGACTACACTATCAGCCCATGACACATGTTGGCGGGACCGCAATGTCCGTACAATAACGAAACGATTTAGCAAATCAGTCTTATTCGACATTTTTTGGACGACAATGATAATTTTCACCGGATTTTTATTATATTAGGTATTAAAAAGTCAGCTAGGTGATGCTCACTGTCACGGTCGGTCGAAAAGACTAGTAAGTGTATGAATTTGGTGTATAAATTTAATGTACAACTATCTGCTTGCTAAAAATATTTTTAAATAGTGGGTTCATAGGTTAGCGTGCTAATTAAATTATGATTAAGGGGCGTTTGGGACGTGATAAAGCCAAAGCATCCGGTGTGAATTTTGGATGTCCACACCGTAGCATCCATGTTTTTTCTAACATCCAGCTACGTGTTTCAGCTAGATAGGGAAAAAAATTGGATGCTACAGTGTAGCAAAACGTCCTGGATGTTTTGCTTTTAATCACGCCCCAAACGGCCCCTAAGAAAGTGAAGTTAAAAAATTGATAAAAAAAGAAAAAATAAATAAATCTTTTTTGACCTTGACGTTGACCTTTATTTTCAGGCATGAGATAGTGGGGGAAGTGACGGCGGTGGGGGCTAACGTGACAAAGTTCAAGGTCGGAGACAAGGCCGGCGTAGGGTGCATCGTTGGCTCCTGCGGCTCCTGCCACAGTTGCAAGAAAGACGCCGAGAGCTACTGCCCCAAGTGCATCCTCACCTACAACGCCCTCTACCACGACGGCACCCTCACCTACGGCGGCTACTCTGACTCCATCGTCGTCCAAGAGCATTTCGCCGTCCTCATGCCCGAGGGCCTCCCCCTTGATGCAGCTGCACCGCTTCTATGTGCCGGCATTACTGTTTACAGTCCCCTACGCTACTACGGCCTTGCCGAAGCGGGTCTTCATATTGGCGTTGTTGGTCTCGGCGGGCTCGGCCATGTCGCCGTCAAGTTTGCCAAGGCTTTCGGTGCAAAGGTGACCGTCATTAGCACCTCCCCGGCTAAGAAGGAGGAGGCCATCCAGCGGCTGGGCGCTGATGGCTTCCTGGTCAGCAAGGACCCTGCTGAGATGCAGGTAAACATGCAACTCTAACATGATCAAATTGGCCTGAATTAGTAAGACTTAAGTAATGGATATGTTGGTTTTATGTGTTCTTAAGGAAAATGATTGTTGTGGCTGTTTTTAGGTTCGTTTCAGTATTTGGTAAAATGTCTCAATTGTTGAAGTGTGTTTCTGTGTGGCAGGCTGCGATGGGGACCTTTGATGGTATACTCGACACAGTCTCTGCTCCTCATCCCGTTATGCCACTGCTCGGTCTGCTGAACTGTGATGGGAAACTGATCCTGGTGGGTTTGCCGGCCCTCCCGTTTGAGTTGCATGCCTTTTCTCTTGTCATGGGTAAGTGAATATAATCGGTTCATCTCTTTTGTGAGCAGGTGTTTGCTGTTGTGGATAGTGGAGGTATGAATTAATCTTCTCTCTGCGTGCTGGTATATGCAGGAAGGAAGCTTGTAGGTGGAACCTGCATGGGTGGGATGAAGGAAACTCAGGAGATGATTGACTTTGCCGCCAAGCACAACATAACGGCAGACATTGAGCTCATCCCGGGGGACTATGTGAACAAGGCCATGGAGAGGCTTGCCAAGGCTGATGTCCGTTACCGGTTTGTCATCGACGTTGCCAATACCCTCAAGCCCTCTGATGCTTGAACTAGAAGTCTTGCTACTTCAATGACTTCATTTCTAAAGCTGGCTTTACATTTCAAGTGGTAGAAACTATGTGAGTTGCTTATATGAGCCCTTATGTTGTTCTTGATACTTGAATGTCATGTTTTCTTTCGCGTAAGTAAATTAATGGCATGTTGTTTGCTCTGTAATTGGTTGTGTTACATTGCCCAAGCGTTTTAGTTTTGCAGTCTTCCTACATTGAAATTCTCGACTAATTAGAATTCGATTAGTTGCATTCCAAATCCCATTAATGATCGTTTATTAGTACCTATGTTTGTTGCAAATATAGGCATGTTTTTCGAATTATGTGTTACAATTAATTATTTGTGGGAGTTTACTCCATATATAGTCGATGTATGCCACATAACAAACAAAATTCTACAAATGTTTTTAAGCTATTGCATTTGTTAATTTACCTCGTCCTTTAGGTTTGGGTTGATCGAATCCACTAGTAAAACTGCTTCAAGATATGCTAATGGTTGGCTGCGAGGTGGTAGGCGATCATCTGGCATTGGCATGATGCGTTGTCTTGTGTCACTCAATGCCATATAATGGAACCTGAAACTTCTATGATTAGCAATCTAGACGACACCTTAATATAATACCAAAATGAGTATATTACTTACAAATAGAATATAAGCCTATGTCTTGTAATACTACACGCTAATATGCTCACAATTGTCATCTACTTTCCTTAGAACGATCACAATGAACTCCTTTTAATTTGTAGCCACGCTTGATACCTAAATATAGTTCTCAAAGGTGTCTTATCCAAGTAATATTAGAGTGTTCAGATAGAACAGGTAACAGATTCCCAATTTACACATTTTTAGACAAACCGTCTAGACACACACATACACACACTTGATACAAACTCACGACCTAAAATTCATTAAAAGCATAACGCTATGATTGAAAGATACGACACTAGTACATTAGATAAGAAACAAGTAAACATTAGAAGGCCGATGTGGTTATAAAATCAGAAGCGCCTTCTATGATAAAAATATATTGAACCAAACATAGAGAAGTTCCTCTCTACTCCCTCCTATCACTTTTAATGTCACTTTTACTTGAGACAATTAGCAAAAATATTTGTACTAAAATTCGATGATATTATACCAAAATTCGTTGATATCATTCCCTAATTATTCTCTGGCTGCGGTGGTCAGAGACGGCAACCTAGGACGAGGTCAAGGTCATGTGACCACCCCAAATTTGTTGCAATAATTTTTTTTCTAGAAACCCTAATCGACTAGGACTCTAGGAAACTGGAATTGATTTGAATTCTGTTAAGCAACAGTTGGATAAATTTGATGAGAGTTATCGTAGATTCCTACTTGAAGTAGGATTGGTGAAGTGTAGCACGATTGACTAACTTAGAATAAGACTACTAAGAAGTTGAGAGTCTGTGTTACGTCTCCTTAGTAAATAAGCTCTTTCTCGTTATTTAATAAGGCTATTGTGGGCCGTTGTTAGGAATAGGTTAATTATTTGGATTAGCTTGATTAAGTGTTATAGGCCCATCAGCTCTAGGCTCGGCGCCACTATGTAAGGGGGCGTCTTGCCCAGTTTGAATAATAAGAAAGAACACTAGTTTTCTCATCTCCTTTCTCCTCTCTTCTCACCTCCTTCTTGCGTTCGGCCGCCGGCTACTGTGTGCTCATCTAGGGTGCAAGCACTGGTATCAGATCACCGAGATCCTTTACTCCATTCCTATGGCTAAGAAGAAAGCTACGGAGACCCAAGAAGGTCCCTCGATCCAGTCTGACGAAGAGGTGCCAGTGGTTCAGGCCCAGGCCGCCCTCCCCTCTGCCATGGATTTAGCCCTGCTACAGGCCATTACGGAATTTATCGCGGAAATACGTTCCCTGCGCCTCAGCCAATAGACCATCCTTGAGCATCTGCCAACCCCTTCACCACCTCCTCTGACATAGACCATCAACACCCTTTAGCGCTGCAGGGTCCTTCCTCTGCGACAGCGCAGGGCTTCCCTCTGCAGCATCCAGCGCTGCAGGGCAATTCCTCCGCTATAGTGCAGGGCTTCCCTCTGTAGCATCCAGCGTTGTAGGGCCATTTCTCCGCTATAGCACAGGGCTCTCCTCAGCCGCAATCTCGCATCTTTCCGGCCCTACGATGTTTGGAAAAGATCCTACGAACATCCTGCCACCTAGTGCCGTCGGCACCCAATTGTGTGCCTCCCCTAATCCGGCTGCCATGCCTCGTCCGAGTAGGATGGAATTGACTCCTTTTGGACCTGCTTCCGGTCCGATGGTTTTGCCTGGTTTTACTGATTATGCTACAGGTAATTACCACTCTCCTATTAACGATGTATTCGGTAGACCATCGGTTGAACCCCACCTGGCTCGCCTACAATTCCCCAAGTATGGGGGTGACGACAACCCTATTGATTGGATTTATCAGGCCAACAAATTCTTTGAGTATCATGGCACGCATTTTGATATTGATAAATTGCGGATTGGCACCTTTCATCTGATGGGGGACGCACTAGTTTGGTTTCAATACTTTGAACGCGACCTTCAAAACCCTACATGGGATGACTTTGTTAGTGAACTCTGCGTTCAATTTGGGCCAAATAATTATGCTAATTTTAATGAATTGCTGGCCGCCCTACGCCAAACATCCACGGTGCGCACTTATCACAAGGAGTTTATGTGCATTGCCAATCATCTGCCCAATTGGGACCAAGCAGCCTTAGTGGGCACCTTCATGAATGGTCTTTGGGCAGATATTGCGGATGAGATCCGTCAGTTCCGGCCAAAATCTATGAGGGAGATTATAGGGCATGCTCGAATTGTGGAAGAAAGGTTGAACCGTTAGCGGCGTGGAGTGCGACTCTTTTCTCGTCCAACGATAGGGCTTCCACCCAACTAGCCTACCAATACTACTGTGGCGCCGGTAGGGCCTCCTAGTATTCCTCCTCTACGGAGACTCTCTCAGGCTCAGATGGAGGAGAAACATGCTAAAAGGCTTTGCTTTAATTGTGATGAACGCTATACTCCGGGGCACCAATGTCGCACGCCACCCACCGCCTTCATTCTGGAGGAATCTTGTCCTGAGGGGGACGAGACCACCGATCTACCAGGGGACACTGATTATGTGGATTCCACGGCCGAGATTTCATTCCATGCCTTTTCAGGGGCGTACACACCCCACACGATGCGCGTACAATGTCAGTTTAAACGCCAACCTATCGCTATTTTGATTGATAATGGAAGTACTCACAACTTCATTAATGATAAGGTGGCGTAACGGTTGGGTTGCCACATTGCCCAGGCGTGTGCCTTTGATGTTCTTATTGGCGATGCCACCCATATGCGCAGTCGGGGTTTATGTCCGCGTGTTCCTCTTCATATTCAGGGCCATGATTTTATTGTTGACCTCCACTTACTACCGACTAAGGGGGCTGATATCATATTGGGCGTGCAATGGCTTCAAGAACTCGGGGATGTGGTATGAAACTTCAAAGATTTGGTCGTCATTTGGTACCGATGCACAGCCGATCCGCCTTCAAGCTTCCCACCTCGGCACTCTACAATCAGCCCAAGCACTTGGAACCTTTTTCCGGTACTCTTATCAGGGATTTATGTTTCAGATGATGGTCGAACCAGCCACGAATCATGATGTTCTTTCCTGCTGACTTGCTAGCTCTTCTTGATGAGCATGTCACTCTATTTGGGGAACCGTCGGGGTTGCCGCCGTTGTGAGGGCATGACCATCAGATACCTATCCTTCCACCGTCGAGCCCCGCTAATGTCCATCCCTATCGCTACCCATACGTGCAAAAGGCTGAGGTCGAACGGCTTGTGGCAGAGATGCTTGAGGCGGGTATCATTCACTACACCAAATCAGGGTTTTTGCGACAATGTTTTTGAAACAAAACCATTTTGTCGCAATAGATACCATTAGTGACGAATATGAGAATTGTCGCAAATAGTTCATCATTTTGCGACGACATGGAAAGTAGTCGCAAAAAATGAGTACTATTGGACGAACAAGCCATTTAGTCCCAAAAGTGTATTTGTGACAACCTATCTATTTGTCGTAAATGATAAACAGTTTTTGTGACAACTTGTTATATTTGTTGCAAAATCAATATATTTTACTTTTTATAAATAAAAGTATTATTTTTTATATAATTATAAATAAAAATATTTAAAAATATATAAATTTTCCCATTCCCATTATTTGCAATTAATAGACATTTTTGGCAAAAGATTATCCTCTTATATTTTTTTATAAAATAGGAAGAAGTGATATTAAAGTAATTACAAAAAATTGTTAAGTACATCTCAAAAGGTGTTTTTTTAGTGAAAATATTATTTTTGAAAAAATTTCAATGAATTTTGTATTTAAACTCAATAAAGTACCTAAAATATTGACTATTAAATTTAGAAAATATACTTGCATAATTTATTGTATATTTTTATGTCATTAAATAGATTATTGTCAACAATGAGTTGTGTTGGCACCTTAATTACATGACATCAGTGATAGAAAATTACAGAAGCGGAATGCGGCGTGATGGCTGTGGTGTATGTGTGAAGCATGTAATTTTCTTTGAGGGGGTTCACATTCTAGCATGGTAAAGAGGAGGAAGAAGGTAGATAGTGTTGTGGTCAATTATAAACGGCTTCCATTCATGAGAGTAAGTTAGTTGCATGACACTTAATGCAAATAATATTTTTCATGCATGATATATTATTAGTATATGTGTGCAAGCATTGTAAGAGAGGGAGGAAGGGGCAAGAAGAAGGAGATTGGCAATGACATGCAGTGCACATGTGGGTATAGTATACTCGATACACGAAGGTGGTGGTGTTCATATTCCACCATGTACGAATGCAAGAACATTTACAATTATGTGATAGACACTAAAAGTATATGTATGATATATGCTTTTACATAGGTAACATGCTAGTCATATGACATTAATTACAACATTTAACTTATGGTTTTAATCCACCATGTATTGACTAAAAGCACCATCAAATAGGATTGACCATTTTTTAACATTAAACGTGCATGAGAATGCATGCAAATCTACGAAATGCATAAACTTTGTGCCAAATACGGTTAGGAAACATTTATCAATCATAATAGAAAAGTCCTTCTCTAAAACCAACAAATGTACCAAATGAAAAAGAAAGCTGCATGGCACTAGTGCGTAGGTGCGTGTGGCCCATAACACAGGTAGAACGCTTGATGCCTATCACACAAGTAGCAAGCCATACCCATGCACATGAGCCGCGACACATACTTAGCTTGAATCTAATAAAAAAACCTTATTCCTGTTGATATGGGCCCAGCACACGCTTGTTGTCATGAGTGTGGGCATTCTGGACCGTCGGATTCCGATCAAGCTGCCATCATTAGAACTGGAGGCAGGGGTGAAACACGACCAAGTCACTCGAGCACTGTGGGAGTTTAATCTGACGGTTTAGATTGTTCATCTCATTCTGATGCGTGTAATGACCGGATGCATATTAACATTTCCCTGTTTTTACTTTGTGGCAACCCTTGTTGCCCCAAATCCCTTGTCAACTTTTTCCCTGACCGTTTGAAATGGTGGTATGCAGGAATCCACGAAGACGGGTTCAATAGGTGCGTTCTTTGATATCTTTTTAGCTGATTCCCTTGCCTCTCATGTTGGTAATACCATAAAATGTCCCTCTCTTGTTTTTGTATTTATTATCTTAAGTATCATTGTATTAAATGTCTTTGTGCAAACGAATTTTTTGCACCTAGATGTTTCCAAACTTAGATATAGTTGTTAGAAATGTGAAGAACCTGATTTTAGAAGTCTGCTCATGAATTAATAGCTTTCGCATAAAAAAATTATTGCCTTTGACAAAAAGTTCTGTAGACTATTTATAGAAATTCTTTTTAGTGCCATAGAAAGTATATTAATTGATTTCTAACTTGGTGCTAATTATGGCTTTTTAAACCATTTATGGCCATTGTGAAAATTGTACTCCTTCCGTCCTGTAATAGATGCTCTCATCTATCACAAGGCGGAAGTTTTTTCAATTATGAAATAATTTTTAGACGAACTAATGTCGTCGCAAAAGACGCTAGACATTTATTTAAAAAAGTGGAAGCTATATTTGCGACGAACTAATGTCGTCGTAAAATACGTAAGATGTTTTTTTTAAAAAAAGGAGTTCTCCATTATTTAAAAACGTCTTATGTATTTTGCGACGACATGAGTTCGTCGAAAACATAGCTTTCCACTTTTTTAATAAATTTCGTCGCAAATGTTAATTTTAATTGATTTTGTTTCTTATTTCCATGGGAATTTGGCGACAAAATTCCTTCTTTTAGCGACGACATAGTTTGTCGCAAATACTTTTTGTGATGACAACGATGAATTATTTTTTGTTGCAAATGATATTTTGCGACGAAATTTGAGGTTTTGGCGACAAATATGGGCGTTGCAAAAGCCATAATTTGTTGTAGTGATTCGACCCAGTTGCAGTTCTTATTCATCCCCGGTATTGTTGGTACGAAAAAAAGATGGTATGTGGCAGTTTTCTGTGGACTATCGCGCCTTAAACACTATCACTCCGAAGGATAAGTATCCTATTCCCGTTATTGAGTAGCTTCTGGATGAGTTATCAGGTGCGCACTATTTTTCTAAGCTTGATTTACGTTCTGGTTATCATCAGATAAGGATGCATCCAACCGACATTCATAAAATAGCATTCTGGACACATGACGGTCACTTTGATTTCCTTGTCATGCCATTCGGCTTGACCAATGCTCCAGCCACATTCCAGAGTCTGATGAATGATATCTTTCGGCCCTTTTTGCATTAATTTGTACTGGTTTATTTCGACGATATTTTGGTATATAGTTCCTCTTGGTAAGATCATATTCGCAACCTTCGGGCAGTATTTGGCATTATGGCGGCTCACTCCCTCCTGTTAAAGCGTTGGAAGTGCTTTTTTGGCCGTGATCAGGTGGACTTTTTGGGCCATATTATTTTAGCAAAAGGGGTTTTTGCCGATCCGGCCAAAGTGGAAGCTATGATTGATTGGCCCATTCCTAAGTCACTGAAGGCATTACAGGGATTTTTGGGGCTGACTGGCTATTACTGGCGTTTTATTGCACATTATGGCACCCTAACCTCGCCACTTACCTCTCTGCTTAAGTCCGGGGCTTTTCATTGGAGTACTGTGGCTCAAACGGCGTTTGACGCACTGAAGCAAGCGATGTCTACAACACCAGTGTTGGCCTTGCCGGATTTCTCCCAACCCTTTGTGGTCGAAACAAATGCTTTTGATACTGGGTTGGGTGTCGTCCTCCTTTAGACTGAGCACCCCATCACCTTCTTTAGCAAGGCCTTATCCAGATGCTCTCTCCGTTTGTCTGCTTATGAATGGGAGATGCTTGTCATTGTTCACGTCATCACCTAATGGCGTCCATATTTATTGGGGCGGCACTTTACCATCAGAACAGACCATCAACCATTGAAGTATTTCCATGATCAGTGTATATCTACTACAGCCCCACAACATTGGGTGACCAAACTTATGGGTTATGATTATGACATGGTTTACAAACGATGGGCCGACAATACCGTGGTTGATGCCCTTTCCCGGCGGAGTGAGGAGACAACTCTCTTGGGGATGTCCACGCCGACTTTTCCTTAAATGGCTGACTTGCTTCAAACTTATATTGATGTTCCCGAGGCCGCTGATATATTGGCTTGCCTAAGGGCTGATCCTTCTTGCTTACCTTCTTTTGTTTTGTAGGGGTATTATATTATGTGGAAGCACCGTTTTTGGGTTCCTTCGAGTTCTTCCTTGAGGCGCAGTATCATCTCCTTCTTTCATGACACTCCCCTTGCTGGACATGAAGGGTCCTTTGGCACTTATAAACGTATCAGCCAGAATTTTCTTTGGCGAGGAATTAAAAAGATTGTTCATTTGTATGTTGCGGCCTGTGACGTTTGCCAGCGCGCCAAGGCTTTCACTTCCACACCTGCCGGACTTTTGCAGCCCCTTCCTATTTCCGAGCGAGTGTGGGAGGATGTTTCTATGGACTTTATTGAGGCTCTTCCGGTGGTACAAAGTAAATTTGTCATCTTTGTGGTGGCTGATCGCCTTTCTATGGCTAAAACGGTTGTTGAACTTTATGTTCGAGAGGTGGCCAAGCTTCATGGTATACCGCGGATTTCAGATCGCGACAAAATATTTATATCCCACTTTTGGCATGAGTTCTTTTCTTTACAGAATACTAAGTTTCATATGAGCATCGCCTATCATCCTCAGAGTGACGGTCAAATTGAGGTAGTCAACCGCTATCTAGAGCAGTACTATGTTGCTTTACGGGGGAGGAACTTCGTCATTGGCTCCATCTACTTCCATGGGCTGAATGGTCATATAATACTGCCTATCATACTTCTATGTGTTTTACTCTTTTTGAGGTTGTCTATGGTCGGCCTCCACCCACAGTTCTTCGTTATCTGCCTGCCAGTGCTTCTGTTAGTGAGGTGGACTATGCTCTTCAGACTTGTGATGATGTCCTGCGTCAGCTTAAGGCTAACCTAACGGCTGCTCAAAACCGGATGAAACAGGTTTATGATCATTCTCATAGGGACGCGAGTTCTCTGTTGGTGACCTAGTTTATGTTAATTTATTGCCCCATCGCCAACATTCTTTAGTGCCAGTTGCATCGGTCAAACTCGCCCATCGGTTCCATGAATCCTACAAAGTGTTGGAACGCATTGGCCTTGTCGCTTATTGTCTACAGCTTCCACCTACTTCCCAGTTCATCCCGTTTTTCATGTGTCCCACCTTCGGCGTTATGTGGGGGATTCTTCTCGCCTTTCCAATGATGTTCCTAGGCCATTGCTATTGCCAGTGGACCCACCTGAACTTCCTTCGTCTATCTTCAATTGACGTCGGATTCGTCGTTCGGGTCGTTTGGTGTTTGAGGTGTTGGTTGCCTGGTACAATCACCCTTTATATGATGCGACTTGGGTGTTGGAGGATGAATTCTACACTCGGTTTCCTACATTTACGCCTTGAGGACAAGGCTATAGCGGAGCGTGGTGGAATGTTACGTCTCCTTAGTAAATAGGCTCTTTCTCATTATTTAATAAGGCTGTTGTGGGCTGTTGTTAGGAATAGGTTAATTATTTGGATTAGCTTGATTAAGTGTTATAGGCCCATCAGCACTAGGCTCAACGCCACTATGTAAGGGGGCATCTTGCCTAGTTTGAATAATAAGAAAGAACCCTAATTTTCTCATCTCCTTTCTCCTCTGTTCTCACCTCCTTCTTGCGTCCGACCACTGGCTATTGTGTGCCCATCTAGGGTGCACAATAGTCTGATCGTCTAGAAGAATGCCTGGCGGTGGAGTTCAAATTGTAGAGGTATGGTTAGACTCGAATTGGAAGTATACTTCAAGTTGAAGTAGGATTAGAAGAGTTAGATGGAAAAGAAGCCTTTCAGGCTCGGTTTCCTTTTAACATAAGAGTTCTATCATAGGAGAAAACGGTTGCTTTTAGATAAACTTGACTTAGGTTGAGGATCGACATGACTAGGAAAGGGCGGCCATACTTTTATCAGGATTAGGACTATTTGAGGGCGCCTCTATGAAAGGAGGAGGCCGACCCTCCCAACTTTCACTTTGGCTGACCTCTCTCTCTTCTCTCTCTTATTCTCTCCCGATCCCTCTTCTCTCTTTTGACCCTTTCCGTTTCTCTATCGCCCCCCTCTCTCTTTGTTGGCCGACCAGAAGAGACAAGCAAGGAGGATCGTGGGACGTCTGGAGTGAACTCTAACTGAGAAGGTTTTCAACTAATGGTTCAAGGAATGATGTTTTTACACAATTTTGTCTATGGTCTTGTGCTCATGCAGTGTCTAGATATCTTGAGTTTGGAATCTAACACTTGCGTTGTTCCAACTGACATTGAGTTGAATCATATTAATGTTTATGCTCTTGAAATCTTACTTGAATTATCTGTATTATTGTGCTGAAATTGTAGTAATCAATTGCAATCACCTACCTTATTCTTGTTTTTGTTGCATGTATCTATTATGCTAAGAACCCTGATTTGTGTGTCTTTTCTTGTTGCTACCATCTATAGGTGTGTGACCTTGTTATCTTATTTTAATTGTACTAATCCTTGAAGTTATTGTTTACCTATGAAAGTAATAATCTTGTTATACGACTAGGGTTTGGCACAGGAATTGGAAAAAGAAATTGAAAAATTGAGAGAGAGAGAGAGAGAGAGAGAGAGAGAGAGAGAGAGAGAGAGAGAGAGAGAGAGAGAGAGAGAGAGAAGTATGCACCAGATTTGAGTATTGTATCATGGACCTTGAAAGCCTACTCTTCGGTGAGGGGCCTTGTTTGCCTAGGCCTCTTGCAAACCTTGGCCTGAGCATCCAGCACCATGGGGTGGATATCTTGGCCTGACATTTCTGTTTTACAAATTACAGTAACCAAACGAAGGTCCAAATCTGCAATGGTAGAATTAGAAACAGGAAGATATCTCCTTGCACCAAATCACTACAGAGGTAACAATTAAGTGTCTTAGACGACAGTACCGAACAAAAAGGTCTTTTTTCGAACAAAGGCAATAGAAGCTGACATAAATCAAAGAATAAAAAAAGGTTTTTTTTCAAACAAGGGCAATAGAAGCTGACATAAATCAAAGAATCTCCTAGAATACCTTCTGAATCACTGATCCAAGGAGGTGATGAGACGTCTTCCGATTCACAGATGATCATCGTCTCCATCTTCTCTCCTATCCAATGAATCTGAATGCTCTCATGACGAGGGATGGAACTTTATTCTGAAAAAAATAAATGTTATTTTCTAACAGGACGAGGGCGATTTCTAGCACCACGATCGGTGTCCTCCCATCTCCATTATAATCTCCCTTGTAGGAGCTAAGAAAAGATGAGGTGTGCAGAAGAAGCTTAATTCACCACGTTCCACCGAGAAAATATTCACCCCACTCAACTCTAGAAATCCTAAGAATTTATCACCACTGGAAAAGCTCACGCTGCCTCAATGAAGAAAAGAAGCCCAACCCTAGCTGGCCAAGAAGAAACCCTAGCCGCCACTCTCTCTCTAGCTCTATGTGTTGTGATTGGTGGACGCTTGCACGTGAAGAGGGGATGTTAGAATATACAATAAATGAATAAAGATTTTCCTTTCCTAATAGCTCGAGCTTTTGGAAAACTTGGTCATCTTATAATATCTTCCTTAGCCTTTCAAAAACCATTACTATGGCATGTGTAACAGATGCTCTTTGATACCAGCCATAAATGGTACATTTTCGTTGCTACAGCCATAAATGATGCATTGATTATTTATGAATTGTGATCTTCCTTTTTAACACCCCATCCCTTATTAGAACTCGTCCAGCCTCACCAATTTTCATCACGAACATCACATCACCATCAAAGAGGGCTTGCCACATCAGCAAGAGAAAAGGAAGAAAGGATTGAAATCAGGAAAAAATTACAACTTTACCTAAATTTTGTGGGCTCCACCTCCACGTGGATGTTGGGGATGGAGTTTGGTGAGGAAAACATTTTTCTTACTATTATGTTTCAATCCTTTTAAAGTTCTAAAACAGAAACCATTTACCATCTGTGATTATCTCGTTTCTTCTTTTCCATTGATCAGTCAGCCACCTTCGTGCCTGTTGGCTTCTTACCATACCACCTTCACAAACAACCACACAATAGGCTGCCTGTGAGGCAACCATATTTATAGGCGTGAACGGGAAGTCCAATGGACAGGCCGCCATAGGAATAGAGGAAGAAGCCAACCGGCAGCATGCATGTTAGAGTGTTTTTAAATCTGTAACGGAAAGTTTATTTCATGGTAACGAATGTATTAGAACGGTTACAATTAATAGGCGTCTATCATTATTCTTCATTTGTACAAACCATAGTTAAATTTCTGAATGGCTTTCCCAAACGAAATCTAATTAGGGTATGTTTGGCAACCTTGATTTGGATTTAGATGTGCGATTTTTGGAATCCCGTAATTGAAAGAATCTCGTGTGATTTGGAAATGACAGGGTCCGACCTGTCATTTTGGGCGACCCTCTTGCACGTTATAATAAGAATCATATCATTCTAGGGTGAGATTTTGGAGAAGAATCAAATCACAGCCAAAAAGGAGTTCCCAAACGCAGGATTTAGACAAATCACATGATTCTTAAAATCATAGGGTTGAAATCCACATTGCCAAACGCACCCTTACTGATAATTGCTTCCCAAATGCTTAGAATTTCTTTTCCTGAATGATAACTTCTCCATTTTAGAAGGATTTGAAACGTATAATTTGTGGCAATTAGTACGAATTTTGAAATGTTCAAACCATAAATGAATTTCATTAGGCATTGTGGCTTTTATCAGGCCAGTGGTGCAGGATTATTAATATAGTAGCCACAAGTGAATTACTGCTAATATATACAATTTCCGGATGACTTTCCCAAACGAAATCTAATTATTCCCTAATTGGTGCTGGTCTAATCTGACTACTCTAAAAAACACCACCTCTATTTTGATTTTTTTACCAGATTTTCCAGCTAATGACCCTCTAAATTTATTTAAGATTGTGATTAAGTGGTAACTCTGATTAGATTAATTAATGGATAAATTGTACTTAAACCACTATGAATTAGGGTGAAATTGCACTTAACCCCTATGAATTATAAAAATATGCACTTAACCAATATGCAACTTAATTGTTAGACAATTTTACACCTGCTAGCTCCTACCAATATTATTTTAATTTTAGGGTTTGTGGTACCTAGGGAGACCATGACAAGTAGCTAACTGTTCTTATAGGGAAAGCAAGGCCGGCATATTACCATTATCAATTTTATTTCAATATTAGGGTTAAGTGCATATTTTCATAAGTCATGAGGATTAAGTGCAATTTCGCCATAATACCTAGGGGCAAGTGCAATTTACCCGTAATTAATTTATTTGGGAACATACATGGTATTTCACATAGGACAAGACACTTTTCCACCCCTTAGACGATAATCTCCTTGTTACTTTAAGTTGCAAATTAGATGAAAAAAAGCCGGGGTTGTGAGGGTATGGTTGGTAGAGAATATAACTACTGAAGGTAACTGAAGACTAAATTGGTGGTGATTAAATTACGTGTAGGAATTGCCTCATTGATACACATAAAATATACACATTTATCTGTCCTATTTACCTATTTGCTAGTATAATTTTAATGATAAAATATTAATAAAATGAGTTATTAGTGATTAGGACAGTAATTAAGGGATTAATAATTAATTTGCTCTTAATTAACTAATTTAGGTGCATTAATGGATTTAAATAATTATATTTTTATTACGCGTCTAATTTTGATTTGATTTTATTATTGTAGGTTCAAAAGTGCAGATTGCAGATTAGCATAAGAAGAGTGGATTAGGCGGGTTTTGAAGTGCAAGAGTGACCCAAGATCGGAGATCAAATGCAGAAAAAGATATGAACCATTGATGATCCATTTAATGGGAGACGGGTGCTGCTTAAAACACATGGCGTTTAGATTAGATCCGGCAAATGAGATTTCTACAAACGGGTTTTACTCAAATTGAATTGAATCGGTTCAATTGGGTCTGGTTCAATTTGAAAAAGAACATATAGAAACAACAACCCAAGCTTTCTCTGTCGAGTGTTCTCTTCTCGAAGCAGGCAGCCTATGTTCTGTTTCAAATAGGAATCGAAAGAGGGAAGAGGCATGTTTCGACTAGGCGACGAAGAGGCGGCCGGAATAAGGAAAGCTCAATGAAATTTGGCTTGTGGAATATGAAGAATCGTGTTTGACTAAGAAAGGAATCGAATTTTCCTGGGATTTGGGATCATCTACAACTAGGAAACTGCTGAATTTCTTTTATCTTGGGGCGCCTATATAAGAGAAGAACAAAGGACGAAAAGAAGGAGGCAAAAACCAGGAGAAGAACAAAGGACGAAATTTGGCTTGTGGTTCTGTTTTGAAAAAAATAGATCTTTGCTGGAACTGGTGGACGGTATTTGAGTCGTGTTTTTGGCCGGGAAACGAAGGAGAGTTGAAGGCTGAGACTAGAGGAAGAGATCGAGCGGAAAAGGAGCCGGATTTTGGACTGTTTTCGCATTGTGAACAGTATTGCTACAATGTTATGCGAATAGTGTTTCTGCTACAGTATTCCTGCAATAGTATTATTAATGCAAATCTTTTTCAAATTTGATTGTTCTTATATGATGATAATGAGTAACTAATCCTCGAGTTAAGGCATAAGTGTGAAGTTTTCAATTGCCAATTGAATATCTATTTTGATTTAAGTATGAACTTTAATGTTTAAATTAATTGAGCATTTATTTTGGTAAAAATTAGTAGTATGTATAATTGCTTGATTCATCATTAACGACAGGTATGTTGAATGCTTGTGATTCCCTGCTATTACTAATGAGAACATAGAGAATTAATTCAATCAATTTATTTTGTTATGTTCATGATTAATTTAATTGTCATATCTTCCAATTGCAGTGAATCATCATTCGTTTGCAGTTGAGTTATAATTTAAATCAAAGTATGATATTCGATAGTAATTGAAAATGAAACTTTTTGCCTTTAACACTCCTGGTCTAGAATCTTTGCTACAGAATTTTTGTCTAAGTATTCCTACACTCTTACATTAGTTAAAACATCTTTTTGAATAAATTAAATAGTTTTTAATTAGAAGTAAATTATATTTTAGAGTAAAGTAGAATAATTCTACGTCCCCTCCCTGTGGTTCGACCTTGGACTTACTAAAAATATATTACAATTTGTCAACCTATTTTGGGGTTCGATCACTCATTTATTTCCTGATTTTTCTTAAAGACTTCCGAGGCAACAAAACTGGGACACAAAAAGATCAGCTTAGAACAATCAAGATGTGCAAGCTAGCTTTGGTCAGTGATCTTGTTGTCACTCGACTTGGATAGTCTTAGGAGATCTGTTTTGGATGACAACTGAGCCAACTTATTCTCATTTGTAGGCCGTTTGGTTCGTGAGGTGTTTCAGCCTTGTTACTGAAAAATCCGGAAATGAATAGTATTTTCGGATTTTTCACTGTGGATGTTTTGGTTTTATCACGAACCAAACGGCCCCAAGCCTCTGCAGGCTCACTTCAGGGAAGTTATTAGAGATTTGGGTACACTTTCTTAGCCAAGTGTACCCAAGTTCTTATGCAACATTGACACTGGTAGGGATGCGTCTCAAGTCTCAACCTGCCTCCTCCGTCTATTTGCATCGTTGCCGAAACAAGCAGGTGAGGATGCGTACATTTTGAATTTTTTCATCATTAGTACTTTGTGATTAATTTAGCATTTATTCTGTTTGAAAAAAAAAACTTGGTATCTCTAGTCTCACTTTTCAACAGATAAATTCTCCGAGCTCACAAGTAGTGGCAGCGCCACCGTATTGGTATGAGAGACTTCTCATTGTAGTTCCATAATGAAGAAACAGCCTGGCAGCATGATGATCGCTTTACAATTGTAGGACTGTTAGAGCAACTAAATGCTATTGACTATTTGTGGTACATGGTAGTTGGTTATATAAATTATGCTGAAGGATATTTTTTTTTCTTTGCTAATTCTTTCGGTGCTCTCAGTTGGCCATGCTTCGCATGTATTTACAATGGTTGAGAGAAACATTTATGCATAGTCGTCCTCTGGGGCACCAACAGCCTTTAAGAAACTACTGCAACTCTTATGTAGTCCCAGCAAAATAGGCGTGCAGACTGTTTTCCATGTTTTTTCTCATGCTTTTCTTTGTTTTTTAGTAATTAATTTTTTTTCCTAATCTGAAATTAATAAATTGATTGTACTGCAGCATAAAGTTATGGGAGCTTGGGATTCCAAACTAACATTTATAGACAAATTTAAGCATGGGACTCGTACGTCTATTTAGAAGTCCCAACAAAATATACATCCATATGAATTGCTCTTGTTGTTTTTTTCTTATTGCAGAAATATTTAATATTTGGATACAAGGAATCCTCATTGTATGTCAATATACTGATTGTATTGTAGCACTTGCAGGTGTTTGTGGGAGATTGGAGAGTCCCCAATCAAGTCACTGGTATGTTATCAAGCTTTAGGCTGGCAGTTTTTGCATACTCATTCTAAGTACTGTTGTTGGCCTTCTTGTTATTTGAGATTTCTTTCTTAATATTTTTTTGAGTTTAACAATCCTTATTTATCTTGGATATATGAAGTATTGGAAAACTTGCAACCCAATGGAAATTTGATTAAATGAGGGTAAGTTTTGATTTGTGGACCACTGGAGTTTTGGGTCCTTTAATGTTGAATGGATTTGATGGATGAGGATTAGAGATGGATGGAAAATATGGTCTTAATTTATGCATTTTTTAACAAAATTCACATCTGTTAAAGAATTTATAATTTGGCATTTCGATAAGTCACTTTCCTTTTGCAGATTCGTTTGAAAGAAGAAACATTTTAATATTCCCTGGGAGTGTATGACTAAGGGAAAATGTCAGGTATGGGTGCATGGCTAAATAGACGAATTGGTAGATGGTATTGAACTACTTACAATAAAACATCTGCCAATTGGTTAAAATGTCACTGCAAACTTTGAAGATTTCTGTGCAGAACTGTGTTGAGCTGCAATAGTGCTTGGTTACTGTGGCTTTTGAGGTTTTTGGAGGAGATTCATGACCCAAAAACAAGCAAATCACCTCTCGTTCCATAGTAAAATTCAAGAAGAACTGAAAGTGTGACAACTGATGGTTCAGGATCTACATGTTGAATTTCTTGTTACCCGTTGAAAATAAAAACATTTACATATTGCTTCTAATTGAAATAAATTATTATATAAAATGTTAATGAAAAGCTCGTTGCTAATGTCACAGGTAACTCACCAGCAACTGATCCGAACAATGCCGTAAATTTTGATTGAAAACTTCACTGAATTTGTCTATCTATGTTGGTTGTGCTGCATTACAGCCAACTTGGCTGTGTAAATTTTAAGTAGAACATTAAGAAAGATGCCGACATTGTTATCAGCGACAAGCATGTCACCTCCACGTATCGTGAGCTGATGCACATCTTTGAGTGAAGATTTCACAACCGAAGTCTGTAGTTTCCACTATTGGAAATTAGAGTTTGCGAAGAAGTTTCGCATTCTTGGGAAGGAGCTTTATCCTATTAGTATTAATATGATTGGGTCCTTAAACTTAAACCATCACTTCAAAATTTACAAGTTCTATCGTCCCTGTTCTCAGCTTCCAAAGCTATCAACATTCAAATGTGGATGAAAAAAAATGAGATTTTGATGACAAACCTAACTGATTTTACATGTTTCACTCAATTAATAACTACAAAAGGTAAAATCATATGAAGACGAACTGAAGTAGGATGAGAATCAAAATCCAAAGAAAAATGAAAGAGGTCCTGATCTGTGATCAATGAGCAGCCCCAACCCCAATGTCTCTTTATAAAGATTTTCATCATCACCGGTTTAGGCATATTATCATTGGGTAAAGTCGGCATCACCCTTCTCCATGTCCTTTATTATCGCTCTTTATGCAACTACTTCTTCCTTTGCCTCGGTCGCTTCTCCAGATCCCTCCTCTCACTATGCCACTAGCACCCCCAATTTTTGTGTCGCCTGAAAGCCCACTGTGCCCTCAAGCAGTGCAGCATGTGTAGGTGTGCGTGTTCAACAACATGAGAGAAGATGGACAACCTTGATGAACCTTTCTTAGTTATTATTCTTAGAGTTCATCTTTTTCATTCATTTGCATTAATAAGGAGAATGTGCTATAGTAACAGCCAAGTTGGCTCTGTTAGAGTGTTAAGGAGGCATTATGTCATAGCAAAGTAAAATACATTTTTCAGCTGCCCATGTTTCAATTTGGTATTAAAAAGCTCGATTTGTTTATATTGAAGTACATGCTGAACTTCTAAATTTTGAAGATTACATAACACATTTGTTTGGTTTTGCACCGAGATGGTAAATACATCCCTAAAGTTAAAAATAGCATCAAGAACGAAGATAAGACTGTCGCACAGATACAAAATCATTTATGGTCTTTTAATTGATTGTCTGATTTTGCAATGGATTTGCACGTGCAACACGTGGGCTGCTCCTAGTCTTCTTAAAAGTCTGCCTGAACTTCTAAATTTTGAAGATTACATAACACATTAGTTTGGTTTTGCACCGAGATGGTAAATACATCTCTAAAGTTTCGCTTTCTTGGGAAAGAGCTTTATCATATTAGTATTAATATGATTAGGTCCTTAAACCACTTCTGTGCTTGGATGCCTTAAATATGTATGATGTAACTTGTCTACGTACTTCGTTGCGATTGCTGCTCGGAGCAAGTTATAGGCAAGACAATGCTAGCCCCAGGGGCAGAACCAGGACTTCATCACCGGAGGGACCTAGAAAAAATAAGATTTCTATTCTAATGCCTTGTATATGTAATTTGAATTTTCGGTTGCTTGTGTAAACCTAGGTTCAAAATCTACAATTTCAAATAAGTGGGGGAATACTAAGAAGCAGGTAAGGCCCTCTTGCCAGTTGCAAGGTCTTTGACGCCAAAGAACAAACAGGTGGAGATCAATGATTAGAGACCAACATCAGTCAAACCTGAAACTACCAACTTCCTCTCCATTAAAGCCCACAAGATCAGATCTTCAAAATTCACAAGTTCTATCGTCCCTGGCCTCAGCTTCCAAAGCCATTCAAATGTGGATGAAAAAACTCACAAACCCAACTGATTTTACATGTTTCACTTACTTAAGTACAATAGGCAAAATCATACGAGGACGAACTGAAGAAGTAGGATCAGAATCAAAATCCAAAGAAAAATGAAACCTTGTCTCAATCTGCAAAAACTGAGCTCTGGTGGTGTGGGTTGGTTCAGGTTTTTAGGAAAGACTCAACACCACGGTTTTTGCACCAGGGTTCAGGTTTGGGTCGGGTCAAGAAAAGTAACTTGAGTGTTGTATAAGGTGGGCCGGGGTGGCCAGTGAAGAAACCCAGTATGGCCCAACTACAGAAATCCACATTATATTTGTGGGGCGGAGGGGTTAAAAAAAAAAATACAGAGCCGGGTGTCCCAACAACTGGTAGGCCAAAATCATTTACGTTCTTTAAATTGATTGTTTGATTTTGCAATGGATGTGCACGTGCAGCACGTGTACTGCTCCTAGTCTCCTTAAAGGTCTGCCAACCGCTTTGTGGACTTTTTAAATGTTGAAGTTCACATGTATTTCCACTCGCATTCCATATCCAGACATCAAATGTCTTTTCATGGTTGAATATTAAAATATACTCTTTTCGTTACAAAATACTGTGTACATTTAAGAAAATTTCTATTTTTATTGGACCATGAAAACCCACAAGGAATTCACATGACTTTTTCTCTGTTATATCCCGTCCAACTCGTATGATCGTTCATGAACAAAGTTCTAGTAATTGCTAAGTCTCCTCCAATTTTGGAAAGAGGAAGTCATGTTGATTTAACAAAATGTAAACAATATTTTTGAATAATAATATTTTTAAATGTTCATAGTATTTTAGAACAGAGGGAGTATTTTTTTTCTTAACATTAAATTAACATGGTATCTCTATTCTAGTGGTTTAGTGGTTAGACTTATTGATTTTAAGTGATAGGTAGCAAGTTCAAATCCAAACAAACGTATTATTATTTTTTGTGACATTCTTGCCGGCTAGAAATAATGAATAAAAAATAATTTTAAATTTATAGTTATAATTTTTATAAGGTTTAGGAGAAAAAATATGATAATATAATACCAAAAATATATTTAAAATTTATATCACTAATTTTTTATTAGTCATATCGTATCCTACTTTTTAGGAAAATGGCGTGTCCATATCGTGTCGCCGTATTAGTATCCATGCTTCCTACCACGAGAGCCTTCATAGAAGTGTCTATACGCATGTGTACCAAGATTGTACTAATGCATATCGGAAGAATCATACTTCAATTTCTTTGCAGTTTCACTATCAAAACATCCCCTAAGATCACCTTTATACATAACATGTAAGAGGTTGTTAATAAAGTCAATATAAATTTTTTTGCAAGACTTCCATTCACGGGCTTTTTACATATGATCTGGCGCCAACTTTGAGTTTTCCATATCACCCAGAATCTTTCTCTTTCTCCCATATGACACGGAATGTACCCAAAATACCCTTAGGTTTAGGTATAAGTACCCACACTCTAAATTTTTCAATACTACTCGGAATCTCAGGAAGTACCCAGAGAAGCTCGCGTTCAGTCGGAGAAGAAGGTGTTCCGTCCGGCATCTTCGCCCATATCATCGTCGGCGCCGTCCAAATCGGGAAAAGTCATCTTCACGCCAAAAAATAGAAAATATGAGCGGGACAAAGGGATTTTGATGTAATAGTAGCAGGGAAGCCCACCCAACTACAAAAATTAAGATCTACATGTAAAGAAACACATATAAAGGTCACCCATTGGTGTTCGACCGCTCTTGGATATAAAATAAGAGGATAAAAATGGACAAAAGCGTGAAATAAACATCAGCGAGTGACAAGTTCAAATTATATATCTTTCTGTCATCCTAACGAAATTGAAGAAGAGGAAAAATAAAGAAGAACGCAAAAAAATGGGCAAAAACGGATAAAAAATGAGTGAGTTATGACATTTTGAAAATTGCAGAAAAATCGTGTTGCATATGACACGACTTTACCATGAGTCGTGTCATATACAACGCGATTTATTTGAAATTTTTAAAATGTCCTAATTCGCTCATTTTTTATCCATTTTTGCCCATTTTTTTTGCATTCTTCTTTATTTTTCTTCCTCTTCCACTTCATGAAGATATATTAGGCTGGAAAATAAAGAAAAAATTAGAAGAAATAAGAAAGTGGAAGCTCTTCGCCGCAAAGCTCCTACTTTCTTCTTTTTTCTTCATTTCTTAGCTTAATATATCTTTATGAGGTGGAAAAGGAGGAAAAATAAAGAAGAACGCAAAAAAAATGGGCAAAAACGGATAAAAATTGAGCGAGTTATGACATTTTGAAAATTACAAAAAAATCGTGTTGTATATGACACAACTCAAGGTCAAGTCGTGTATTCGAATACACGACTTGACCTTGAGTCGTGTCATATGTAACGTGAATTTTTTGCAATTTTTAAAATGTCATAACTCGCTCATTTTTTATTCGTTTTCGCCCATTTTTTTGCGTTCTTCTTTATTTTTCCTCCTCTTCCACATCATGAAGATATATTAGGCTAATAAAAAAAGAAAAAAGAAGAAAAAAGAAGAAAGTAGAAACTTTGCGGCGAAGGGCTTCCACTTTCTTATTTCTTCTAATTTTTTCTTCATTTCTCAGCCTAATATATCTTCATGATGTGGAAGAGGAGGAAAAATAAAGAAGAACGCAAAAAATGGGCAAAAACGGATAAAAAATGAGCGAGTTATGACATTTTGAAAATTTCAAAAAAATCGCGTTGTATATAACACGACTCAAGGTCAAGTCGTGTTGTCGAATACACGACTTGACCTTGAGTCGTGTTATATGCAACGCGAATTTTTTGTAATTTTCAAAATGTTATAACTCGCTCATTTTTTATCCGTTTTTGCCCATTTTTTTTGCGTTCTTCTTTATTTTTTCTCCTCTTCCACCTCATAAAGATATATTAAGCTAATAAATGAAGAAAAAAGAAGAAAGTAGATGCTTTGAGGTGAAGAGCTTCCACTTTCTTATTTCTTTTAATTTTTTTTTATTTTCCAACCTAATATATCTTCATGATGTGGAAGAGGAGTAAAAATAAAGAAGAATGCAAAAAAATGGGCGAAAACGGATAAAAAATGAGCGAGTTATGACATTTTAAAAATTGAAAAAAATTCGCGTTGCATATGACACGACTCAAGGTCAATTCGTGTATTCGAATACACGACTTGACCTTGAGTCGTGTTATATACAACGCGATTTTTTTGTAATTTTCAAAATGTCATAACTCGCTCATTTTTTATCCGTTTTTGCCCATTTTTTTGCGTTCTTCTTTATTTTTCCTCCTCTTCCACCTCATAAAGATATATTAAGCTAAGAAATGAAGAAAAAAATTAGAAGAATTAAGAAAGTGGAAGCTCTTCGCCGGAAAGCTTCTGCTTTCTTCTTTTTTCTTCATTTCTTAGCCTAATATATCTTTATGTAGAAGAGGAAGAAAAATAAAGAAGAACAAAAAAAATGGGCAAAAACGGAAAAAAATGAGTGAGTTATGACATTTTGAAAATTGCAGAAAAATCGTGTTGCATATGACACGACTCAAGTTCAAGTCGTGTTGCAATTTTTAAAATGTCCTAACTCGCTCATTTTTTATCTGTTTTTGCCCATTTTTTTGTGTTCTTCCTTATTTTTCTTCCTCTTCCACCTCATTAAGATCACAGAAAGATATATAAATTGAACTTATCGCTCGCCGACGAGTATTTCACGTTTTTGCCCATTTTTATTCTTTTATTTTGTGTCCATGAGTTGTTGAACACTAATGAGTGGCCTTTATATGTATTTTTTTACATGTAGATCTTAATTTTTGTTATTGGGAGGGCTTCCCCGCTGATCTTACATCAAAATCCCTTCATCATATATTTTTTTCATCTTTCCCGCTATTTTACAGTTTTTTGGCATGAAATTTTATTTTTTTCCGAGTTAGACGGCGCCGGCGATGGTTTCAACCGCGATTATGGATGGACCTTTGCCGGAATATCTTCTTCCCCAACTTGATGCTCCCGTAAATCACTAATTTTGGGAAGAATGATGCATTTGGGATACAAAAGGCTTAAAAACGTAAAAGAAGGGCATTTTTGGTACTCTAGGTGCCGATTCCGGGTCATATGGGAGAAAGAGAAAGATTCCGGGTGATATGGGAAACTCAAAGTTAGCGCCAGGTCATATGTAAAAAGCTCTCCATTCACAAGTGATCAATTAAGTTTTATATCTACTAAGGATAATATAGAGTATTTACCAATTGATGACATTTATGAAGAATCTTAGCTAGTCTTGATCCAAATAAATACTCATGGCCGCATCCCTCGTAATCATAAGTAACGTCTTTTTCTAACTATTTTGGGTCCCATTCGGACCTGTTTTGAGCTTATCACTCATTGCCTCATCCGTGCCCCTATAAATTTTTCCCATGTTTTCATTTGAATTAGTTATTACTACTCTCCCGTGAAATTTTTAAGAGAGAGCAAAATGGCACAAGAGAATCGATCAGCGCACAATGTTGTAGTAGATGTTAATGATGCATGGGTGAACTCAATGAAGCACAAGTTGGAGACTTCGAGCATTGATTTGCCCTTCCAAGAGAGATGCACCATCTTCAGGGTGCCACCAAGCATCAGACAGGGTCATCCAAGAGCGTTTAATCCCCACATCATCTCTATTGGCCCCTACCACCATGACAAGAGAGGCCTAAAAGCAATGGACAAGTACAAATGGTGCTATTTGCGCGATCTTCTCGCTCGAATCCCGTCGGTAAGCTTCGAAGATTGCCTCAAAGAAATCAAGGCCATGGAGGCTAAAGCTAGAGGCTGCTACTCTGATGAATTTAAGAAGAGCGACAAATTTGCCGAGATGTTGCTCCTTGATGCTTGTTTCATGATTGAGATCTTCAAGAGGCACAAAGAGGATGTGAAAAAAGATGACCCAATTCGGACCATGCCCTGGATTATGTCCCTTGTAAAAGAAGACCTACTACTGGTTGAAAATCAGCTTCCATTCTTTGTCCTACAACATTTATTTGATCTCATCTTTCATGACACTTCCCCCTCCCTTACCGACCTCGCCATCGATTTCTATAGCGATCTTCTTATCAAAAAGAAATTTGGCAATCCTCTAGCCGAAGTTAATCCGGTCTCTCATCTTCATCATTTGCTTCACATACAGCTCTCACCTTCCAATGAAATTCAAGAGCCATCTTCCCAAATTAGCCATAGTTATTTCTCCTTCCGGCACTCTTATGTCCATCTGAGCCCGCTTGAAACTTCCTCTCCCATAAGCCCACCATCTCCGCGGTCAATGCCGTCGGCAACCGAGCTACACGTAGCCGGCGTCAAGTTCAAGAAGAATGAAGCTGCCACAAGCTTTCTTGATGTAAAATTCCACAATGGGATCATGGAAATTTCACCTCTCTTCATTGATTACAGTACAAACTCCCTCATGAGGAACTTCATTGCATTTGAGCTGTGCAACCCTAGGTGTGAAAACTGCTTCACAAGCTATGCCATTATAATGGATAGCCTCATCAACACGCCAAGTGATGTTGAAATACTTCGTCAATACAAGATTGTTGAGCATGGGCTTGGAAGTGACCAGGATGTGGCCCTTCTCTTCAACAGCCTTGGCAAGGTCAACGTGGCTCGTATTTATTTGCCAAGTTTGTTTCAAGAGGTGAACGACTATTGTGATAATGTTTGGCATAAATGGAGGGCCCACTTGGTCAGGAATTATTTTAGTAATCCTTGGTCAGCTATATCTGTTGGAGCAGGAATTGTAGCATTTCTGCTCACCACCGTGATGACCTTCTTTGTTATATATTCCTACTACCACCCCATATGAGAAGCCGTCCTCTCCATCTGGTTTAGAACTGCTTCCCAGTAATTAGTGTTGTTGGTTTGTATGGTCTTTATGTGTTTCAGAGTCCCCATAACGAAGTCCAATATGTTTTCTTTCCTAGTCACCAGATGGAGATTGTAATTTCATTTTCTTTATCTCGTGTATAATGTTTTCCCTAAACAAAAGTTTCCTTTGTGAATTAAATGTCCATGCACTTTATTTTTTTTGTTTTGCTATTTCATGCACTTTGGTTGTTGGCTTGTTGGTATGCCTCAACTTTTTCTACTTTTTTTTGTGCCAGCTAGTTTCTTCAAAGAAAGCCAGGTGAACGAGAAATCGGTAGTCCCTCCCCATCATAAAACTTTTTAGATCAGATTACCTCGGTTGAGGGCCGGTAAAAAAATGCCTAATGATTGGGGTTTTTTTACATATGGAATGCGACGTCCAGATTTTTCAAAACACATGTGCTTGCAAATGATCGGAGAAAACATTTTGTGCAAAAGACTTAAAACACATTCAAATTATTAAAATTTGGAACCGAAGCTCAAGCCTATATGGCATTCAAAACCATTTGGCTAAACATATAATCAAACCATTTCCATTTTGCCGTTGGAACATAATTCATAATTGAAGTCAATACTAGTTATTCGATTTAAATCAAAGATAAAATAGGATCTCAGGTCGATAGAGACATGGTCCATAATCAACTAATAATTTATTATAATAAATTGTCTCTGACACGCACACATGCCTATCAATTCTCAAATTAAAGTAATTCATATAAGATAAACTCCTATTGCAACTAGCTTCAGATGCTATCACGTGTGTCCCAGCAACTCTTAGTTTATTTCTCTGCTCATGTGGAGAAAAGGTAAAATTGAGTATGAATTTCTCAGTAGGAAAGTTTATAACCAATCATGCAGCATCAAATACATCATACAAGAGTAACCTATATCACGCATTAACTCATTCATAACAATTCTGTGTTTCTTGTATTCTCTCTCTAAAACATTTAAGTATTATAGTTTTTCTCATTCAAACTCGATCTACTCTCAAGGTCTATTCCTTCTGATCACTCTCTTGTAGAATCTACCTTAGCACATACTTTCTTTATTTTGACTCCTATTTGCCATGTCCAACAGATGAGTACCAAAAGGAATTCATGGTTCCTTGCGGTTTTAGTGTGCGGTCACCATGAACTTCGTCACAGCCATGCATGTAGTCATATCCTGATGTAGATTCTTGGGCCCCGAAGATGGTCAATCATGGTATGAGCATATTCTCATTTTGCTCTTGTGTCATCTTGGATACTTTCCAATACCTTCACTGCCGGTCCATGCTTTGAGTTATGATAATTTCTATCTCTTTTCTCATCCCACTATTTCTTTCTATATTGTAGAATTATGACATATTATCCATGCCTAAACACATTAATTCATTGTATTAACTCTTATGGTTGCAAGACAAATCCTTACTTATAGTGTCATATCAATCACTAGGTATTATAGCCCTAGGACATAGACTTATTCCATAACTCCTTGGTATGTTATGCTATTTTTCCCATTGACACAATTTCATTGTCGGTGGTGGTTCACATAACAGCAATTATACTTCTTTTTTTTTACTATACTCACCTTCTATGAGCATTATAGCCTTACTAACCTTATAGTAAAACAAATACATACCAATCTAAACTCTGGTACAAATATGGGCCATCGGCACAATTTAGTGTTAATGAGATGTGTTGGTGCCCCCGACATATACAAATCCGCCATTTTCCAGTCTATTCAATTCACATTCTATCCATGCCAGGAATATCAGCATAATAGCAATCATGAATCATTGTACAATTCATTACAATATGATTTACATACAAATACTCATGTTTTTTCGTTAAAACATACAATGTAACACCCAAAAAATCGGTATATTTACTAAACTGCTATTTTAGGAAACTGGCTTAAAATAGGAAAGTTTAATCAACTCATGTATTTTGATATGAACTGGTTGTTGAATGATTGATGTGATGCATGACGAATTGCTTAATCAATTGTAATACCCAGAAAAATTTGTATTGTTAAGCGGGTGTTGATCGGTGAGATGGCGGCAACTATTGCTATAATGCTCAAGGTAAGCTTTTCATTGCCATAGATTTTGTGCACCTTGGTTTTTGAATAAAAAAATTTAATTGCAAAATTTTTTTGGACGCGATCGATCGGGTCAGTTTTGTAGTCAAGCGAAAGCCTGGTGCAATCGATCACTGGCATGAAGATCGATCGTATCTACTGTGATTGGATTTTAAATTGCATATGATCAGCAAGTTGTGTGGATTATGAGTGTTGTTGCCTAGTAATATTGCTAGTCATTTTGTTAATGGTGTGGTCTATTGGACGAAATACCGATTGGCATGTCATGTGAGTAGATAATTGCTTTCTTATGATCATCATACCTTATTCCTTCACGTGCTAGACCATAGGAGACATCCCCATCGTAATTAGTCCTCGAATGGACATCATTCATGTTATTCTATCTCGTGCTATGTTCTGACCACATAAAGTGGGCACCTTTCTTATTCAAATTGCCTTGAGTCTAGGTTATGCTTGTTCTATTTCATGTAAGTACCCTTAATTTCAAGTCATAGTTGATATATTGCTTCAAAACTATGGAGATTCGAACCTACTGATGTTTCAAAGAGTTTCTTTTAGTCATGTCAATTTGTGGCTAATCGTGTTCATTGTCTGTAAATGGTTGTCTCATTTGGTTAAGGTGAGTGTTAAGGAAATAACATACGTATATGCTAATTAGTATAGAAGAACATCCCTTAAGATGAAGGAAACTAATTAACGACAGAACTTTTGGGTTCTATAAAAGACTTAAGAGTTGAGTTTTGAATGTCAGTAAGTTATATCAATCACGGGAATAAGCTATTATCATTAGTTAATAAAAAAGAATTAAGTTAATTGCTCTCAGCCAGAATTGTTTCTGCTCCAATAGGCAGTAATAAAAAATTGATAATTAATTGTAGAGACATCAGAATAATGTGTGGTTTGTTGAGTTAGAAACTAGACATCCAGGCTACTTTTGGTAAAAATTTTAGAACATGATAAGCATTGTACAAATTGTAGTGATCGTAGGAAATGGGCTGTTGTACATACAACAGTACACTGTATTTAAGGTAGCATTACTACTTATTAAGACTATAGGATTTGGTCAAATATGATATTACTAACCTGATACTGTAAGACTGTGTTGGTAATGTCTGCAATAACTGTAATTCAAGAAAGTGGGTTGCTAGTGTCGAATTCTTCCTTGTGGTGCAGTGCACTACAAGTCTCGTGTCTTGAAAAAATCAGCCTTGAGCCCATGAAGTCTTCGGATAGGGTTTAAACTCTTGAACCCTATCATCTTGTTGTATTGTGACATATTAATCATGGTGTCAGTTGATTCTGGGGATGGTCTTACCTAGGGCTATGCACGGTGAAGGTATTCAGCGTATTGACTATCTGTTGAGTCCTCAGTTATGAGTTATCTGATGATTGAAATAGTAAACTTCCTTGATTACTCCTACGTCAGTCTACACTGATCGAGATATGGAAATCTCCATAGTACGCCTCTGTGAGTCAGATATTGAAAGATGATTGAGTGAGTCTCTAGATGATATAACCTCTCTTGTTGACAACTTGATTCAATTCCATGTAAACTACTTCTCCACTAAGAGTTCTTATAAAGATCTTTTCGAGGTAGAATCATAATATGCTCACGAGCCATTGTTAGATCCATAGTGATCTATGATTATTATTGAACCTTTGTAGTTCAGCCGATGAAGGCACACATACGTTTTTTTTAGATTACAAGATATTATGGAAGGTCTTGTAGTCTCCGCCCATTGTGCCCGTAAACACCGATGAGGCCAGCATCCCTAGACGCACGGTCGGGTTCCTCTAAAGAATCTCTAGGATGTTCTGGTATAGAAGTTCATAGGGGAAGTGGACCGATCTGAAAACAGAAATTGATGTCTCCCTACACTATGGATGTTTGGAGTCTGAACATATTGTTATTTTCTACTTACATGATGAACGTTCGGAGTCTTGAATGATTATTCTGTCCATACCATGAACTGCTATTGTCTTTGAGTATGGTCGATATTCAGGTAAGGTAAACACTGTATTTCCAATTCCTGATTCTGTTAAACTTTGAAATTCATCATTAAATCGTGATGTCTGTATATCTTTTATTCCTTTTATCTGTGGGTTTTTTTTTGCATCCTACTGGGTATTTCCTTCGGAATACTCATGCATCCTCTGATGCAGGAATAAAAAGGGAGTGAAGTTGAGAAGGTATAAATTTCTAGAGCTACTATGGACTGCTGAAGCTTGGAATATAAGAATTCTTTTAAATTTTATATATGATTGCTTTTATTAGACTCGTTGGCCGGTGTCCCAGGACCTGATATTTGGATTATTGAGTTTTTAAATTGCTGTAATAGACTAAGTAGTTTGCTTTTTAATGTTATGTTAAGATTGGATACTTAGATATTTTTTTGTCATATTGATCCTGTACATTCCAATATGATAATTGAATTGAGGTCAATTGAGTATTCGGTAACTCCCTGATCGTTTAAATATAAAACCCTTGTAAGTGCACAAGGCAATTGTACTACGGCGAGTATAAATAGGGTTGTCGAACCTCAGGGACGGATTAATATTTTAACAAATTCAAGAGAAAACAACAGTATTGATTCTAGACTAAGAAGACAATGAACTTTTAACTAAACTAAGTGAGAATTAATCAATATAGAGAAGACCAAGGCTTCTAATCCACCACAATAAACTAGTGTATCGTTTCTCTCTCTCTTTTGAATAAAGATTTCCAATTGCCTAGCATATTCCTCTTAGACATTCACTTGTCAACTCAAAATATAGTGCTCTCCTCTTGGATGTAACACATAAAACAATTAAAACATGGAATTGTGATCTATCTCTCTCGAGTATAAACCAATGAAACTTTATTGATAGATAATACTCAGTCTACTTACGTTTCTCTCGGATACGCAAGTATTCCTCGGATTGAAACTCACAAGAATTCACTCTTGTCTCTCTCGAGTATAAAGAACAAACCTTTAATAAATTAACAATGATTATATAATAAAATTCATACACCAACTAGAGTAAAAACATAAGATGAGAGAAAAGAAACTACACAACCAAATTATTGGGCTTCATCTACGCCTTGGAAAAGTGTTTAGCCTCGCATAGGAAGAGAAATCACCATCATATTCTTCATCTTCTTCTCTCCTTCTCTCCTTTGATCTAGCCTCCAAGGTTGTCTCTAGATTCTCCAAGGTATGTTCTCTAGTAGCCAAAATGTTCTCCCTTAAGGCCTATTTATATGTTTGAAGAGAAACCATGAAATTCCCTTCCAAATTCGAGTCAAAATAGGTCAAAATCGCATTTTCCGTATACGGCAATCGATCGGCACTATTCACCGATTGATCGGTTACTGTTCATGAAAATTTTCTAGTAAATACGATCGATCAAAGGCGATGATCAATTGCAAAAATTTTGATTTTTTTCTCAAGCGATCGATCACCTCATTTAGCCGATCGATCGGTTACTATTCATCATGCAGCACAATTTTCCAATGGTCATAACTTTTTTACTCCGAACTCCGAATTATGCATGGTTGGTGGCGTCGGAAAGCTGACTTCTTGAACATTACCATGAGACTTGAGTCAGTCCAATCAGAAATATACACACGAAGTTATGAAGGTTTAACCATTGAAGTTATGTTTCACCATATTTTTGCATCTTTGCTCTTATTTCTTGCAAAAACCAAAAACTATATTAAAGTAGCAATAATTCTAATCAAACACTAGCATAAATATAAGTTTAGGAGATAATAAAATACATATTTCATGTGTAGATCACTCCCCGAGTCCTGACCTCCTAACTGTATGTGATTGGCTATTTCTGCGCTCTAATCGAGGTCTAAAAATTTGGGCCGTGACATCAATAGACCAACTAGGCAGGTTATCAGGGCGCGAGAACTAGCCTTGGCGTTGGGCTCAACCTGGCGCTGAGGCTGGTCTAGCACCAGGGTCTGAAAACTCATGACGCTAGGAGTGGGGCAAGGCGCCAGGGTATGAGTACGACAAGTCAAGACCCTTACGAGCGATGTGAATCATTAAGATGAAGTTGCACAATGTATCGTAATTGCACATGTAACAGAAGTCGGAGGAGAACCGGGTGCCAGATACACCTGGACGTCAGGTGCACCTTGACTCCAGAGAGGGGACGCGGCTCATGTGGGGCCATGTGTGTGAGACTAGGTGGTTAAGATGCGTGGTACAAGATCTACGTGAGGTGGAGTAGTGTATCACGTACGTGGGACATCGGAGACACCCAACTGCAAGACACGTGTCAAATGCAAAAGCACCTGGGCGTCAGGACCATGTGGATGCCAGGGCTAGGGACGTCTTGCACGTCGGTGACATGGCATGCGGTTGAGGGATCGTGGTGGTTAGAGAGAATCATGGTGGAAAGATAAGATTTGATTTCATAGTTGTAACTAAGGAAAAGATTGTGGAACTACCTCAATTGGTTATGGTTAATTAATAGAACCAATCAGTGATTAGAGGAGAATATTTCTTAGATATTCATCCACCAATCAGAGAGGGACATTCATTTATGAGGGAGTCCAAGAGGTAGGAGAGGAATTGGCAGTTTCCATATTTGTTTATTGAGATCAAGTTGAAGAAAGATATGATTCTAATAAGATCTAGAATCCCAATCAAATTGAAAACTAATAGAGGAGGATGTCCATGCCAATTAGGATTAGGGTTTGAGTTTGGAAGGCAGGGATTATATGAGGTAAGGATCTAAGGGGAGAGATTTAACCTAATTGGAATAGGAAACAAGGTATAAAAGCACCAAAGAGGGGGCCGGCCTCACCCCTTGAGTGCTTGGTTTTTGGTTTTCTTTCTTCTTCTCTTCTGCCTACACCCAAACCAACACCTTATTACTCTTCTCCCTTGATTCAAAACTCATCCAATCCGAAGGAGGAGGGCGACGTTGTGTAGAGAAAGTGATGATCAACGTAAGGAGATGAGGAAGTACTACGAAAGACCAAGTAGGATGGTTTTTCCTACACTTTTCTTCTAAGAGTCCTCTTTGATTATGAAGATCATCTTATGACTGATATCATGTCTTCATATTGGTATTGAAATTGATTCAAGTTCGTTTCATGAAGGAATATTCATGTTGATGTATTATATCTTGTGTTATATTGACAACTGTCTTTGAATTTTCTTGTAAGTACACACGCTAGCACCTAGATGGGACCCCTAATTATTTTGGGACATCTCTTGATCATATTCTTGGTCTTATAAGCTCTGTCATGTTTTGTCTATGTCATATTGTCATAATGTTTGGTTGAGTTACAACAATTCCTAAGCTATATAACTCCAATAATTGGTAAGTGGCACTTATTGTAGTTAGAAAGTGAACTATTAGTATGGAACACTTCAGCTTTTGTGTCATGACCTACTGATCATTCAAAATGGACTTTTCGTGATATGTTAGTTCTCTGACTTGCATGTTCAAGTGTCTAAAATTAGTTGTCTTATTAGTTAATGCCTCTATTATCAAGGATGTAATATCACAAACAGGTTTGGGTGGTAAGAGACACCTTAAGGCATGTAAATTATAAATCTGTAATGGACCTAGGAAGTATGTATTTAATGATAGAGAAACTTTTGTAATCACAACAGAGGGTGATTACCACTGTTAATCAAATTGGATTAAGACTAATGCTCTCGGCTAGAATTGATTTTGTGCTGACAACCTGTGATAAAATATGCATAACTAATTATGTAAAAATCAGAATTAAAAACTAGACTCTCAATCCTAATTACAGTAAAAATTTCAAAAATTAGGTTGAAGTGTTATGACAATGGGAACCGCCAGAAATGGATTGATGTGCATAAAATAGGGTACTGTAATTAGGTCAAAAGGTGCTAATACTTACTAATACAAAAGAATATGGCATAATAAGAGTTTAATAACATTTATTATACACATCTAGGGCTAAAGGGATTGATATCAGGGAGTAATCCAAGGTGACTTTGAGTTATTTAGTTAAAGGGATTGATATCAGGGAGTAATCCAAGGTGACTTTGAGTTTCATTGTCATTGAACTTTACTTATAGCTTGGTGTGAGTTTCCAATTGGAGACCAAACTCTCAAACTCTTTTATCTTGTTATGAATTTGGACATGTGGTTCTAGTATTCACTTGATTTTGGGGGTGTTCTTATCTAGGTCTACGCGAGGTGTAAGTTGTCAAATGTATTAAAAGCCTATTGATACTCCTATTGTGAGTCATTTGTTGATTGAGATATTGAAAATCTCATTAATACTCCTGTGGTGAGTCATATTCTGACAGATGTTAAAGTCTCATTTGTACTCCTAGAGTGAGTCAAGTATTGGTGAATGATACCTGAAATTCCAGTGTTGCAACCTCTGTCTTATGAGATGTTGCTCAAATTGATATTGATTGTTTCTTCACTAGAGACCTTGCAAGGATCTCTCCGAAGTGGAAACGTAGTATGCTCAGAGAGCCATTGCTAGATCTTGCGAGATCTCCGATTATTTTTAGAACCTAGTAGTTCTTGGCCAAGGGAGGCATATATGTATGTTAAGACTATGAGATATTACGGAAGGTCTGCAGTCTTCTCCCATTGTGTCCATAAGCATTGATGGGGTCAGCATCCTAGACGCATGGCCGGGTTCCAAAGGGAGAACCTCTAGGTTGATTCTGGTAAGTATCCACTTGCGAATGGTAAGATCAGTTAGGAGAAATTGAAATCTCCTTACACTATGGATGTTTGGAGTCAGTCTTGATTGAATATCTTCTCCCTACACTTGTGGTTGTTCAGAGTCATTATGATTATCTTTTTTTTCCCAATATTTGCGAGTTGGAAATGCTGTTGATTGATATTATAACTCAGGTAAAAGAAAACCTTGTGTTCAGTGACCATTGAATATTCTCACTACCATCTATTGTGTCTTCTGTCAGTTTTTATATCCTATTGAGTATTTCTGTGGAGTACTCATGTATTTTCTAATGCAGGCATGAAAAAAGAATGAATCAGGGCAGGTCGCAGTTCTAGGAAAAGTTGCTGGCTGTGCAGGGCAAAAGATTGCAAGTTATTCATTATGTTGCTTATTGTTGAACTATTGTGGAATGTGGGCGAGTGTGTGCCAAAACTTTTATGACTTTTAGTTCATTGACTATTTTAATAGTTGTAATGAGATTAATCAGGAATTCTGGATTTTCATTTCATATATATTAGTAAGGTTTGTTTTGAGACTAACTGAATGTGTGGTGTTGATTGCACATCCTTTTGAAATGTCGTAATTAATGGTTTGATCGAGTATTCGATCACGTCCCGGGTTCTTAGCCTCAAGAACATTGGTATTATTGATGACTTCCGCACTTTGATTGAGGTCTGAAATTTCATGATGTGAAATATTAACATCATATCATGCTATCATCATATGAAAAAATATATTTTCATCATATATTTCATTCATCCAATCATTTTTTATACAATCACGTGGCCTCATGATCCAAGCATACATAAGTCTTACTAGAGACATATAAGTGCAACTTTATCGTGCTAAGTAGCCATAAAACTTATTAGATCATAATAAATTATTTAAATAGCATTCAAATAATCCTCAAAAAGGTATATTTTACACCAGTCAAGGCACATCACAATAAATACAATCTGAATCTCATGATTTGATCATAGAGAAACTCAAACCGAAATCTTCTTCTCCTTCTCCCTCAAACCCTAGTCTTGTTGCCTCCTTCTTGTCCTGAAATGTGCAAAGAATAGCTTAATTAGGGTTAGAGTTCTTTTTATACCCCGAACTTAAGTCTAATCACATTAAAATATCATACGGACTAATTTGCCCCAAAACATTGACATGACCATCAACACCATTTTGTTTTGGTGCCTATTTGTTGGTGGTTTGCAGAAATCTGATTTTAGTGTTTTTTCAACTTACAATTTTTCTAGGTATTACACCGAATTTGCCTTAAATTGAGTCTCATTTTGCCCAAACTTAGTAGAATTGCAATCAAGTTTGTTTTCTAATTAAAATATTTGGCTAGAGGTAGATTGTGTCCTAGTTCCCACAAAATTACCAAAATCTACCTACTATGAGAAACCTCTATTTTGATATTTTGATCGAACTTTTCAGCTATGACCCTCTAAATTTGTTAAAAACTATGATTAAGTTGTAATTGGGATTAGATCAATTAATTTATTTGGGGGCAAACATGGTATTTCACAAAGGATGAGACACTTTGCCCAACCCTTGTTGATAATGCCCTTGTTACACTTTCAATGTGCAAATTAGATGTAAAAAAGCCCGGGTTATTAGGGTATGTTTGGTATAGAATATAATTAATGAAGGTAATTGAAGACTAAATTGATGGTGGTTAAATTACATGGAAGAATTTCCTTAAAAGGCGTTGATTGAGTAGCTATTCACCTTCCATTATTGGCCACCGAGAATCATGACATCATTGCTTTATTCAAACCTATCTTTAGGAGGTTCATATTATGTACATCTCATTAATATTAATTTAACTAGGATTTTGAAGAGAGAAGGAGAATAAGGAGAATTTGCCTTCAAGTTTCTTGAATTTGAGGTAGGATAGCTAAATAATATTACATTAGAGTCAATATCTTGGCTTGGACTATCAATTATATAGACTATAGGAATTACATGCTAAAAGGTATTGCCTATTTATGTATGGATTTGCAAGAATTATTGTTAATTGTATGCTTAGAAGTAAGTAATCGGATATATATATATATCTTAATTATAGAGATTTATGTTATATTGATGGACCGACAACATACAATATGCTTATGAAAGAGCAAAGCAAGTCTCCTATGACCTGAAGTAATGATTTGATGATGGATTCTATCATGGAATGCTTATGTTAGGAATTTGAATCATGTTTATCTATGGATCAAGATTTATGATACTTGAAGTAATATTAATAATTAGGTTGCTAACTATGCTTTTGATTATCATATTGTAGAATTAGAATTATTCAATAACCAAATAGAGAAGGGGAATTCTATTTTTCTAGGTTATGTCCTTTGTTTGAGTCAGCGAGAGTAGCCAATGACAAGACATGTGTCAATGATTGACTTGTTAGTGAACTATAGATTCTAGTTTGCCAATTAAATATGAAGACGTGAATATGCCATTAAGTAGATTATCTTATAGTGTATAAGAGGTAGTATGTTTAGTTGAATCCAGAAATTTTTTTGTGAATTCAAAGATAGCCATCCAATGATAAGTCATGGGTCATTGAATGACTTGTCTGTGAAACCCACAATAAGTAGAGTGAGGAAGTAATGAAAGCATGAACCTTAGGTTGTACAGATAGCAAACAATGAGGTAGTAATAGTGAGTTGTCTTGAGACCAATGGGATGGGGACAACAAACTTAAGCATTAGAAATTAATAACAATGTCATAATCGTCAATAGGACTGAAATAGTGAGATTAGGAGGAATGAGAGCTAGACTCTTAGGTTTCAAAAGAGGACTAGGACTAGCGGAAGGATAAAGGAAGAATCCACACACAACAATTCTTATTGTTGAGGAAGGAATCAATTTCTCCTGCCCTCCCTGTTATTATGAAAAGCCCAAACTTGTAAAGTGTTGTGCAAATTGGCTATCTCCACATACGAACTTGTATGCTCCATTTGTTGTCACTTGTATGACCCATGATATCTATAGTAATTATAGTTAAGAATGAGATGGGGCCTCATTTGTTGTCATTTCATTGTAATGTAGGCTCCTTTCGGTTGTTGGTTGTTTATATACCAAATGGTCACTAACTGGAATGTTTGTTCAAACATGCCATTCAGGCCCACATTCGGTTGAATGATTGAACGTCTACATGAAGACATTCATTGATTTCCCCCAAATTCAATCAAATGGCTAGTTCATTCCCCATCAAAATGCATTTTACATTCCCCCTCTGTGTAATGAGTATAGGAAGCTCAATTTAGGACTAGGAATGATGTTTTTCTTTTGCTTTTTCTTGATAATATCTAAGAAATAATAGCTAAACATGAATATTGTTGTTTGGATGGATATTTGGGGTACAATGAGACTGAATTACAGTAAAAGATTAAGAGAATACTCCTTTTACATGCCATTTTGGTACATTTCCTTATAGAAAATGTCATTTAGATTGTGCAATGCACTAGAAAATTTCATAGATGTATGCTTAGTATTTTTAGTAATATAGATGAACATTATCTTAAAATATTTATCAATGACTTTTCTTTTTAGGGTATTCTTTTGATGATTATTAATCTATCTTGCAAAAATCTTAAATAGGCACAAATCAAAGAACCTTACGTCCAATAAGCAAAAAACAACACTTCATAGTATCCAAAGGAATAGTCCTCAATCATATTGTTTATAAATAAATTAAGATTGACTTGATTACCCATTTTCCTACCCAAAGACCATTAAGGATGTTGTGCAGGACTTTATAGGAGGTTTGTAAAAAAAATTAAATAAAAGTGTAATTGTACTGAAAAACCATAATTATTTCGACTTTGGTAAGTGTTGGATAGATAAAAATGGTTAGTAATGATCTTAGAGTCTTACTTGACTTAGGAATATGATTTAATGAAGTAACTAAAATTGGTTTCCATTTTCAAACTAGGATTCTGAATGTCCAACCTGGTGCTGGAGTTGTGCATAGTGCCAGGGTCATGTGTAAAGCCATGCCTCGCGCCAGGGTTAAATAAGAAGATTATGGGATAATAAAAATTACAAGGGAAGATACATTCTTAATTGAAGTAGGATTAGGTGAAGTGTAACATGATGGGCTAACCTAGACCAGTTTCCATCAGAATTATGAGTCTGGTCGACTAAGCCTGGTGCTAGAAATATGCTTGGTGCCAAAGATGAGACTCATAGATAAGTTTGAAGAATTTGTATATTCCTACTTGGAGTAGGAATGGAGTAGTGTTGTATAGTGGGTTAGCTTAGAACTAGATTCATCAAAAGCTAGGAGTCTGAACATCTAGAAGAATGTTTGGAGCTGGAGATAAAGAGTTGCAGAGGAGTGGATTGACTCAATCTCCGACATGATATACTTTGAGTTGGAGTACAATTAGGAAGAGGAATCAGATGGATGATGGGAAAAGAAACCTTGCAGGCTAGGATACCGTTGGGCGCTAGAGAATTGTTATAGATAAGCATGTTGCTAATAAATAGACTTGATTGAAGTTGAGGATCGATACAAATAGGAAAGCTCCTAATTGGCTCATAATAATTAAGATTAACTCATATAGGATAAGGAGATTACATTCCAGTTAAAGAAGGAAACCTACTTGGTTAGGACACCCCTTGGCCATCATGATTAGTTTTAGAGAATCCTTGTAGTTATAAACTTACCAGATATGGATAGACTTTAAACGGGATAAGGATGAAGACCTACCAATTGGAGTGGGGGTGGCTGGGCATCCTCTATAAATAGAGGAGTCGGCTCCTTCTTTTTCCACAACTCTCTATTTTTCTCCATATTGCCAACCCCCTCTCTCATCTCTTTCTCTCTATCAACCCCTACTTTTTTCTTCTCTCTTATCCTTCTCTCTTGCTGGCCGACTTGAAGAGGCGACGAAGGAGGTGCATAGGATGTTGGAATTAAGGTGAAGCGAGAAGATATCGACAAATGGTTTGAGGTACGATATTTTTATGCAATTTTTTCTATAGTCCCATTCTTCAACAATGCAAGATATTTTTATGCAATTTCTTGTGTTCGAAGTTATATACTTGCGTGTTTCTATTGATGTTGAGTTGAACCTCATTCATGGTTATACTCTTGTGACTTTGCTTAAATTATATGTATTGTTGTCATGTTAAAATTAATGTAATCGATTGTGGTTGCTTACATGATTCATGTCTCTATTGCATGTCATGTGTTAAGAAAGAACCTTAATTTGTGTTTATCTTTTCGAGTTGCTGCTATCATCAAGTGCAACTTTGTTGCCTAGTTTTAGAAGTTTTGATTCCTAAAGTTAAGACTTATTTAATCAAGGTTATAGCATTGCTAAATGTCCAGAATTTTACTAAGCATTATAGTCAGTCTCGAAATAGTTTTTCATTCTCAGCCAGACTGATTTCTGCACTGATACCCTGTACGATTCCCAAAAAATAAAAAAATGTCATAAGTTGTGCCATGTTCTAGAATTAAAGGCTATCTCCAGTCATTTTCTCCAGTCCATAAAATGTTTGTATTATTCTTGGGAGGCGTGTCTTTCCACCCCTTCTGCTTTGGACAGATTTTGTATTCTCGAATTCTACTATTCTAGATAATGTTCGTAGCCCATTGTATCGATCAAACCCCTATGTTCAATCATGTGTCACTCCCTACATATAATTATGTATCATATGATGAATACTCTAACTATTAATTGTCTATGCTGAGGTGTTATAAAAATATCTTACAATATTTATAAAAAACAGTCTATCTCCATCGATTTACATATTGATAGTTTGTTTATTCCCAATACTCTATTGACCCTTTATGAGGCCTTAATCTACTAATAAAAATTAGTTCTACCATTCTGATGTATTTTTAATTAATTACATATGATTTATAATTAAAATTCAGTAGTACTAAAAATCCTACAAGTATTCTCAGCTTGTCACAAAACCATGATCAATCAGTGTGTAAAGTCTTAAATTAGTAACCTATACATATACGAACAACTGAGAGACATTATTATCTATTAAAAATATAATAGCTATGAGTCTTCACGTCATGAACCGGTTTTTAAGTTTAGAACCTATTGTTTCATCAACTTTCTATCTTTTCCATGCACCTTGAATACCAATTTAAGATTCAAGCCTTCTATCTCTCTTAAAGCTATGATGAGCAGCATTCCTTATGTCTTTTATGAGGTTTCTTACTTAATATAATTGCATATAATGCTTCTGTGTTTGCTTGAATGCTTATTGAAGTTTTATCCAAAAAGACGAATTCCTCAAGGATTTGAGTATCTCTGTAGTTTGCATTATGAAATACTCGATCGAAGTCTCCTCAGGGATTGATGTATCTCTGTAGTTTTCATTATGAAATACTCGATTGAAGTCTCCTCAGGGATTAGCATATCTCTAATGGAAATTATAATATGCTCAATAAGCCATGCCAAAAATATTTATTTTGCGAGGTCTCTGTATTTATGTTTGGGATTACCGTATCCCTGCATTATCAAGACACCACATGCACTTTTTTTAGATTATTGAGCATCATAGAAGGCTTATACAGTCTTCGCCCATTGTGTCTATGAACACCGATGGAGCCCACATCCTAGACTCATTGCAAGGTTCTTATCAAGGACTCCATAAGTATTGATAATGCTAAGAGTGAGTGAATTTCTGCTATCAGATCATTGCCACTCGCAAGTAGACAGTACACCCATTCAAATGTAAAAACCTTGCAATGGCTTATATCAATCATCTCTTTCAACTGCCTTATAACATATTGCAGATTCATGTTACAACTACTTCCGTTGAATTGTATTATTCTTAAATCATCTTGTTATATGCTATTACGGTTTTGCATTCTACTAGGTATTTCTATAAAATACTCATGCATCCTGCGATGCAGGTTTAACTGCTGATAGCTTGTAGAGGAGAGCTAGACTTAAAGGTGGATTTGTAGAAGAGTTCAAAGCTTAGACTTTATAATTGCAGTTTATTTTGATGATTTTGTAATAATGGCTTTTAGACCATTAGAGAACATAACAGCTTATTATTTATTGTTCATTTTGGATTTTCATTTATAAATAGTCCGTCCTTTGAGAGATTGTCATTTTACACTTCTCATTATGTTTTTGTGAAAGACGGCACGGCTACATATGACACCTCAAGTATTCAGCACATTTTAAAGATACACACTCCGATAAGAGCTAAAAATTTGGGGCGTGACAATACATTGTTTAATCTTCTATACAAAGACACTTCCTTTGAAAGGATTGATTCTTCTGAAGAGGCTTTGTGCAGCAAAAAGACGTGGTCACTTGAAACCCGATTACACAACCGCCTATTAGAGCCTACCGTTTGAGATAATATGTGATCTAGCATCCTTACAGTTAAGTTGTTTTAGGGCACAAAAAAGATAGCAAGCCCTATTGGTGAGGATGTTGGTGGCATAGACAGAAATGTGCAACTCTCTGGCTCTTTGACATCCTGTCATCGACACCCTATGGTGTTGGTGAGGTTGTTGATGGACCCCCCCAGCTTGTCAAAAAAACCTAAAAATAGAATACAATAACATGTTTTAAGCTCAACATCAACCAATGTTTTTAAACCATAAAGAGTATGGATTTCCATCTCCCTAAATATTTTCATAATCCATGAGAATGGATCCATCAAGACAGTAGTTTTACTCGACAATCATTATGCATTCAACCATCCAAGTCCACACAAGGCTTACTGATCATTTCAATATAAGAACCCTTGCAAGTGCACAAGGCAAATGTACTACGACGAGTATTAAAAGGTTGTCGAACCTCAAGGATGGATGAATACTTTACCAAACTTAAGAGAAAGTTGCAGTTTTTACTTAATCTAAGAAAGCAATGAACTTTAACTACTTTAAACGAGCTTTAACCAATACGGGGGAATATCAAGGCAGCGAATCCCCCACTAGACATGCAATTACTACTCTCAATTATTATTGTGTACAAGTCAATATGATATGGTAATTCGTGTTCTTGGTTGGACACACAAATTACAATGAATTCACTCACGTTCTTGGTCGGACACGAAAGTTCATCCACTATCATATAATTAATTCTATCCTTGGTCGGGCATAAAATCAATCACAAACCTGTTCAGGGTTAGATACAGGGATTAAAAAGATCTAATTCCATTCATGATCAATCAAGTCTATGGTCAAGCACTAAAAAAAAACTCATGAAATCGCATTAAGTATAAATCATATCAACTCTATTAAATTAAACTATCAAGAGTAGTAATACACATCTAGGACTTAATCTAGCCTTGACAAAGAATTTAGCTAGACATAGAAAAAGAGAAAAGAAAAGCCTGATTTGATAATTGGCATAGATCTCTTCTTCTTCTTTGGCTCTAAAAGACTCCTTCTCTAGCTCTTCTCTAGCCTACAAAATCTATTATCTCATGCCCAATACGTTCCCTTTAAGGCCTATTTATAAGGTTGGAGAGATAACACGCAAAAGCCTTCCAAATCCCACTCAAAATAGGGCTATTTTTAGGTTTGTCGAATGCGATGATTGATCGCATAACTGGCCGATCGATTGCATGATTCCTTCGTTAATTCCTACCGCACACCGATTGATCAATACAGATCTTTGTATGCCGATCAATCAATTTTACTGTATCACGCATATATCAAAACTCCAGTAGATACGATCGATTGCTAAATCTGCCGATCGATCGGTTGCTGTAGACTCAAAGTTGAAAGTTCCAGTAGATAGGATTGATTGCGAATCAGTTCGATCAATCGTTTCCTTCATTCACGTTCTGTTTCCTAGCGATCGATCGCCTTATTTGCCGATCTATCGTTGTTAGTGTTTATTCCGCACTACAATTTTCCAATGGTCATAACTTTTCGTTCTGAACTCCGAATTGCGTGCGATTGGTGGCATTGAAAATCTGACTTCTTGAAATTTAACATGAAGCTTGAATCAGTCTAATTGGAGATATGAACACAAAGTTATGAAGATTTAACAATTAGAGTTATGTTTCACCACATTTCTGCAAAAACCAAAACTTCATTAAAGTATCACTAAATCTAATCAAATACTAACATAAACATAAGTTTAGGAGCTAATAAAATGCATAATTCATGTATAGATCACTTACATCTTGGATTATGCCTCCGCCTTGACCAATATTCAGTCAAGCCATTAAGATAAATAAGATCATGCTTCATACGCATTCAAGGATCATGGATCATGTAAACAAGCATCAACAAGTTTCACAACATGGTAGTCCATGCCAATCACATGACATACCAAATAATTTAGGATTAGATGCTTTCCTACTTAAAAAACTTGAGATGAACCGCTTCAAAATCCAAGCTTTCTTCTTGATTTCTCCAACCCTGGCCTCCACTCCACTCTAGAAGGTTTAGGTTTTTCAAAATTTGCCCATAATAGAGACCATCAGGTATTTATACTCTAGAAACTACAACGATGCGATATAAGGAACCAGACATAATTTCCCTAATAATCAACACCCTGATCATCAACACCCTGTGGTGTCGGTGATGGTATCGATGTCCCAGAACCTTTACTTTTCGATTACCTAAATTTCTAGGGCACTACAACCTCCCGTCCTTAAAGGAATTTTATCCTCAACATTTCAATAACTTGAATGCTACTTCCGCATATTCTCTTCCACCTCCCAAGTCATATTTTCCACATTTTGGCATCTCCAATATACTTTAACCATTGGGATTCTTTTCCTACATAGTACCTTTCCACCCAAGATTTGAACTAGCGTTTCTTTGAATTTGGTACTTTCTTTGAATTTGGGTTCCAAATTTAATGCTTCAATATCCACTATCGGGCAACTTCTTCTCTTCTTGGCTTCCAGTTAACATTGCCAACTTCTGGTCATACCTTCAAAAGAAAGGAAACACCAATCCTCTTCCATCTGCAAGTTCTCCTTCCAAATCTTCATGGGAGTGTTTCCTTTGAGATACCATAAATGCAACTCAAGACTCTTATCTTTCCTTCAAGATAGTAGGTATACATCTGTCCAAGGTTAATGGTTTCCTTTTCTAGCAATTCATATATATTCTTCTCAATTCAATCGTTCAATTCTTCTCTTCATTGCATAACCCAAATCGACCTAACATCCTAATTCAATTACGAAATAAGCAATGTATTTAATCAAATCATTCATCTATATATGCATTTACCACATGCAAGTCATGCATTAGATATGTCAATCTATTGTTTCACATGGTTAATTCTTAAAGTACAAGCATACATCAACTATATGAGTCACATTTTAAACAATTCATTTAACGGTTGTCATGTTTCCCTTCCCATGAAAATGTCATTCGTCAACAAATTGTATCACATCCTCCTATGATTAGATAACTTCGCTTAACTCTCTCAGTCAAAGCTTTACACTCTCTCCTTCAAAGGAGGTGATTTCTAGGGCTAAAAGACTCTTCTTTCATCCCCTAAAGTTCTCTCCCACTCAATTAGGTCATACGTTGCCTTAGAGAAAAGAATGTCTCAAATCGGAAGCCAAAATACCATCAAGCCGCAACTTCTTTTAATGACCAATCGATCGTCTGCACCATTGTGCCAACCATGAATAGCTCAATTGATCGCAATAGCAGAGCAAATAGGTAAAGTATATTGCAAGTTGCTGGGAGTGTGTAAGCATCATTAGCTAAAGTTGTTGTGTGTTTTAATACATAAGGACATGTTTTGCATTATTTAGCTAAAGTTGAATGCATAAGCTAGTCAATATCAGTTGATAATCATACTTATGAGTGTCTAAGAATCATTAACTGTCACGCCCCGAAATCCCATACCTCGATCGGAGTGTGAAAGCCAATAAATGAGATACAATTCGAGGTAGAGATCCCGGGCACGCAACCGAACAGTCAATTTTCCAACCGATTACAATCATCTCAAAAGGATGTGTAACCGATCATGCCCGCAATCAGTGTAATACAATAACAGACATCAATAAATAATATGAAATGAATTTACTTTATAATAATCCATTTAAGAAAGTCAAATAAAATAAACCTATAAGTATATGGCACACAATTACCAATAATGTCATAAGCATCAATCAAAGCAAATAACTAAATAGTCTTTAAACTCTTCTCGGCGCCTGCAATCCGCCTCTCCACTACTGCACTTCCTAATCTCAATTTTCATTTGCGCCTGCATCAGAGGATGCATGAGTATTTCATAGAAACACTCCATAGGATGTAAAAACCCACTGAATTAAAATAAGCAGTATGAAGAGAATAAGAATAACAAAGGATTGTGAACATCTCACAACATCTAAACTGAACCGAGGTATATACACCTGCAAGGTTAGTCAAAAACAATTCCAACTCGCAAGTATAGGAAAAACATCAATAAGGCTCCGAACAAACATATGTCTAAGGAGAGAATAACAATCATATTAAAGGCTCCAGACATCTAAAGTGAAAGGAGTTACAACTTCTGCTCGCTAAATTGGTCACTCGCAAGTGACTAAAATAATATACCAGAACCACCCTAGGGTCCTCTCTTTGGAACCCTGCCATGCGTTTAGGATGCTGGCCCCACCAGTGCTTACGGACACGATGGACGGAGACTGAGGACCTTCCGTAATGTCCACAATCTAACGTACGTATAGTGCCTCCCTTCGAGCAGTATGGAATCGCAACTTCATAAATATAAGTGACCTCGCAAGATATAGCAATGGTTTAATTGAGCATACTATGAATCCACCATGGGGAGAATCTCGCAAGATCTCCAGTGGAAGAAACAATCATGAAATCAATATGAGCAATATCTCAAAGGAAAAGAGATCGCAACACTATAAGATCATAAGGTATCTCTTACCAGAATAGACTCTCTCATGGAGTATAGATAGAAGTGTCAAGATCTTTGGCCAACAAATAGCTCACTCATTGGAGAAGCATAGAATGACAAGTTTCATAAAGACATGTAATTCACTCTTTGTATCATAAGAAAATCCAAACACTTCGAATAACATTAACTCACCCAAGGAGTACCATACAATCAATACATACCTTTCATGCTCAGCCCTAGATAGGAATTCCTTATACACATAGAAATTCTATAATACAAATATCAGAGATAAGAAATCAAAGAACTCTTAGATGATTTGAATTCCAAGTGGAATATCAAACTGACATCAACGCTTTTAAGATAGATATTTATGAATCACTTGTTCAAAGGATTATCCCTCCTAATTAGATTACTTCTAACCCAATTCTTAGTGTGATATTCCATAAGTATATAGTCCAATTATTGGTATTGACACGTTAGGCATTATCATATCATATTTCATGATGTTATTTGTATACTTAGTGTTTTCTCTCAGATTCAGCTCACTGCCTCCTACACAATAGTCCTCTTCCGATGGCAACTGTGCTCTGTATAGTAAGCCTTAGCCTCTAAAATTTTTACTGATAATACCCTCGTAAGTCTAGTTTCTAACTCATGATTTTATATTTTTCAATTTGAATTAGTTATGAATTATTTACTACCAACTGTCAGCACAGAAACAGTTCTGGACGAGATTAAGGCTCTTAATTAAACTTGATTATCTTACTTAATAACACATTATCGATGATAATATATCATTAACAGACCATATACTCCCCTCCTAGACCAATTACAGACCCTAGGATAATCTGGAATTACTAAAGTACACACCTTTCTCATGTTCCTTTACGTATAATATAGTTTTAACTATTAATACCTCTCAAATAAGACCTTTAATGCAAGACACACATTAAGACACCAAAACTCAACGTGGATCATGGTCCATCAAGAAATATCAGAACTTCTAGTCTCTGGAAAATAAATAAAGCATTAGACTTTTGGTATGAATTCTCATCTAGGAACGGAACATGAATGCACATACGATTATAATGCACTACACATAGAAATAATGACACAATTCATTCATCTCACAAGAATCCACACAATACACTAAGGTGCTGAATCAAAACACTTGTTAATATCATATAATTATAATAGAGAAGAGGGGAAAAACCATCCTACTTAATTCACCGAAGATTCTGCCTTTCTACGCGTTGTTCGTCTCCTCCGCTTCATCCAAAGCTCCCGCTCCAAGCTCTTGCAAACTCCCACAAGAAGAAGCCTTATAGGAAGTGGGTGAACGTGGAAAGGAGAGGGGGAAAGGTCTCTGGACGTTCTAGGGCTAGGTTTTTGCAATAGCACAAGCCAACTCTCTATGGTTTATATAGAGTTGGGGGAGAATCCCTTCTTAAATTAATTTTCCAAATTATAGACATTTCCCACCAATAAAAAGGCCTCAAGATCCTTCTAGAGACGTGCAAATTAAGTCCAATTGAGATTTGGTATCTTTCCCATACAAATCCACCCCAAAAATAAGCTAGAAATTGCAAAACCACAACCGGCAATCGATCGGCTATACGGCGATTGATCGTCGTATGCGTTATTCTACACCACCGCATTACAGCCGATCGATCGCAATTATTGCAAATCGATCACTTTATACAAAACAAAATAATCAAAAATCACAGTAACTACGATCGATCATTTTGATAAGGCGTCGATCGGTTCAATTTGCCGATCGATCGTTAGTTATGGTGATCGATCGCAGCTTCACACAAACAAAATTCAATTTCTCATAACTTTTCACTCCGAACTCCAAATCACACATAGTTGGTGGCGTTGGAAAGCTCTTCTCACCAACTTTAATTCCCATACGGTAAAACACAACCAAATCAAACATTAAGACAAATTTTGGTTTTAAAATACTTACTAATTTTTCGGGTGTTACATTAGCTAAAGTTGTTGTGTGTTTTAATACACAAGGATAGTTTTATATGTGCGCTCACTTTGTCAATTCAATCCAAGAGAGTTTAGATGATTAGAGGGATCGACGATTGGGATTTAACTATCCTAAAGCACAAAGAGAGTTATAAGCCTCAAGGGAATCTCCGGAGATAAACCAAAATTAGGGTAAGAATCCACCCATAATCCGCCAGACCTCTAAATAAAATGACCATATCTCCTCCCCAAACTCCGATTGATGCAAACTCAGATGCATCGTAATCTAACACGTAGGGATACAATTTCATGTATAATGGACATCTCCTGGTCCCAATGTTTTAAGGTGAAAAAATGTGTCTAAATATAAGTCTTAACCAAGGACGACTCCTTTATGCGAGATTAAATTATTTCCTCCTATTCCATCAATCCCACACTGTCCGGGAGTAAGCCTTGAGTGCTATTTATAAATAGGTGTCAAGGCACCCCTTGCGTGACCAACATCCGCCCACGACACTACATTTACATGCCCACTACTGGAGACTGGGTAGTCCTTCCTAATCCATGGTCTCCTTTCTCGACAATTATGCATGGGATGCTAGTAAACCCTGCGCTAGCCATCGTTATGACCATGACCCTGCTCCTACCACCTGTCCCGCCTTTGCATGCCCTTCAACATCTCACGCATCCAGTAGTGAAGTATACACAGTAGCCTAAAATGCCAATGCATGTGCAAATGAAAGAAATAAAGTTTGTTAATCAGTTGAGGCATTTTTGCAGATTGTTGAGAACGACTATGTCGTGCTGGAGAAATTATTGGGTATAGATAGGACACCGCGCTGGTGTCCTATCTACACCTAATAATTTTTCGTCGTGCTGACGCAAAGTTCTGTCTCTCTCATGTGATAAAATATCGGTAGTGTTAGAGATAGAAAAAGAACTTTGTTTTGCAGATCGCCAAAGATGATATTTTGCATTTGGATCGGGTGAAGCAAGGGCCAAGGGAAATAAAAATGGAGAGAAAAGTTGAGCCTCAGTTTTGCCGGCATGAAAAACGCAGGAGCTGGGGATGAGCATGAAGGCTGCAAACCAGTCTCTGACGGATGTCTCTCCCCTTTTTCAACGTGCCAATAGCGTCCGAAGAGTTCGACAGCAATGCGCAGCTCTTGCTCCGTGCTGCGCCGCTTGCAATACTGTCGACTTGTAGGCGAATGCAAAACAAGTGTTGTTAGAAGTGTTTGTGAGAGTGATCATATAAGAAGAGGATGTTTCTTAGTCATATAGGAAGGAATTGCCTTACGTACGCTCGATTCGGATAGTATTTAGGAAATATCCATATGTTTTTTTATCTTATTAGCATCGTTCAACAATGAAATTTGACGAATACAAAGAACACCTCTAGATGACGAGACAATCCTCAACATGCTAATCATTTCGAAATCATCCTTTGCTAGTATGACAATAATCATATCGTGGGGGGACATTGAGGCCAACCAATTGGCCATCCCTATCGTGTTATAATAAGCAAGGTAGCAGAAATATAGAATTATAATGAATGATGAAAGGCAAAGCTTAGTATAATCATATCGAAGTTAAATAATTGGTTACCCTTAGAAACAACAACACTTACCTTATCATTAATTAATCGTGAGCTGACCATATGATGTAGACAAAGCGTCTACAACGGAGAAGAACGAGCCTAAACTAGAACAAAATAAATAAACTTAAACTAATCTGTGATTCTCATTGATAATCCCGTTTTGGCCATAGGCCTTACATATATAAAGAGTAAAAATATCCTAATACTAATAGAAGTAGTAAATCCTAACTAGAAAACACTATTAAATAAGAAATCCTAGTCCTAATAGAAGTAAGAGGTTGTAATTGAGTCCATAACATTCCACCACGCTCCGCATCGTCTTGTCCTCAAGACGACCAACTTGGATACTGCTCCAAAAAATCATCCTCGCACATCCAAGCAGCATATTCAGGAGCACGGTGTAACCATGCAACGAGAACTTCAGTAATAACACGCCCACGACGACGAACACGGTGGCGCTCAAGGATAGCATGAGGCACTGGGCGAGACTCATCGAACGGCAACGGTGGCGGAACAGGCTGCAGAAGAGGAGAAGGATCACCCATAAACTTCTTGAGTCGAGAAACATGAAACACAGGATGAACTTGAGCCTCGGGAGGCAATTGTAAGCGATATCCGACTGGACCAATACGCTCAAGAATAGGATATGGGCCATGGAAGCGATGAGAAAGTTTCTCATTGCTCGGCTTATGGACCGAAGTCTGCCGATAAGGCTGGTGGCGAAGATAGACAAGATCGCCAACCTCAAACGCACGATCGACATGGTGCTTATCATAAACTTGGCGCATGCGGTTCTGGGAGGCTACCAAGTTAAGGTGAAGTTGGCGCAACACCTCATCGCGAGTCTGAAGGGTAGTGTCTACCTCAGCGATAGAAGAGCAAAGACGCACATAGTGAAGCACTGTAGGTGGTGGTCGACCATAAACAATTTGGAACGGTGTATAACCCGCTGATGTATGGAACGCAGTGTTATAAGACCACTCCGCCCAAGGAAGAAAAGATAACCAAGTGCGGGGCCTATCTCCAGTGAAACACCGTAAATACTGCTCAAGGCAACGGTTAACCGCCTCAGTTTGTCCATCCGTTTGAGGGTGATAAGAAGAACTCATCCGAAACGTAGTGCCCTGTAAATGGAAGTACTGTTGCCAAAAGGAAGAGATAAACACCCTGTCACGATCACAAACAATAGATCTGGGCATCCCATGGAGACGAGCGATATCACGGACAAAAAGTTCAGCAACACTCTTTGCCGTATAAGGATGGGAAAGAGCAGAAAAATGTGCATACTTGGATAGCCGATCAACCACCACAAGCACAACTGATTTACCTTGAACTGTTGGCAAACTCTCTATAAAATCCATACTAATATGCTCCCATACCCATTCAGGAATAGGCAATGGCTGGAGAAGGCCAGAGGGAGTGGTAGAGTCACTCTTAGCACGCTGACACACATCGCACTTGGCCACAAAAAGTTGTACGGATCGTTTGAGACCACTCCAGGCAAAACTTTGAGAGACCTGTTTATAAGTACGAAAAACCCCTTCATGGCTAGCTGGTGGAGTAGAATGGAAAAGACGAAGAAAGAGTTAGGCACCCATAGCCGCCCATGCCAGAACACAAGACCATCCTGCAAAATATATCCTGGAGAAGAAGAAGGGTTGGCCTGCAGGCGGGAAATAAGATCACCCATGTCAGAGTCCACCAAATAAGATGCCCGCAACTCGTCCAGAAAAGGAAAAACAGGAGTGGAAAGGGCATGGAGGGAAGAATCCTCAAACTATCGGGATAAGGCATCTGCAGTGCGGTTCTCAGAACCCCGCTTATAGACCATCTCATAATCATATCCCAGCAATTTGGAGACCCAACGTTGTTGCGCGGGAGTAGCCACTCGCTGATCCAAGAAGTACTTGAGCGGTTGGTGATCAGTCCGAATAATGAAGTGACGACCTAAGAGGTAGGGGCGCCACTTAGTCACTGCATGGACGATAACAAGCATCTCACGCTCATAAGCAGATAGAAGTAAAGACCGGCCCAACAAAGCCTTGCTGAAAAAGGCAATAGGACGCTCATCCTGCATAAGAACGGCTCCAAGACCAACATCTGATGCATCACTCTCAACAACAAAGGTCTTTACAAAATCCGGTAAGGCAAGTACAAGGGCAGAAATAAGCGCTGCTTTGAGTACCTCAAAAGCACGCTCAGCAGTGTCAGACCAACCAAATGCTCCTTTTTTCAACAACGCAGTCAAGGGTGCAGCAATAGTGCCATAAGAGGAGATAAAACGCCTATAATAACCTGCAAGTCCCAGAAAACCACGTAATGCCCGTGGGGTAGAAAGTCGAGGCCAATCCCGAACTGCAACAATCTTGGTGGGATCCATAGCTACACCATCGGCAGAAATAACATGCCCCAAATACTCAATCTGACGGCAACCAAATGAACACTTTGAGCGCTTTAAGGAAAGACTATGCTCATGAAGGAGAGAGAATACGGACCGTAAGTGCTCCAAATGGGTATCCCACGTAGAGCTATAAATGAGAATATCATCAAAAAATACCAGCATGAAGCACCGTAGACAAGCCCTGAAAATATCATTCATCAAACACTGGAAGGTAGAAGGGGCATTAGTGAGGCCGAAGGGCATGACAAGAAACTCGTAATGGCCGTCATGTGTGCGGAACCCTGTCTTGGAAATATCGTCAGGGTGCATGCGAATCTGATGATAACCCGAACGGAGGTCCAGCTTCAAAAAGAACTGTGCACCGGCCAACTCATCAAGTAGCTCCTCAATAACTGGAATAGGGTACTTATCCTTAAGTGTAATAAGATTAAGTGCCCTATAATCCACACAAAAGCGCCAAGAACCATCCTTCTTGCGAACAAGGAGGACTGGAGAGGAATAAGAAGACTGACTGGGACAAATAATGCCAGATGAAAGCATCCCACGAACAAATCACTCAATCTCAGTCTTCTGAGCATGGGTGTAGCGATAAGGCCGCACATTGGCTAGAGGTGTACCCGGCTAGATAGGAATCTGGTGATCATAAGCACGAGGAGGAGGTAGTCCACGAGGCTCCTCAAAAAGAGCATGATGCTCCTCAAGTAAGGTGGCCAAATCCGATGAAATAGCTATGGAGTCAGGAACATCAACTACCGGGCGGTGCTGCAACAAGTAGCCAGAACATTGATAATGACAAAGTATTGCTGCAGATTCTGCAGACTGAAGACGGCCCGGTGGTTGAGCAGTGATACGGACCTGTTTTTCCTCATAAGTAAAATCCATCGTCATATGTCAAAAATCCCAAGAAACAAGGCCCAAATCCTCAAGCCATTGAACACCGAGGACCACATCAGCCCCCTTGGTAGGAAGCAAGTATAAGTCTATAATATAAGATTGGCCCTGTAACTGCAAAGCAACATTAGAGCAAACACCAGAACTCTTGAGACGATTATTATCATCAATCAGCACATCAAAAGTCGCAGAGTCCTGGATAGGGTAGCCCAGACAGCGAGCAACACGGTCATTAACAAAATTGTGGGTACTACCACTATCAATCAAAATTGAAACCGGTTGTTTTTTAATCAACCCTTTGACGCGCATAGTACGTGGAGTAAAGGTACCAGAAAAGGCCTGCAACGTAATCTCCATCTCACAAGCCTCAATAGGGGTCAAATCCTCCTCAACAATATCAGCACACGTGTCATCCTCATAATTTGTATCATAGCACTCATCCAGCATATATAACCGACGTGTAGTATAGCGATGGCCAGGGACATATTTTTCATCACAATTGTAACACATTCCTTTGGAACGCCGATCTGCCGTCTGCAATGGAGAAAGCCGAGTAATAGGAGGAGTTGAGGAATTACCAGGGGGTCGAGTCGCACGGGGCTGTCTAGATGACGGATGCAAGGGGGAAGGAGAAGGGGAAGGCCTAGAGAAAGAACGTCCCAATTGAGTCAGCTTTTCCTCACAAACACGAGCCATACGCATCGTTTCTGTCAAGGAGATGCGTGGAAAAGACTGCAACTCAGCTTTAATATCCGCCCGTAAGCCTGCTTCAAAAACTCCCATAAGTGTATGCTCAGGCCATCCCTGAACACGGTTCACCAATCGCTCAAACTCATCCTGATAGTCCTGAACTGACCCACGCTGGCGAATTTGAGGAAGTAGGTTATTATAATTCGTATAAGCGGTTTGGCCATCCCTGAACACGGTTCACCAATCGCTCAAACTCATCCTGATGGTCCTGAACTGACCCACGCTGGCGAATTTGAGGAAGTAGGTTATTATAATTCGTATAAGCGGTTTGGCCAAAGCGTAGGCGAAGGGCTTGCTCAAACTTGTCCCATGTAGAATCAGGGTGACGCTCCAAATACTGGTCCACCCAATGCATAGCACGCCCTTCCATATGGAAGGAAGCCAACTCGCAACGCTCATGAGCGGGGGTCCGATGAAAGTGGAAGAAGCGTTTGGCACGTGAAATCCACACATCTGGGTCGCATCCATTAAAGACAGGAAACGTGACACGTACTGGCCGAGCCTGGACAGTGCCCTCACGAGTAATAGGGGCATCCGCGTAGTGACGGCCCACATGACCACGACCATGATTGTGCCATCCATGTCCACGATAGTTCACATGATCTGGAAACTCTTCATCAGAGGCATAATAATCATCCGCATTAGCAGAAGAAGATGCGTGTGGAGGTTGAAACCCAGGGTGCACCGGCACATATAGAGGGGGACCCACAGCAGGGCCCACGTGGGGAGGTGGAACGCCAACGCCCAACGGATGACCAGCCTGTAATTGGGCAACAGGTTGGGTCGGTCCGTCAATAGAAGAAGGAGGCCCGGTTCGCGGGATCGGACCAGAACCAGGCCGAACTGGGCCGTCTGAACCCGTGTGCAAAAATCCCGAAGGCACGCCCGAGACTGGCTGGGAAGCAATTAGGGCAGGGGTGGTAAACATGATCGGGGCGGCGGCGGTGGCTAGAATCCGAGGCGGTGACATCTCCGGCGGTGGCGGCTGGTCCGACGGTGGCCACAAAAACCCCCCAGAGGCATCGATCGAAGGGCGAGCCTCGACGCGAGACTGTAGGGGGGGCCGGCGGAAAGCAAGGTGGAAGCGGCTGGAGGGGAAGGGCCGGGGGAGGGCTGTAGCCGCCAGGAGGAGGGTGGGGAGGCATCGAGAAGCGGAAAGGCGCCTCCTTTGGCGAGGGGGCGCTGCCAATCGAGGGAGGCGGCAGGATGCGAAGGAGGAACCGCCGGCGCCATCGAAGGGGGAGGCCGTTCCACGGCAGCAAGAGACGGGCCGGACACCACTGCTGTCTCCGACATACCCGACGGAGATGGTGCCGGCGAGGAGGCGACGGCCATGACGTCGGTGGTCGGAAGAGCGGCCGAAAACAGAGGCGCCAACTAGCCGAGGGCGGCCGAACTAGACGAAGCCGAGGCCATCACAAAAATGCCCGACAGCGCGAGGTCCTGCGAAGGCGACATGCCGGCCAGCGGCAAATGGGTGCCGATAGGGAAAGATGGCGGCGGAAACCAGGACAGAGCGGCTCCATAGCTCGGGGAAGGAGCCGACACAGACAACCGATGCAGGAGTTTCTCAAAGCGACGATCGCGAAGATGGTTCTCCTGATCGCGATGACGGTTGGACTCCGCATGCTCGGCAATCACAGTCTTCAAATCGGTAAGTTCTCGCTCCAATTTTGCCTCTAATTGTGTAGTTCGGGTAGTCGCATGGGGGAGAGTAGTAATGGGGACGTCGTGAAAGTTTGAGGCCGTAGTCGTCACGGACGAGGGTCCGGAGGACGTCAGCGGTGGGTCGGGACTCACCCGACGGTCGCCTGTCATGGCGACAGTAAGGGTGGGTGGGTGGGAACCAGGGTCGAGAATGGCTCTGATCAAATAATGTAGACAAGGCGTCTACAACGGAGAAGAACGAGGCTAAACTAGAACAAAATAAATAAACTTAAACTAATCTGTGATTCTCATTGATAATCCTGTTTTGGCCATAGGCCTTACATATATAAAGAGTAAAAATATCATAATACTAATAGAAGTAGTAAATCCTAACTAGGAAACACTATTAAATAAGAAATCCTAGTCCTAATAGAAATAAGAGGTTGTAATTGAGTCCATAACACCATAATATAAGACAACGTGGTTTAGAATTGCTGGATTAGGAAGATTCCAGAGGCCACCTGGACTAATCTATTGAGTTGTCTGGCAATTTAAAAAGTCGTTAGGCTGAATCATGTAATAGTTTGTCATGGTTTTGAAAAGAAAGTTTACTTGGCCAATTGCAAGGCAACACCTCAAGATTGATAATCACCTCGGGGTTTGACATGATGAATGGAAATGCCTCATAGATAATTGAAATAAAAAATATATTGATTGGATGTCTGAACGGCTTGAACACTGATTCATATTGGGAAGGAGGACTTCAAAAATTTTAAGCTGTGTAACGCCAAATTTATATTGCTTACACTTAGCTTAAAAAAATGTTGTGTCTTCCTTCCCAATATTAATCAGTGTTCAAGCCGTTCAGCCATCCAATCAATATATTTTTTATTTCAATTATCTATGAAGCATTTCCATCTATCACGAGGTGATTCCCAATCTTGAGGGGCTGAATGTCGTTCCAATTGTCAGAGTACACTTCATATTTAAAGCCATGACAAACCAACACATGATTCAGTACCGTTTGGATCGTGAAAAATCACCAGCTGGATTTTTGGGAGTAGATGAAGCCCCAAACGGTATCAAATATCTCCATGGAGCACGCCCAACCTCTGGATCCTACATACTCCAGCAATTCAAAACCATGTAATGTTGCCTCATATTATGGCCTGCTCGGGATTAATTAACGATGAATTAAGTGTTGTTGTTTCTGCGCGTAACCAGGTTCTGGACTTGGTTATCACTATATTAATCTTTGTCTTTCATCATTCATTATGATTCTATATTTATGCTACCTTGCTAATCATAACAGGATATGGATGGTCTATAATGTGGCTTCAATGTCACCTCACGACATAATCATTTTCATACTAGCAAAGGCTGATTATGAAACGATTAGGATGCTGAGGATTTGCTCGTCATTCTGGACGCAGTCTTTGTGTTCGTCCAATTTCATTGTTGAATGATGCTACAAAGATCATGAACCAATGGATATTTTCTAAACATTATTAGAAGCATGCATCCGTAAGGTGATTCCTTCCTTCCTGTATAGCCATCATTGGATGTTCCAGGATTTCAACCACTCACATGCGCTAAAATTAGACCAAGAGTCGTCATCTGCTCGTATCTGTGTTACAATCACTTGGGTTTAAAACAAGAATTTAACAACACTTGTTGTTGGAATAATCAAAACTAATGATGAGGGCAAGAATACCACCAACTAGTTGACGAAACTTCACTAACAATACCCGAAAGAGAAATAGAGAAGATTTAGTTTGAGGTGCGCTAAACGCTGTCCTTCAAACAGATACGTCACCCTCTTATACAAGCTTTTCTGGCATTCCGCTCCCAAGATACAAAGAACTACACTATTGGTCTAAAGTGCACTTCAAATCAGACCAACTGGAACTTGATCAGAGGAGAAATTATTGCTCATTGATTGAAGAATTTTTTAGAGAAAGATAGAATTTTTCTATGTTTTCTTTTAGATATTTCGTTCATTATATAGAGAACTCTAATGGATTCTTTCTAGAATGAAAGGACGCAACTATTAAAGAAAAACTTTGCCTCTGGTATTTTAGCGTTATTCCAATTCTTTCGATCAATCTCGTTCCCAAGAACGATCGATCGCGACACACTTTTGCGAAATGGCGGTTCCTTCTGCGATGTAACAACACTTGTTTTGCCATCGCCAATTGTGTCAACAGTATTGCAGGCGACATGCGACAGGCCACAAGAAGCAAGGAGCAAACTGTTCAGCCATGATGGGCAGTAAGAAAATGCGAGAGACTGGTTTGCAACCTCCACCTCTGGCGTGGTTCATGCCGGTGGAATCGAGGCTCAACCTTCTCTTTGTTTTTGTTTCCCCTTGGCCCTTGCTTTGGCTGGGGCCCCAGATTCATGCCCCGTCCAATGCAAAATATCATCTTTGGTGATCTGCAAACTAAAATTCGTTTTCTCTCACATTCGTCGGCATATTGTCACACGAGAGAGAGGGAACTTGCGTCTACACGACATAGTTGTTTGCAGCATTCTCCAAAAATGTCTCTGTTGATAAAAAAACTTTAGGCAACAGTTAGTGAGGTGCGAAGAGAAAGACTACTTTTTTTATCATCGCTCCTGGATGTCTGAGATGTTGAAGGTCAAGGTCATGACGATGGCCAGCGCATTGTTTGCTACCATCCCATGCATAATTACCGAGAAAGGAGACCATGGTTTAGGAAGGACTACCCAGTCTCCAGTAGTGAGCATGAAGATGTAGTGTCTGGTTGGATGTTGGTCACACAAGGGGTGCCTAGACACTTATTTATAATAAAGTCATAGCACTCAAGGCTTACTCCCGGGCAATGCGGGATTAATGGAATAGGAGGAAGTAATCTAATCTCGCATAAAGGACTCCTCCTTGGTTAAGACTCTTATATTTAGACACATTTTTTCCCTTAAAACAATGGGACCAAGAGATGTCTATTATACATGAAATTACATCACTACGTATTAGAATATTACAATGCATCTGAGTTTGATGAGTTTGGGATAGGAGATATGATCGTTTTAGTTAAGAGGTCTAGCAGATTATGGGTGGATTCTTACCCTTATTTTGGGTTATCTAAGGAGATTCCCTAGGGGCTTATAATTATCTCTTTGTGCTTTAGGATAGTTAAATCCCACCGTCGATCCCACTACAACAAAATTGACTTTTAACGACGGATTTTTTTTTTCGGAAAAGGATCTCATTGGCGACAGAAATAAATCTGTCGTAAAAAGAATGACATTAGCGACGGATTTATTTCCCAGATATATCCGTCGGTAGACATATCTACGTCGGTATTGACATTTAATTACGACGGAAAACTATCCATTGGTAGCCCACCGTTAAAGAGTCGGATATAAGCAGTCGGATCAAAACTCGATTTTAACCCCCTTGGCCTCTCCCCCTTTACCCATTTTCCCTGTTCCTCTCGAGCTCCGTCAGTCGTCACTTTCTACCTCTCCGACTCTGAGTCGGAGCTCCTGCCCCGGATTCCAGCAACCCTCCCGCTAAGTCCACGGCCGCCAAGCTCGCCATCACTTGCTCTGACTCCCGCCTCCTGCCCACCACCCGCCTCCTTCCTTGGCTCGGTCCTCGGTGGTGCTTCCTCCAGGTCTCTCCTTTCTCATCCCTCGACTATGCCTCCACCATGGTAGCTATTTTCCCCTGCTCGGGCGACTGTGAAAACAGCCGGCACGATGAAGAGGAGCAACGGCAAGGGTTCACGATCAGACGACTCGAGGAGAGGTCGACGACGAGGCAACGGTGGATAGCTCTTGGTTTTGCCCCTATCCTGTTTTTCTATGAAATTTTTTATCAAAATTTGGATGTGAGTTTTCTCTTTGATCTGATTTGACCCGATTAGCTGCAAAACTGTTCTACAGATGTAGATGTGGTGATTTGGATTCAGGAATAATAGTAGGTGAATACACTGCAGTTCGTCTAATTCTAGTTATGACATCTAGGACACTTGGATATAATTAGCGATTAAGTGAAGGATTGGTCCAAATTATGATGCAAACCATCAGATGGTTAGTTTTCATTTAACAAAAACCCTCTCTCTGATCCCTACCCCTTCAACTTGATGTTTCAGACTTCAATTGATCCAACGGGCCTGATCCCTGGGTATGTTCGGTTTTATTTTTTCCAACTGAGGTTAATTTTGCGTGTGTACTTGTAATATGGACTGAGAAGTTCTTATTCCTCAAAGCAGAGAATATGTTTAGTTTATTACTCTGCTTTCAGGTATTTTCGTCCGGAGACAGCACAAGGCATCTTTGTTAACTTCAAGGATTTGTACTATTACAATGGAAATAAGCTTCCATTTGCAGTTGCTCAAATTGGTCAAGCTTTCCGGAATGAGGTTTCTCTCTCGCCCTTGCTATATATTTTTTCTTTTTCTTTTTTGTGAATTGACCAATGCGCTTCCATTTGCCTAGCTCTGGAGATGTAAATCATCACAAGTAATCTGATAACATCTGCCAATCACACATTTAACAGGAACAACCCCCTTCTTGCCAAATCCGTTCCTTTATCTGTTTGACCAATTTTCAGTTTTTGTACTCAGATATCTCCTCGCCAAGGGCTCCTTAGAGTTCGTGAATTCACACTGGCAGAGATAGAGCATTTTGTTGACCCTAAGGATAAATCACACCCAAAATATGGAGATGTTGCCGATTTGCAATTTTTGATGTTCCCAAGGGATGAGCAGCTGTCTGGAAAACCTGCAAAGAAAATGTGCCTGGGAGAAGCTGTGTCACAGGTTTCTTTCCTCCTTGGGATTTTGAATTGAAAAGCAAAAAATATGTGGGATTACTGATGTTCCAGTTAACGAAGTCAAGATTTTTTTAGCTCGTTAATGTAAATTCCATTTTCATGTTGGATAGGGTGTTGTGAATAATCAAACACTTGGCTACTTCACTGGGAGAGTACCTTTTTTTGACAAATCTAGGGATCGACAAAGAACGATTACGGTTCCGCCAGCATCTTCCCAATGAGATGGTTCATTATGCTGCAGACTGCTGGGATGCAGAGATTGAGAGCTCATATACATCTGAAATATAGCAGGTATATTGCTGCAGACTGCTGGGATGCATCTTCCCAATGATATTGGTTTTCCCACTATTATCGCTTTATTCTAATATTTGCTGCAATTAATCAATGGAAGCAGCAGTCACAACAAACCCGGGCATGATTGTTGTGAGGTAGGAGTAGAGGTCTCAAACAATCTCAAGGACGAGGGATCATGTCTCCCCAGTGACTATGTTGGGGATGACATGGGTGCACATGAGAGCATTGTCCTCCAGCAAATTGAGATGCTGAGTTTACGTTCTTCATATAGATGGCTGCAAAAGGTCGCATCAAGTGTTACTTTTTTCAACTCATCATTACTTTTGCACTTAATATCTGAATGAAGTGTCCTCATCTTTTCTCTCCATGTGAGCAGTTTGTAGCTCCAACAGATCTTGTGTGATAGCTGCCTGATAAATGATTTGATGTATTATTAGGTTTGATTATTGATCCTATCTAATTTAATAAGTCCACACAACTCCATATTATCTTTTTTGCAGAATGTTCATGCCCCAACCATCTTCCTCATATCACTGGGCTTGCTATATGGGCTTTTTGCAGAATGTTCATTGCTATATGGGCTTGCTATACGTAATGACAACTGAGGCCAGTGATAAGGAGATGACACATCTTCCGTGATTCTAATAGTATCAGGATGGCACCTTGTTATTGAGGCCCATCACGTTAATATGTATCATCTGTTTTTTTTGGCGCGGTTGCATCGTAGATCATTTTGTGTTTCTACTTAATTGTAGTTTCAGTGCTAATTGTTGGCAATGCAGTTTCATTAGGTATAGCTTTTTGATGTTTGACATATACATCTGAAATATAGCAGGTATAAAACTTTTAAAAAATGTACTTGATATATAGTTGTTCCTTCCTGTAGTTCAGGATTTTTTTGAAGAATGTTTAGAGAAGGCCTCAACTCTAGCTTTGGAGGCTGAAGGTGAAAACAAAAAGGGGAATATTGAAGATAACAAGGTAAGCAGTCAAATGGTTTGTAAAAAAAATGTTTGTGACTTGTCATTTTCATGAGGAACAAAGTAAACTTCAAAGCATAAAGGACAAATGTGGAAAAAAGAGTTGTTTACAGCTCTGTGGAAACATGTTTTCATCTTCTTTTTACATCTACTATACATGACAGCTAGAGACTAGGTATTATATATGTACTTTCTTTTTAGTAATTGTTTTATGTGTGCATTTCCAAATAATCATTTTAGATCATACTTCTTTTTTAACCAATTTTCTTCTTTCAATTTTTCCTGGAATTAGTAATTGTTTTCTGTGTGCATCTGGTTAAGCTTCCAAAACAACATCAAGCATCAATCCTAGCCATATCAGTCAAAGATTGCCTGGTGTTCTCGGCGTGTGGAGCTCAATCTTATCAGCTGTTGGACATGCTCTGAAAATTCAGGTTATGCTAGTTTATTATACTCCTTAATAATTCATGTTCTACTGACATTGAGTCTGATATGCGAAGAAGCTACTTCATCATTCTGAAACTGTTCATTTGTGAGGCCTAGTTTTCAAGCCACGATTGTGATGGCATAATGTAGTGTGTCAGATATCAAACTCAACATTGCCTAACCTTTATGTGAATTGATTTTTTTTCTTTCAGATTGTGTGTTCAGGTTTGGTTTTGCACTTGCTGATTACTTTACCTCTCTCTTTCTCTGCTTTTAGATCCATCGAGGAGAATCACTAGAGTAAGTGATGGGATCGGTCAAGGAACAAAAACTCTTGCTCAAGGTTTAGCTTTTGGAGTGTCTAGTGTTGTCACAAAGCCATTTGAAAGTGCTAAACAATTTTTTTGCATATGAGTTGTATTTATGTCTCTTTTATATATTGTTATAAGATGATACTATATACATATATGTTGTTTATGTATATAATGTGGTACTAATTATATGATTAATATATGAGAATATCTTTTGCCTTTATGAATAATGTTTGTTATCCATATTTAGCACAGCAGCATAAAGCTGCTATTTTTTAAAAAAAAATTCAAAATCTATACCGACAGATAAAATCTGTCACACATGAGCTAAAACCGTCGCAATAGATATCTAACGAGTCTAGTGTCTACTTTAAAACCGTCGCTAAAATATACTTACAACAGAAACAAATCCGTCGGTAAAACTGTCGATAAAGCTATTAGAGAGAGATTGCTAGCGAGGCCATTTATAACGACCAGGTTAGCGGCGGAAATAATCCGTCGCTATAAATTTGTACCAAAGTTTAAGAACTTTTAGCGACAGTTCTTACCATCGATAAAAGCCATTTTGGTTGTAGTGTCCCTCTGATCATCTAAACTCTCTTAGATTGAATTGATAAACTGAGCTCACACATAAAAATATCCTTGTGTATTAAAACACACAACAACTTTAGTTAATGATTCTTAGATACTCATAAGTATGATTATCAATTAATAATGGTCGTTTTGGTGAGAGGTCGGGTAGATTATGGGTGGAGTCTTATCCGGATTTTTGGATGTCATCCGAGATTCCCTAGAGGCTTCTAACTATCTATTCTATGCTTTATGGTAGTTAAATCTCAACGGTTGATCTCTATGATCATCTAAATTCTCTTGGCTCCCACCTCGAAATCCATGTACGATTTCAGGCTCTGATCAAAACTGCATGTTGAGCTTCGAATGTTAATATCTCGGCCATTAATTAAACTCAAAACCATGCTTTCTTGATCGCTTTTTCTTCATTCTTGAGTTTGCAACATATTTGATTTCCAGTTAAAGCACCAAGTATACTGCAAGATATGATATTTAAAAGGTGACGGGGTATGAAACCCTAAACTTAGTCTACATCAAATCGAAAGAGTTGGCCTAATTTTAAAGCAATTAATCAAGCAAGTGAACCTCAAAATCATTGAAAACAACGTCTTATTTGGATAATTGGCAAGAAATATTTCTTAATCCTTCTAAACAATGTCCAAGCCAATGATGTGGCAATAATTTTTTGGACCCGATTTCTAGAGTAGATATAGTTTGAAATTATTTTATAAAAATATGGAGTATTACATATCACATATTTGCAGGTATATTATGTGGGCATATAATTCATCACATTGAGTTTCTTTAATTGCATGTCTTCTATTTTTCTAACACACAAATTACCCTCCTCCCTTACGTGATATATTCACCCACTTGAAACTTCAGAAAGGGTTAGTGGTGTCCCAGAGTCAACATTTTCATCAATTTCATTCAACTAGTTATGGGTCTCATCTGGATTTTTTACTGAAGAATACCCCATTACACATAATTTGAATTAATTGGCGCATCTGGGTTCTGGGTTGTTAATCCATCAAGAAAGAAACTACTTATGTGCAAATTCTCATACCCATGATGCAGGAAAGAATTCAAAAAAATAAACATTTTATTTCAGAGAAAAATTCATCATCTATCGTTTTAGTGCATGTCTTTTGGATTGGGGGGGGGGGGAGAGAGAGAGAGAGAGAGAGAGTTAAGCGAAGTCTTGGCTTTAACACTGACACGAAAAGAGGAAACAATTTCAACCTTGCAACATCTTCATTACATGATTGGTCCTAAACAGTGAACACACTTCCTCAAATTCCTTTTGGTACAACTAAAGATTCGCATATTCCAATTTCCAACCCATTCAACTTAGGAAGCCATTGAATGACAGCCTGAAAACGAAATTATTGGCATTGAGTAGAAAAATGATGTAAGGAACACTAGTTCAGGTCGGCTAATCAGGCTAATCAAGTATGGCCCAGAAGTGTACATTATTTTGAACCTTTTTCTTACCATCCTTGTTAGTACCATCAACCTTGTGTTGTGTGTGTGGGAGTGAATTGTAGACTCAAACAAATTAAAAGATTGGTAAAGAGTTGCACAAGAAAGCGTGCTAAAAATGGAAAAAGAAAATAGAACGAGTTTACAAAATTCAGAATGAATTTCAAGTGAAGTAAACTTGTTCAAAATTAGCTAAGTGCTCGATGGTTCTTTCTAAATAAATAAAATTAGAATTTAATAAATTAATTAAACCACTCTCAGAAAAAATCAGTTAATGTGAAATTTAAGATATCCTTAAACCATTAGACTCCCCAACAACATACCCAAAAACTTTCTCTACAACTTTGACAGTGTAAAATCCAAGTAGAGGTTGCGAAGTAGTATAAGCTTGGTGTGTGCCAGGTCGATCCACAGGAAATGAAAGATAAGAGTAATTGTACAAACTAGACTTCTAAAATCGATTCATAATCATAATCATAATCAAGTAGCACATTTTTTTAACTATTTAGGGTCGGCGACACGGATCTTACTCCTCCATTCCAACCTGAAATAGTGTTTAAAATAGTGGAGTATTAAAAAATGAAAGAGATAAAATAAAAGTGAAGTAAAATATAGTAAAATGAACTAACTGAAAACAAACATAGAATATTAACAAAATGAAAGAGGTGCAATAAAAGTGACGTTAACAACAATGGTAAAATGAACTAACTGAAATCAAGCATGAGAGCGAAGGTTATGAGCGAAGGTTATGGCAGCAAGGTCCGACTTCTAATCCACATTCAATATTTATTTGATTCAATGTATAACTCAATTAGGATCAAATAATAGTTTCCTCTAATCCAAAGATATAACAGTTGATAATGAAGAAAGTTGACTGAGTAGTTGATTGATAATTTATTGTCGAAAGCACAAGTTAAATAATAGCAGAAACAACAAGAATTTTTTCCTACCCATCAGTCAAGGACAAATCAAACAATTCAACAAATTATCAAGTACACCTTCCATTCCGTATTAATATAAACATAAGGATTTTCATAATGAACTAAAATTAATTCATTTTAGAAAACCTTATAGTAATAATTCTGAATGGAGGGAGTATATATAATGTTAGATGTGGGTACAATAACTCATATTAAAACTCACTTACTTTTGATATGAATGAGTGAATTGGGTGAAGAAATGAATAGTCCCACATCTACACAAAGGAGGTGTTGTTGATGGTATATAAGGTCCAAGTTAGGCCTTTGAAGTTAGGCCCAAGGGCCACCCTACTTTTGTAGGGGAGAGAGATGTTGGACCCATGCACCTAGGTGGGCTAACCCACACGCGCGGCCGGCCGGGCCGGGTTGGGTTGGGTTGGAAAAAATTCAATTGGTTTGATTTTTTAATTTATTTTGGTTCAACCAAAATGGGTCCGGTTTAGTTTCTTATGACCGTTAACGGATGGACGCGTTCGTTTAATAGGAAATGGTGTTTTCAACGGGCCTTTAACGGAATTTCTATAAAATCATGAAAAAACGGGTTTTCCTGCATGGTTTTGACAGTACTTCAGTTTCTTCCTCTCTCCCTTATTTCTGTGAAAGCATTGCACACTGTGATTCGCTGTGCGTGCTGTTTGGAGTGCTCCTATAGCGCGTGGTTGATCGTCTTATCCTGGGAGACAGACGCCCAAGAGTCCTAAGCACCGTAGGGAGGGCGAATTCTATCTTAAAGACAAAGTGTTTCGCTTGATTCGATCATAAACTCTTCTACTTTATTATCATCTTTGGAAAAAGTACACAGATATCATCCTTACGACAGTAACAGAAAGTAGGCAAATTTATAACATATAAAATATCAACTTGAACATTAAAACATTTATTTGAATCGATCAAAAATCAAAACATTGACCAAAAGCTTCACCCCTAGCCTTAATTATGAGTATAGCCAAGCATAGTATAGGCATAAGAGATTAAACAATTAAAAGCTGAATCAATATTAAAAGAAAATAGAGATAAATATAACATAAAAGGAGAAAGGTGAAGTTTCCGGCCTAAATAGTGAGGTAGCCTCTCATATGTTGTGCCTCATGATCGAATTGTTGGAGTCCACCAGACTGAGCTTCTACCACTTCACAATCGAATGCAGTAGTGCTCGCCGCTGGGCCTCAAGAAGCAGTCCTTCAAGAATGCCGCCTCAGTTTCTCCGCTTTTCTTCGTTCAGCTATAGGCTCCCGTCACTCCTCTGATCCGCTGGGAAAATAGGTTGAGAGAAAAAGTCCAGCAGATTAGGTCAAGGAGGGAGAGATGAGTGTGTGTCTTCCTCCTGGCTGCAGCCCCAGAAAGGAAGCCTTGAACTCCTTCCTCACCTTGTTTTTGTATTGCATGCCCCGTCCAGTAGAGGATATATACACCTAGGTTTGAAGGACTCACATTTTGGTAGTAGTCCTCTCCTTTGCTTATCTACTTCAAGTCCATCTTTTCCTCCCTTTCTGTGCACCACCTACCTTTCCCCAACGTCATGCTGCTTACAATAGAAAATCCCAGCACTTTGCCTTCAGTTCATTCCTTTTACTACCTTCTAATTAAAGTAGGCAGACGATCCCAGTCTTCCACTTTTGCTCCCCTTAGCAATCAATTCCTACACTCTAAAAAAAACAAATTCAGAGATATATATGGCCCAATATAGCCTCACTGGACTATATTTTCTTCACTTAGGTTAATATAAGTGGGTGAAGAAAATATTCAGAATACATCCGCCACTGCACGACTGAGTCAAATAATAGCATTAACTCATGAATTCATCTTCTAAGCCTTTCAGGGGTCTGAAATTTACTCAAACGAGGTTTTTTGACAGAAGAAAAAAAAATGATAGTTTTATAAATAAATAAAAAGGATGATGCGGAAGAAGGGAGTCGATTAGCCTTTAATAGGTTAAGTCATCTCCAACAATTAGAAGGTTAATATACCTTCAGTCTTCACTGAGGAAGGGCTAACTAATAAGTTTCCACGACTTCGTTGCGCTTCTCTCTTCTCTTCTCAATGTGCAAAAATCATCCAAAAGCCAGTGAAATACTCCCTTTTTATCAAACTAGTTGTCTGAATTAGAAAACCAAAACAAATAAAATTCATTCATCTTGCAGTCTGTAAATCTGTTTTCACTTCTCATTAAGACATTAACCTTATACGTCTACAAACTCATACTTCCTCATCCAACAACAAAGCTTGTAACATTTGAAAATGAATTAAATTTATTGGGCTCTAAAGCCCATAAAAATAAAAAACACAGAATTCTCCCCCGGCCCGTCTCCCATATTTTTAGGCGTAAGGGAGAAGAGTCGGCCATATAATGATGAAATTGGTTTGATCCAAACTCGAAGTCAGCCATCAATTAATTAATGCAGATAGAGTTTATTGGACTGAGAGAGTATTTGTGAAAAAATAGCTGGACAAAAAACCGGCAAACCAGCACCAAGCGAAATTGTTCCACATGACACTCGATGGAGAGGTCCATTATCCATAGGATGGTTAACATGTTTTAATGCATGTTTGATGTCAAGTTCTGCGTATCCAATCATTCTACCACTGTTATGTGTCACAACACAGCATGTGCAGATTCGGACATGTTAAAAAAGTGTCCAGGGGGTGACAACCATCAGATGGTATGGATCCTATACAATCTAACGGTTGCCATCATGCACACGCGTCACTCATTCTCAAAAAAACACGTTATTTTTCATTTTCCATGTGTCAAAAACTGAATGGACCCCTTCTCAGGCCACATGGTGGAACCATTCCACTGGACAATTTCTCGAACACCAAAAAGTCCAAAAAAGATCACAACCCTTGTTTCTCAAAATCCGGACTAACTAGCCTAGTACTGAGTAGAATAGTCACATACATGATCAAGCACGGCGTGGGCAGGGCAGCTATTGCCGTTCCCTCCCATATTTCTCAACCCCTTTTCCCCTCATTTCGAATTCAAAATCCTCCCTCCTCAATCAAACCCACACAGCATCTAAAAAATACACAGACCCTGATCCTGCCCCGCCCACCACTCCCAAAAGCGCCGCCCCCATCTTCTTCCCTCTTTTCAAATCTGCTTCATCAGATCATTCATCACCCAAGTCTAAGTAATACCCACATTGCAGTTTTCCCATTCTTGTTCACACACCAATTCTTGTCTAATCCTTCTCTTTTTCTCCAGATTTTTGGATAATAAAAGAACTGTCACATTACCCATATTCTTGTTTTTTTCTGTTCACAAGAAATTCTTGATTTTGAGGCAAAGATCGGTCAGATTGAGATCTGGTTGACATTTTTTTGATAGTTGGGTGTGCAAAATTCTTTCTTTTTTGGTTTTATTCTCGCATTCTTTACTGGGTGGTCATTGATTTCTGCAAATTGCTGCCAAATGGACGTAATTGACGTCAGTTCGCCTGTTTCTCCTACAAAGGTTGGATCTTTACGCCTGTTTGATCTGCAAAATGGTTGTTTTTTGTTGGGATCTCTAGGGTTAGTGTTTCTTTCTTGTGTTGGGGTTTGATGAATTTGTTGGTGTTTGGGTGATAGGGGAAGAAGCGGGGATGTCCTGGGTCCGGAGGTGGATTGGAGGCAGTGGGCAAGCGAATTAAAACGGGGGATCTGGACTCGTTTCTTCTCTCAGAAGGTGAGCTTCTAGTTGTAAAAAGATTTGATTTTTTTCGCTGTTGTGCGAGTTGTCTCAATTATTTGCTTGTTTGAGAGTTGGATGTTGTTGCTGTTGTTGCAAATGTGAATGAGATAAAACATTCTTCTCTGTGAAGTTGAACTTCAAGCTGTGAAAATATTTGATTTTTTCACTTATGTGCGAATTGTATCACTTGTTTGTTTTAATTTGGTGCTTGAATGTTTTTGCTCTAGTTGCAAATGTTATAACGGTTTTTTCTTGTTCAAATCAAGAAAATGATTAGTCACCAGAAATTCTCTTTCAAACCCGTACTTATCAGGTTGATGAGTCTGATTGCCTGTAACATCCTCAAACTAGTCTTATTTGTTCGTATTGAAATTTTTTGTCCTCCTGGAATCTTGGGTATATAAGAATATGATGTTTAATTTTCTAATAACTGTTAGCATATCTCAATTTAATGTCTACAGTGGAAACTTCTTGTATGGGTGCTTCGTCAAGTTCTTTATTTAGACACTTCCTTCTCAAATTTTTGTACAGTCCTGTTTCTGATATTTTCTACTTCTGACCCATGAAAACTTAGTTGTGTAGATCCACTCTGGTAGCTTACAATGTGAAAATCAGAGTTTCGGTTTTTTTACTTTATGTTATTTTTTGTATTCCGTTGTATTTGTATTTTGGTGAATTAAAATTCCAAAGGCTTTGATATATATTTAACTTCTACATTTTGCGAGTTTGCCTTTAATTACTAGGAATAATCAGGTATTAGTTGGAGAGTCTTCCAACACAGCCTCCATACTTTAAGTGAAAAATTAGTGTCTTTTTCTTCACAACAGGCGTAGTTCAGTACCCATTTCTCTGCATTTTGTTGAGTGAGGCTTGATCTATATGAGGTGTTCTTCTGTGAAAAGTTTTAGCCTTAAATATCCCTCTTTTTGCAGATAATGTAATGCATCATTCAGAATTTTCATCGGGGGATACTACTACCACTGACATTAGCATCAGTGCAAGAGGGTTAATTTCTGGATCTAGTGAGGTCCACCCTGAAGTCACTAAAGATGGTGACCAATCTCTTTCACGAGATGCTGCTCTTTCTAATTTTTGCAATTTTGAGTCTGACAGTGAACACATAAGTATTCAAAACAACCATTCTTCTAGAATTACCAATCGTGTTTCCGCTGAACCTTGTCATGCCAGCAAATCCTCTTCACTGAAGAGATTGGACAAAGACCTTGATTGTAATGTGACAAGTTCGTCCGGGGTTGGTCTTCATCTTAATGCAGAACATGTTCCAAACATGTTTGTGTCAAATCCCTTTTATCCATACAAAAATTTGGACAATATTAAATCTAAAGGAGCTTCAGAATGTGGAAGTTGCACTGGGCCCTTGGAAGAGAATGAATCACTAAAAACATGGAAAGCTATGAAGAAAAATGGTTTTCTTTCATATTCATACGGAGGAATACCTGTTCCTAAATCAGAAGGAATACCTATTTCAAAATCACAAAGTTCAAAGAAGAGTAAAGCTGATGCTTTTAAAAAGAAATTTGAGCTTGCAAAGAGAGAACAAGTCAATAGATTTACGAGAATTGCAGCTCCAAGTGGACTTCTAAGTGGCCTAAATCCAGGGATTATAAATCATGTAAGAAACAGTAAACAGGTACATGCAATAATTGAAGCTCTTGTCAAGTCTGAAAAGCACAATCTTCATAACTTGAAGAGGTTTGCAGACCCATCAAATAGAGATAATAACGAAGTTAACAGTAAATCACATGATCAAGAAGCTTTGCATGCACAAGGAGACACATTTTCTTTTAATAAAGTGTCTCCTCCTACTAGCGAAGTTGGAGTAGATATATCTGGTACTGGTATGTTTAAAGGTGATTTTTCGAAAGGACGCCAGTTCAACTCAGATAGTGGAGATGAAAGACTGAAAGTAACCTCAGCATCTGAAAATGCTAGCTGCATATCTTCAGCAGAGTTGGCTAGCCAAGATGGTATCATGACTCTTTCTGTAAAAGGTAGTGACTCTTTTTAACAAGCTTCTGCCGTTTGAATTATGATATCTTGCAGGACAGAAGATTTGAGAATGCCACTTTAGCTAAACATGAAAAGATAAGAAAATTATTTTTTGTCTCGTTAATGACATATTTGTTGTTTCTCGTAGCTGCAAATGTCGCTTCCCAGTGGTTGGCACTTTTACATGAGGACATCAGAGGACGTATTGCTGGTAGCTATCTTGCCATTTATCTTCGAACCCTTTACAGTTACATTAATTAATACTTCTGGATAGCAACATGCTGCTTTAAATGTTTTTGAAGTTTTAATTTCTTTTTGGCAGCATTAAGAACGAGTAGAAGGCGAGTTCGATCTGTTATTCAGAGGGAACTTCCATCTTTGTTATCAAGGCAATATGTGTCTAGCCAAGAGGAGGCAGGGAGTGGGAAGTTGTCTAATGTCTTGGACATGCACATGGAAAGGTGGAGACTTCTTTTTAATCAGATGGAGAAAGAATTATCTGAAGAGGGAAAACATTTGGTGAGTTAATCAGAATAGTAGATTTTTTATTATTGTGGTTCATATGTAAGGCCTATCTTCTGTATACTTAATTAAAGCTAAAAATTGTGTCCAGGAAATCTCATTGGAACAAATAAAAGAGATGCAAGAGCATTGTAAACAGGGTCTGCAGTTTGTGAAAATTCCAGGTGGTTTGAGAGAGCTTGGCTCAAGTAACGAATCCAGGTAGGACAGAGCACTATTACGATTAATTGGCTGTTTCATTGATTAGCATGCTTGTGGTCATAGTTTACATTTCCTGCTAGATTTGATGCTTCTTTCGTTCATTTCCTATTTAATTTTTCCTTTTTCACAGATTTAATAAAGCTGAAGCCATGGTGAAAGAATGTGCGGTTAGGGCAGCTGCTGCTTCCATCTACTCAACATGCAATTTGGTTATGACATCGGAGAATGTAACTTGTATCTGAGTTCTTGGTGTTACTAATTTTATAGTTTTTAAACTTCTTAGGACATAAAAGTTTGTATCCATCATGATGCTAGTTTTAGTCAGTAGGGATTTCTTAGCTTTGTATTGATGTATTTAGTCAGAGCTTCTGAAAGAAACTGGCCTCGTCTAACCATCTTTAGCATAAAAAGTTGAAGAAGACGTCGCATGTGGAGTTTTGTTGGACATTCCCACTCTTATAAGGGGTAATCGGATGATGTCAACAGAATATGCTTGTTTTTTCTGCTATGGCAATAAAGATATGACATGTAGTATAATTGTTTTACAAGCAAGTTACGAATTGCATACTTTGCCATTCATCATTGATACGGGTAGCAGATTATATCTTAAGATCATTGTGACTTAATTGTCTCCACATTAGACAATGAGATCCTTGTAGTTCCATATGAAGAATCTAATAGGTTGTGAAGCTTGCAAAACCTAGCTCTTAATTAACGTGAAATTTCACTTCCAGTATACAACGAATCATATGAAACTCTTGAATCCTGATAGTACTGCATAGCTAACTACGAGTCAGATGTTAGCCAATGGGATGTAAATCAGACAGCTCTGGTCACTTTAAGATACTTAGACAGTGGGAGTGGCGTATACTCCTACATAGATTGGGAAACAAAAACGAAATTAATGGCATATGAGATTTGTACTGAACTACGGTTGATATTGAGCCTAGAGCTGATTATTTGCTACCTATCTAAATTGACTTTAAATATTGCGAACGTACACTTGTGAGGTTTAAATTTATAACGATCAGGAGGTTTGGAGAGACTTTTCTACCTCCAATCATCAGTTCTCCTAGAAGTTGATGTATTGCTTGGATCTCCTATAAATGGGACTTACACAAAGGGCCAACCATGACTCATTAATTACATTTTTGCATGCATCATAGTTCATTTTCGAAAAAACAAATAGGAGACTTAATATGGGAAGGAGGGAGTATATTCTTGTTAAAATCATTAAAGGTAAATTTAAGTTATGCTTGATCATTGTAATTTTTATGTTATACTAACTTTCAAAAGAAACACATACTAGAAAATATGGAAATATTATGGAGTCTGATAAGTTTTTGGAGTTTGCGTAAACCCCCACCCTTTGCGGGTTTTTTTTCCTCCAAAAAACAATCAATAAAACCTAGTAGCTTTGGAAAAATACATGACTATAGGTATGAGCTGGAACACAATGCGAGGCATCCTCTATGCTTAAATGGCGAAATTACTTACATAAAACTATCAGATGCCATATGAACCTACATCAAGATGTAAGAATGTTCTTCAGGCCCAATTATGAAATAAATTCCAAATTATATATTTTACTCAACAAAACATTTATTTTGTAAAAAATGTGATGTATCTATGTGAGGAAAAGAAAACCCAATGTTTAAAAACTCAAGACCAAAACTTAACTATATACAAATTTTGGCAGAGCTGGGACAGAGTTCTTAAGGATTCAAAATTTAGCCATATCCAAATATAAATAACTCATATTAAAGATTTTATTTAAATTAGATTTAATAAATTTCCTTTTTTATTAGGTTTGACATTGTGATAATTCGTAGGAATACAAATTATTTTTACCTAATAATACTTCTAAATTGAGGTAAAGTTAATCGACAAAAATGTAATAACCCAAATCACTAACTAAGGACTGAGATGATTATCAAGCATGTGCCCTACTTAACCCAGGATTTGCTCAAGCACAACTTAAATCATAAATTTTAACATAAAAGCTTGCTAATACGTTGAAGTATGATAGATATTTGCATGCTTAGGGATTTATGCATGCTTATTGGAATGAGTTGCATGCTTAAATGATTAATACATGCTTAGGAGTAAGTAGTTGGTGATATTTTTATTTAATGAGATGCATGCCATGATATTGGACGGTTCAGCAAGTATTACGTCCACGGAAGAGCAAGGCAAAACTCTTTTGATTTGAAGTAATGATTGTAATGGTGGATGCTATCATGGAATGTTTATTGAAATCATGTTTTGTCTATGGAATAAGCTTGGTAATTAGGTTGCTAGATATGCTCTAATTATCATGAGGTAAAAGTGGAATTAATGAATAGTTTGATAGAGAAGTAGAATTCTATTTCTTCATATTCTCTTCTCTGTCAGTCTGTGACAAGTGCAAATGATGAGCCATGTGTCATTGACTAACTTGTCGATGAATTGGATAGTGCAATTTGCCAAAGTAAATCAGAAGTAGTAATTATACCCTTAAGTAAAGTATCTTAGGGGTTAGCATAAGTTGTATACATAGTTGAATCCAAAAAATGATCGTAGAGTTCAACAACAACCATCCAACAACAAGTCAAGTGTTGTTGAATGACTTATCGATGAAATCTGACAGTAAGCATAAAGAAGTAGCATGCATGGAAATAAGTTGAAGCATGTTGTGGCTTTAAGTAAACATGCATTGAAATAATATTAATAGAAAAATAAAGGATGGAACTTAAAGACATAATTCATCTAATCACCGACTACCATCCACCGAAAGAGTACTTGTTGATAGTGGATTGTCAATGAATATGGCCACAGAAGAATAATTTAGAATTTAGAACGGTACTCCCTTGTAGAGTTGTAAAGAAAACTAGAAATAAATGAAAGATTAGTAAAGTTTTCTTTGCATAATGATGTTAGAATTGAATGTATGAATTAAAATACAAGTTGATGTATTTAAATAGTGTCTTCTATGAATTGAATAGTTATTAATAAATATGATTCACAATAAAGGATAGAGACTTGAATGCACTAGAAACGTGTAGTATAGGACTAGAAGAGTCCAAATATTAGACGTGACATATAGAAAGACATGTGTCATTGAATAGAATAAATGTAGTAACAATAGAGGTTACAACATAATGTAGTAAACATGAAGTCACATATTAGAGTGAGAATGAGAGTTGATCTAGAGAAGCTGAGGGATGGATTGCGAAAATGGAGAACATCTTTGAGGCTATCTCTCTTAAGGAGATTAGCAAGGCCAAGATGATGATTTTTGTCTTGACTCAATATATACATCATGGGTGTATGTCTGCAAAATGTATTTACCTATGAAGCAGACAATTTGAAGAATGAGAGTAAGAATATTCAACTAGAGCGATTTGCTACTAGTGTAACACCAGAAAAATTTGCATGTTTATTAAAATTGATATTTTAAGAGATTGATCTAAATATATAAAATTTTGATGCTTATTTTTATTCTATTTTAGTATATGTATTAAAGATCTTGAATAGAGCTTTCCAATGCCACCGACGGTGCGCAAATCGGAGTTCGGAGCATAAAGTTATGTTAGTTTGAATTTTGATATGCAGTCAGGGTATGCGATTGATCTGGCGGGGTAAGCGATCGATTGTCAGGGTACGTGATAGATTGCAACGGCATTGAATACGAAAATTGCGTTTTGAGTGGATTTTCTTGAGAAAAAGATATCAAATCCTAACCAAACTTGGAGAGGACGTTCATGAGGAGATTTTGGAGGATTTTAAAGGATTTCTATTGGAGGAAAGAGTCCATGATAAAGAAGGATTTGCATAAGAGGTGGAAACTCTAAACTCTATATAAACCCATGAGAGGGGAGGGCTTGTGCAATTCATATCAAACCCTAGCTCTAGAAAACTTGTGTTTTTTTCTCCTTCCCACGTTCACCCTTCTCTCAAGCCTCTTCTTGGTGTGAGTTTTCATCCAAAGCTTGGAGCAGAAGCATCGCTACGAAGCGAAGAAGGTGAATGACACGTAAAGGGCAAGACTTTTGTGAAACTAAGAGTAGGATGATTTTACCACTATTCTTTGTGATTTATTTCAATTATATAAATGTTTATGATTCAAGTTCTGATGTCAAATATGTGACCTTGTTTGGGAATGAATATATGTGGTATTTCTATTCATGAGTTGATTATGATCATGCTCTTATATGTGAAGATGTAGGGGTCAATTGATATATGCTATATAACATAATAAAAGGGTGTACTTTGGTAATTTCAGACAATCCTAGGGTCTGTAATTGATCTAGGAGGGGAGTATGGTTATCTGTTAATAATATATTACCACCTATAATGTATTATTAAGTGAGATAATCGAGTTTAATGAAGAGTCTTAATCTCGGCCAGAACTGTTTCTGTGCTGACAGTCTGTAGTAAATAATTCATAACTAATTCAAATAAACTTGGAAAAATATGCGTCTATTGGATTAGAAACTAGACTCAAAAGACTATATACAATAAAAATTTCAGAGAGTAATTCAATCTGTGCTGAAGCTGGGAAGAGCCGGAAGTCAACTGATATGTAAAAACAGAATACTGTAATTAGGGTAAAGTTGGAGAAACTTTAGCAAAACATTACCCTATGCTAAAATAAGTATACTATGAAAGTAATATGTGTTATTCAAGATCTTCCAGAAAGAATTACAGCTGAATGGACTAAGTATAATACTTTAATATCATGGGCTAATGGTGGGTAGTTTGGTGTTTAGTAAGTCCTATGTGTTTCATGGTTGATATTGACTAGACTGTGTTGTCAATTGGAAGCCGAATCATCATCCCCTTTGACTAAAGTTTTAAACCTTGAAGTTTGGATCAATGTTTCTATGACCGAGTTGAGTATTGGAATAGCTCCACCTATGTTAAGGCAATGTGTGACACTTCTGTTGTTGACACTTTATTTTGATACTTCTATGGTTAGTTATGTGACGATAGAGATTAAGTAATCTCATTGGTACTCCTTTAGTGAGTTAGACTTTTGAAAGAGTGTCGAAATCTTTGTTGTACTTCTTTCGTGAACTAGTTATCAGAATGAATATTTTCTTCATAGAGGATACCTTTCCTTCGAGTAAATAGTTACATCAGAGATTCGTTATAAGAACCCTTGTGAGATTTTGCCCAAGAGAGGTAAATTAGTTTTCCAGGATGAGAGATAGGTAGTCTCAATAGTATCTGAGTGAAGACATTCGTAGTATGCTGGTAAAAGCCATAATAGACTCCGTCCAGTATAGAGTTGTAGAATACTCAAAAGCACTTGGATTAGGAGAGACTCTGTCCGGGTTGAGAGTTGTAGAATACTCAAAAGCACTTGAATTAAGAGAAACTCAGTCAGTGGTGAGAGCTAATGATACTCAATAGCCCCTGTGTTAAGAGAGAACTCAGCCAGGATGAGAGCTAATGATACTCAAGATCCCCTATGTTGAGGGGAAATTCAGCCAGGGGTGAGAGTTAATGATACTCAACAGCCCCTGTGTTAAGGGAGATTCAGTTAGGGTGAGAGTTAATAATACTCAAAAGCCCCTAAGTTAAGAAACCCGGTCAGGATGAGTGTTAATAAGACTCAAAAGTCCCTGTGTTAAGAGAGTATATCTTTGGACCCTTGTTAGGTTCCCATCCAAAGAGAGGTATTCCATAAGTACTGATTAGAGCCAGTATTCTAGACATGACAAGAGGGTTCCAAGGAGAGATCCTCTAGGATAGTCTGGCAAGAAACCACATGGAAGTGGTGATATATGAGAGTGAGAGTTGTAGCTCCATACACTTGTGATAGTGAAAATCTCTGTGAATGATATTTTTCTTATGCACTCTCAATGTTTGGATCATTGATTAATTATATTCTCTCTATACATTCTAGCTATTTTGGAGTCTTAGTGACTGATGATGATTTCTGGTAATGCAATTCCTTATATTGGATATCGATATTGCTGATTTATAAGTTGTTGTTGAAATCTTATGCATTGTTATATATTGTATCTTTTGTGTTTGTGTCGGGTTCTGCATCCTACTGGGTATTTCTTCGGAATACTCATGCATCCTGTGATGTAGGCTTGGATAAAGATTAGATTTGGAGAAATGTTGCAGCAGGCAAGAAAAGCTCAAGGATTGCAATCAGAAAGTTACGAAGTTTAGGTTGCTTTTAAAATAAATAGCTGTGACATTAATGGCCTGTGTGCCAAGAAGTTTTAGTAATTTTAGTAATTTTAAGAAATTTAATGACTTTATTTGGGATAATTTGATATTAAGAATTTTTATTTCATTTGGTTTAATGATGTTGATTCATATGACTAAGTGGTTTCAATTACACATCCTTTTTGAGATGTTGTGGTTGATTGGTGAACGGGTATTAAGGTTGCATGCCCGTAATTTCGGCTTTAAGAATTTCTCGCCTAAGGGTCGACTTCCGCACTCCGTCGAAGCTTGAAATTTCGGAGCGTGACAACTAGTAAATGTACTAATTAGTAAAAAAATATAAAGGGTGACCTTTATCCCATACCCTAAAGAGGACCCTGCTGTATTTAACAAAGATGTCGAATGTTTTTTCCACTCTTACTTTACCTTTGACCAAATTGATAAGGAAGGGTGTGAAATTTATGGGAGATGAAGAAGGATATTGGATAGTTATGGCTATATATCTCACTTGCCAGCGGGCTAAAATAGAACCATCAAAGACCTGCACAACACTTATAGATTCCCCAGTGGGAAGTGGAAGTACATTATCATAGACTTTGTGGTTGAGTTGCTTTATTTAAGGTAATTAAAGGTTAAGTTCAACCAAATTTTGAGGACAAAATTCTTTTAAGGAGGGAAGACTGTAACAACCCCCACATCTGTCCTCTAAAGCGACATTCTACCAGGGCAGGTGTTGAATACTACTAGTGACTCAGCCTCAATTTTTTATATAAAAGGTAATAACCAAACCATTTCTTTCCCTAGTTTTGAAAAGGGAGAGCTTAGAGGGATAGAGAGAAAGGGGAGCCAGGTGGTGGCAAAGCCACCGTCGGTGACCCATGAGGCTAGGATGACGGCGATGGGCGATGTCATACTATTCCGCCCGAACATTTGCCGTGGAGACACACCTATAGGGAGAGGGAAGTCTGACGACGCCATTCTTTTGGGCAACCTTCCAACGAACGAAAGATCGAACCCGACACACGTATGAGGTCAGATCTCGTACCTACTTCGTCAATTTTAATTATTTTGTGCATTCATTTATTTTCTACGATGGAGGTGACGCCTGGCGCCGGTGGAGAAGAAGCTGCAACCAGCATCCATTTCTTCCATCAATTTTGCCCAAACCTTAAGTAGACGACGAGAAAGATAGAAAAGAGGATAGAGGAAGACCAATAAAGGTCAATGGAGTTACCAAGGGCAGGCGGCGAAGCCATTGCTCCCCAAAAAAAGCGGACACTTTGGCGGCAAGCAGTAGCTGCTCGAGCCGCTAAATAGAGAAGGGATGAGAAAAGATGGGGAGTTGGACACCGGTGTCACTGGCAGACGCCGTGGCGGCAACCCACCAACCGGAGAAGCCATACCTGGCGACAACAAGCTCAGCCATGAAAGCAGATATGGTCTCAAACAAAGATTACCAAAGGTAGAGTTACCGCTTCAGTGAACAGGGGGGCAATAGTGAAAAAGTGAGTTAAGTCTTCGACGTTGCTGATCCTGAAGATTTACACCTTTGCTGATGGCAGTGGGCAAAGTGCGGCTGTAAGCGAGGGCACTGGACCGACTGGAGATGCTGAATGGTGAATCGGGACAATTCAACAGGCACCAAATTTCCCTCACCAAACTCCATCCCCAACACCATGTGGACGGTGGGACCCACAAATTTAGGTAGTAAGTTATAATTTTTTCTTAATTTCAGTCCTTCCTTTTTTCTCTTGCTGATGTGGCAAGCCCTCTTTGATGGTAATGTGATGTTGGTGATGAAAATTGGTGAGGCTAGACGAACTCATTCAGCAGACCCACTCAGATGCACATGACCTTTATAGCATAGGTCAACCTGCCCCTCCTTGGGTCAAATTAACTCAAATCACTGAATAACTATGGACTTAATGAGATCAACAAGACCCTGCGAATCTTTCACCGGGCAAAAGAAATGTCCATTTTCACTTTCCATTGATACTCGGTTGATTAACAAATTATTTTACATACAAAAGGGACTAACTCATCAGACCTACCTATCATCAGAAAATACAATCAATATGTAGGCGATTGCCAAGACCCAAAAACATGTAACCCTTTTGTAACCAAAATAAGACCCATAAAAATTTTACAGCTTCTCTCTCTAGTGATGCTGTGTAGTGACTCAATTTCCGTGCACATCACTCCCTAAAAGCCAGTTTGAAGAAATTGTTTTACTTGGAATTCCATTCGAGGATGGATTATCTATTACCTTTGCCAAAGAGCGATATTGCAGTTTCACACTTTCTGCGTTATCCAGCGTTTTCACCACATACCTGCACAAAGTAAAAAAAAAAACCATTAAGACATGATGTTACCTAAAAACATATAGAAAATTAAGCATAAATCAGGTCCACAAATAGGTAGAATATGCAAAAAAAATCACCATGTATGAACCATAAAAATATCTCGAAAATATCATGAATAGAAAAAATTGAAATTAGAATGTTGGTATCACCATTCTTTTTTGAGTTCGTGAGTAGTCAATGAAACTCATCTGAAATAGTTAACGTGAGTAAAATAGCTCATGATGACACTTGTTTTACAGCCGCATTGATGGAAAATCCCTAACGCATCCCTTTATCATCATTAATCTTGCCTACCAGTGTCTATCAGTTGACAAAGATTTTGCATTCAGGGCCATCAAACTATAATCGATAGGAAGCTTAAATCCTCAACCGTAGCATTTGTAGAGAGCTATTAACAATCCAGTTTCCCTTTTTTACTTCACAAAATTTAACCAATAGTGAAAGTCTGAAATAAAACTGATTTGTAGACACTGACCGAGTATAAACTAGGCCTGTAACATTCATGAATGTAGATCCTAAGTAATTGTACATTTAGTTCCTTGCAAAAGCCATATGTCACAGCAGACATGCCAAATCTTCTACATACATGCATGTGTGCACGCACGTGCGCATACAGCACACACATGAATAAAACAGAAGCACACTGTCTTTGCAGTCATGATACCTGTCCCTGCCTTTACCATGATCAATAGCCTGCTACCCCTCCCCCCCAATACAGCCCTAACTATTTGTCAACACAATAACTAGGTGCAAGCCACAAAAGCAGCGGACACTGTGTAATTGAGCTTAATGATTGTTTGGCCCACTTACACAGGACAAAAAGACAATGGAGTCGGACGCAGTCAATAAGTTGATTAGTTATTACCCACAAACACAGCCCCACACCCAGCGGTAAACATGTGGACCTTGCCTAACAAGTTTCTTCTACAAAGAATTATAAAAGAGGTATAGGCTCATAATTAAATGCAAGCAACAAAAGAAAATTCACTCAATGAAAGAAGACAAAGCCACAATGATGCATCAAAACATTTTCTGATAGTTAATAGTAATTAGTAATAACAAAAGGGGTGTAATTAATGGCAGGCACGGCGCTGCCTTGAAGCAGAGGTCTCAAGTTCGAACCCCCACTCCGTTGGCCACCCACAGGGATATAATGGCGGGGCACAGCGCTGCCTTGAAGCAGAGGTCCTGAGTTCGAACCCCCACTCCGTTGGCCACCCACAGGGATTATATCCTAAACTCAACCGGTGTGTATGTTGTGAGGGATTGGCAGCAGAATACAGTGCTCTAAGAGGCTAATTTCCCTGCCACTTCTAGCCACTAGCCAGGTCCTAAGGACCCGGACACCCCCCTCATTATATAAAAAAGAACGTACAGCCACAATAATTTATTAACAGTTCCAATGTGTGCATTATTAACACAACCAGGTCCTTTATTCATTGCAGAAACAATAATCCTTTTAGAAAATGCAAATACAGAACTATTTTATGATGAGTAGGGCTAGCCTGCGCTGCAGCGCCAGTGTGCTGTAGTCAGGCAGCCATCAGATCAGGTGGGCACACTCATGCTGCAGCGCAGGCTAGTTTTTTCCATTTATGATAGGTAGGCCAGTACAATACAAAAACTACAATGCCTGGAGTTTTTTGTAACACAGAAACCATCAAAATGGAGGATACATTTCACAAATAGAAACTTCGAACTCCCACCGTCCAAAAGTACGTGTCCTCATTAGAAAACCCAAAATCAACTAAAATCAGTTCATTTAGGTATTCTAATGAGAACAGGTATTTTTGGACAGAGGGAGTATTTTTTGGAAATAAGTTGTACTCGTAGCTTAAACCTTTGAAAGACAAATCGAATATAGATAAAACAAGTATGGCACTCACCATCCATTTTAAACATTGTGTTGTCACAACAGCCTCACGCCCAACAAATTGTTGTGGTGTTCGCTTATTTCCCTGAGGCGATAACTCAAGATCAAACTTCATAAATTTATAACATTTGAAATGTAAAACAATCAAAAAGGAAAAATACCTTAATGACGACCCTGTCAGTTACAACAAATGGAAACTGAACTAACACTTTGCCCCTTGAAGAATCAACTGGATAGGCATCACCATAGCTTCCATTTTCCTGCATAAACAAGAGGAAGTAAATAGGCAGACACTATCTCCACAAACCACACGATTTAGTTGTACATTGACACAATGTATAATACAAGGTGAACCTGATCACATCTGTCTTTTCTTCTCTTAGGACACCTAGAAGAACATTGTAACTCTTCCTCCTTCCGAAATGCTTGGACTGCAGAACGAAGAGCTACAACAAGACACAACCATAAACAATTGCCACAAATACAATATCACTAAATACAAATACAAAATGTTCCACAAAATGCAATCACATTTAGAGCTGGGGCAAGGAAGAAAAAACTTTGTAACAAATACGGAGAAGACAAAAATGTTGGGGGGGGGGGGGGGGGGGGGGGGGGAAGAAGAGAAAACACAATCAGTAGAGAATGCAGAAGACTACATAAATGATAATTATTAGTGAAAAATAGGTGCTCGACTGCAGAACATACTCTAGAGTAGAGCTGTAAAGTATTGGGCGTAAGGTGTCTTTATAATCCTTTTACTAATCTTTTCTGTATATTCTTTTGAATACCAATAGAAAAACCTTCTAAATAATTAAGCATACTATAATAGTGATAACATTTAGATTCCTACTCACATGCCAATACTAATGACATAAGAAACAGGCTTTTGTTCAAATGTCATAAAAGACACTTGTTGATTGACACCCCCAGCAAGGGCAGACGCAGTTATACTTTATACTAAAGATTAATACATTTTAATCATTAGATTAGATGTTATGGAAGGTAGAACTATAGATAGAGCCCTAGTTGAAATAGATGGGCAAGAAGTGCCAAGGTGTGATCAATTCCGTTACTTAGGATCCATTATCCATAAAGAAGGGGATACTGATAGTGATGTGGTGCATAGGATAAATGCGGGGGTGGGTAAAGTGGAGGGCAGCTTCGGGAGTGTTGTGTGATAGGCGGGTTCCAAAAAGACTTAAAAGGCAAGTTCTATAGGACGGCCATTAGGCCTGCAATACTCTATGGAGCGGAGTGCTAGGCACCAAAGAAGAGTCATATAGATAAGTTGAATGTAGCCGAAATGAGAATGTTAAGGTGGATGAGTGGGATAACTAGGATTAGAAATGAAATATATTCGTGAGAGCCTAGGAGTAGCGCCTTTAGGGGAGAAGCTGAGGGAATGTAGGTTAACGTTGGTATGGGCATATGCAAAGAAGACCTTTAGATGCCCCTGTGAGAAGATTAGAAGGGATACATGTAAACGATGCTAAAAGAGGGAGAGGGAGACCTAAGAGAACTTGGATGGAGTTAATAAGAAAGGATTTGACTTTACTATCTCTTACAAAAGAGGTTAGCCCAAAACAGGCTGGAATGGAGGAGTAAGATCCGTGTTGCCGACCCCAAATAGTTGGGAAAGAGGCGCTACTTGATTATGATTATGATTATGATTATGATTAGATATATCTTCAAAATTGCACGGCTCAGCTTTTAACAAGACGAGAGATCTTTTAAAAGCTACATAGATTAACAAAATAACAACATAAATAATATACAAAAACCACTGTGATGTGCCAACTAGTCATATTATTTTTTTCTTATGATGGCTCTCAAGAAAAATACCTCAAAATGCAAGTGAAAGATTGAAACATTAACCATTATAACCGCATGATTGCATCGGAGAGTTAATGAGAGAAGTAGATAGAACATTTTAGTGGCCATATAGATATGGAAGAAATGCATACAAGACTCTGATAAACTTTACAGTAAGAATTTGTCAATATAGTAAAAATGTCATACAGCAGGTATACATCTACAATCTGTCCCATACCCAGATTTGGTGACACTGATTCTTCTTTAACAGAGTGTCCACATGTATAACAAGATTTCTGCACACGCGACGTGAATGAACATTACCAAACGCCAGTTATATATACAGTGCAAAGAACAAGTGTAATGAGTTTAAAAGATAAGTAGGCCCATATGGTAGGCACTACATGAACTCGTACAAGTCACTATATTTGGGTAAAAAACTACAGGATCTTCCGCTGCACGAATTTCCTTTGTTTGGTCTCGCTTCCAGTCAAGAATTATAGTTGAGGAAAAAATTAGAATTATAAAAGAGGGAAGGGGGTTGTTGGGTAGTCTTATTCTAGGTTGAGTAATCGGTTAAGGCATTCTTAAGGTGAGCCGGGGTCTGATACAGGACGTGATGGATTTATAGAATTCAAGTGTGAGGATATTATGAGAAATGGCTCAATGAACTGAAGCTCAGGCCATGGTGGACAGGTGCTGTGCCTGGACTTTTCCAGGACATAAGTGAAGCTACTTTGCCTTCTAATAAAAAGTCAAGTAGTGTTGGTCTAGGAAGGGAGATAATGGGTTCAAAGAGTTAAGGAAGAAGGATCCTAACAAAATGAACAAATTAAATGGAGTTGGTATGATTACTATTAATGCTCTGATTTTCCAAAACCCAGTATTTGTTGCAGCAGATCAACGTCGGTCAAGAACAGCAAGTGAGAGAAGTGTAGGACGAAGAGTAAGGAAATGAAACAGATGAGATGAAGACAACAACTAGAGGAAGAAGCATTTAACTAAACTCCTTTTACATCACTCTATTGCCCTAAAGGTCCTTAATTTAATTCAATACACTCACATCCACAGGCTCACAATCCCATTTAAGTTGACTTCCTAATATGACTCAAACTTCTAAATAAACTGATGTTCCAAGATAAATAACCTCCCCTCACCGCTTCCCCCGAAAAAAAAATTTCCAAAATACCCTAAGACTAAAAAATAGGAAAATAACCTTAATAGAAGAACTGCTTGTATCAAGATTCTAAAAAAGCAGAAATATTGTCATATGTCGTCAGTTTTAGCAGTCTTTCTAACAAGTAAGAGCTGGAGTATACGAGTGGTTCTTAATCACAGAAAACCCTTTTATGAAAATTATTCTATTAACAATTAACAAATAAAATTTAAAAACAATAGTATCCCCTCCAAACTTTACAGTGCTGAAGAGTTAAAAAACAAATGTCAGCTCCTAACCAGCAGAGAACTCACTCCATATCAAGAGCAATCAGGTTTATTATTTACAGTGCTGAAAGAATTACAAGTTAAAACCAAGAAATGGAGGATGTAAAGAACCCACCAATTTCAAGATATGTTGTAGTCCATTGTTTCCAAAAGAATGTCCACAAGGGAGTATCATCGCATCGTCCATGAGAATGCCTCTAGAAAAGCAATAACAAAGCAATTAAGTATTGGCATGCCAAATAAACTCCAACCAAGAATGAATTCATGTTAGAAATCAAGCCATCAAGTACATATATTACATAACCTATAGCCGTCATAAGCTGAGAAGACATAGCCACAAGGAAAAGTAGGTGTGAACTTATCCAAGAAACAAAAAGTCTCTCTGAAATTAACACAAAAATCTACAAGACAATCAATTAAACAAACTAACAGATGTACCAACTAGCATCTCAAATAACAAGTTAGGAGGAAAAAGATAAAATGGTATAGTACTGACAAACAACATTTGAAAGACCACCTTCTTCTTCTTCAGTGCTCACCCACATTGTGTACATAAGGTTGTTCTTGAGTATTCTTTATGGAGCTACTCACCAACGCAAACAGGGATGGAACAAGGATTTCACAGGGCCGAGAAATGAACAATGTTTTCTATAAAACTATCAATTCTAGTTTAAGAAGCTACTATATATGGAACATAGGGAATATAATTTAAAGAAGTCCTTCAAATTTTATGTCCTTAAATTTCCTGTTATGAGTTACAGGGTGTCTCTAAATAATGAAGGGTGTGTTTGGCAACTGCTTTGCGTTTGCTGAAAAGCGGCTTTTTGACAAACTTGCATTTGTTACAGCAAAGCAAAAGCTTGACCCTTATGGTAATGCCCACCCTTAAAGCAGTTTTTTTGGAAAAAACAATCTGTAAAGCCTGTTTAAATTGGGCAGATTTTGGACACAGATAAAATGTCTCGTATAATGATTTTATCCTTGACAAAAACAACAAATTGACCAATTAATCAACAACTTCACCAATTAACGGTATTAAAAACTGATTTCACCAAGTAATCGACAAATTTACCCTTGCTTCTTGATGTTTCGATAGTTACTCTAGTACAATAATGTATACAGTGCCATTGTACATATCATTGTTGGCAAGTTCTTTCAAGTTCAATTTATCTACATGTTGGCAAGAATGCATCAAGCTGGAAAAAATAACTTATGCTAACTGCCCATAGGATCGAATGATAACATGAGCTAATTAATTCTATCAAACCAAAGCCAGATAAAGATTTATTTTCACACATAATGGTACAGAACGTAAATGATCCAAGTTCATACAGAAGGCAAAGATGGGATTCCTGGGAAGAGTCTTCTACGAGAATAAGACGAAAGCCTGCAAGAGATGATGAGATGGGGTGGCCCTTGTTACTAGCTTATAATTTCTAAGCCATTAATAGGAGGAAACCTGGAGTAAATAAGAGCATGCCATGCTTTATAGAAGTAAGGGTTATTGAACAAAGTGGGGTGGGGGGGTTGCTGGCCTCTACCTCCCGACATAGATCGGTCCCAGAAGCAGCCGTTCTAACACGAATTAGATGGTAACTGGCCTTAAGAGAATAGTTGATTAACTCTAATGATTATTAGCAACCCTGGATTTTATTGGATCATATATTTAGCTGTCAGTCCAATTATTCACCAATGAACTAAATCAGCCGATATTCTATAGAAGGGGAATTGGATTTAGGAGAAGAGACCGGTACGATGCTTGATAATCTGACGACAAAATAAGAGTTTAAAGCTTAGGATGTCCAAAAGAAGTAAAGGTTGAGAGAAGATCTGCAGAAAGAGAGAGATTGAAGGGGTGGGCTGCGATGAGGCAAGGAACATGGTAAGAGGGTAGGGACAAAAGAGTTGTGCAAAAAGATCTGGGAGAAAAGACACCAGTGAGGAAAGGCTCGAATAGTTAAAACAGGAGAGGGGCCAAAAACCTGCTTTACCTAGATTCTTTGTTCCTTTTGAACAGATTAGCTCCTAATATTGCGAGTGAAAAACCAGTTTTCCCCGTCAGTTCTTGGATCCTCTAAACACTTTTTTACCTCAGCCTCTATTCCAAAACTCCTAATGCACGTAAATCAGATTACACATGGTATTTTCTGCAACCCCTAACTCATCCATAACATAAAAAACATTTGAAGGTTCCACCGACTCAAAGTGCATGTGTCAAACAATGTTCTATTCCTTTTCTCCTTGCATAAACAAAGTTGATTAAGCAACATAGAAGGGAAGCAACTGCTGCTCAGATTTTTTTGTAACCTACGAAAAAATGAATTGGAATGCCACATTGAATTTTCTCACTTTTTTACTTGTTTCACCCCCACGCGAAAAGAAAGACAAAGGGTCGAATGGTTACAAATCCTGACAAAATACTATTGTAAAACAAAAAACCCTCCACATTAATACCACTCTGTTTACAAGCCTCAACTATGCATCCTTCCATATAAGCAAGCTAATTTAGAAAACATAAGTAAAAGGCACAAAGTTGTAACATAAAACTGTGACATAAAAAACATATATCATAAAGTACTCACGTGATGGGATCTGAAAGGATTACTTTCAAACACTCCCCCGATTCAACATAAAAAGCCGCATCCTTCCTCCCCCTGAAACTACAACCATTTTCACCCCCAGTTTCCTTTTGTGCCAGGAGAGAACCATCAGTATTCTGCAGCATCTGTGCATAGTACATATCTTGGTCTGAAAGTGAAATTGCATTATCATAATGACCCATGCGCCCTTGCTGGTGTTGCTGCTCATGAAGAACCCCTTTTATATTGTTCCCAGGGTGAACGATGTTGCTATCTTTATCCAATACTCTACTTGATCCTAGTTGCCACAAAAGGATGTTTAGAGAGAGATATAGCAATTTTGGAAGGTTGTATCCTTCTCCAAAGTTTAAAGAGAGAGAGAGATAAAATTGGAATAAAAATAAATGTAGGAAGACATGGAGAGTGTGTGTGACAGAACAAAACAGCATGTGACAGGTGGAGAAACTTGTTAAGCAAAATTGACATGAAATATAACAAGCAATAGGCCAAATTAAAAATCCCATTAGGGTCAAAGGAGATACATTGTTGGAAAATTAAAAAAATAAATAAACTTTCCGTTTCGAGTATGAGTTGATGGAAGTTGGTTGAATCAGTTCATTTTGAAAAACCAAATAGGACTAATATAGGACAGAGGTAGTATTTTATATTCCAACAAGCACCAAATTCAAGTACAATGTATCTCCAGTGATATGAGTATCAATGGCCAACTTCATACAACATACCAGAAGTAATTGGTACACCATCGTTCTCAGTATACTCCCTCTGTCCGAAAATATTAGGAACATTTTCCTTTTTCATGTGTCCCAACAAAATGTAGGTACAGTATTTCTCAGCCAAAGGACGTTACCCACTGGGGGGTTCACTGTAGCTTTAAAAAAATCAATTCTCCTCACTGTACCTACCTTTTTCGGACAGACAGCGTATATATAAGAATGTTTTGATTGTAAAACAGAGAAAAAGAACAAACTTGTTGAAACAGACTACTCCCTCCGTCCAATGAAGCATGTCTACATTTGAAAATGCGTTAAATTTATTGGACTCTAAATTTTGCCACAAGAGGATGTTTAGAGAGAGAGAGAGAGATAGCAATTTGGAAGGTTGTATCTTTATCCAAAACTACTTGATATAATTGGAATAAAAATAAATGTACGAAGACATGGGGAGTGTGTGTGACAGAATACAAAACAGCATGTGTCAGGTGGAGAAACTTGTTAAGCAAAATTGATATGGCGTATAAGAAGCAATAGGCCAAATTTAAAACCCCATCCGGGATACATTGTCCGAATATAAAACCAATAGACAAACTTTCCATTTAGAGTTTGAGTTGTTGGAAACCTGGTTGAATCAGTTCATTTTGAAAAACCGAATAGGACTATTAATATGGAACAGAGGGGAGCATTTTATATTTCAACAAGCACCAAGTCCCATTAAAAAAACCAGTCAAGCACCAATTACCTCCAGTGAAATGAGTATCAATGGCCAATTTCATACAACATACCAAAAGTAGAAAAGTGTTGGTACATAATCATTCTCAGTATACTCCCTCTGTCCGAAAATACTAGGTACATTCTCCTTTTTCATGTGTCCCAACAAAATGTAGGTACAGTTTTGGCTCATTTCTCAGCCACAGAGGACGCTACCTACTTGGGGGTTCACTGTGGCTTAATAAAATTCAATTCCCCACACTGTACCTACCTTTTTCGGACGGACGGTGCATATAAGAATGTTCAGATAAACAGAGAAAAAGAACAAACTTGTTGAACACCGTCCAATGAAGCATGTCTGCATTTGAAAGTGAGTTAAATTTATTGACTCTAAAACAGTGTTTGCCTCCTCTTTCGTATTTTTGGACGAAGTCAGCCATGTAATGATGGACCCGTGTTTTTTCAAATGCAGACAGGCTTCATTGGACAGAGGGAGTACTAGACACTCAAAATCAAATCTTGATACCAAGGCCATGGAAAGCTATACCCAAGGAATGGTGGTGCTTCTGCGAATTCGCCGCCTGCTCGCCGCGTATCTTCTCCGAGCTACTCTGTACACTCCCACTGCTATTATTGCTATTAGGGCAGTTCTTGCCCCCATGCTCCACGCCCACAACCAGCCCTTCCACCTCGCCGTCACCCTCATCCCCCTCCTCCTCATCATCCTCGTCCTCATCCTCGACGCCGACATCGTCGGGAGTCGTGCCATTGCTCCCCTCCCCGTTCCACTCCCGGCGCTGCTGCTCAGCGGGCCGAGTCGGCGGCGGCGGCCCGACGGAGTCGAAGACGCTGCGGCGGAACTCGTCCCGGAAGAAGAGGTCAGGTGGCTGCTGGCGGGAGAAGGGTAGGCCACCTCCGCCGCCGCCGACGTCGCCGTGGAAGACCATGGGGGGGACGGTGTCGAGGCGGGGCGGGTGTACGAGATCGAGCTCCTGCTGCGAGCCCATAAGGCTTTTTTGGCTCCGTCGTGGGATTCGGACAAAAAGGGGTTTGAGATGGAGCTAAGGGAGATTGAGGAGATTATGGTTGAAGAGTGAGGGTGTTCTTGTCCAACTAGCTCTTTCCAGCATTTGCCCGCCTCCCCATTTTTCTTTCTTTTCTTTCCCTTTCGGTGTTTTTTCGTTTTTTATGGGCTTTACTCTTTAGTGGTGCTCCTCGCCGTTCGCTTGAAACCGGCGGGGAGGTGATCATCTCCCCTACTTTTCTCTTCTCCTCTTGTCCTTGCCTATTTTTCTTTGTCACTAGTATTTGATAATTCTACTTCCTCAAAGGCCAACTCTGGCTCTCCTATTTCTTTTTTATAGGACCACTTAAAGGGTAATAATGAAATTACTTATATTCTCCTACTTAGTACGAATGATAATTCATCGTAATAATAACAAGACAACATAATATGCACACAATTATCCATTCAAATTGGTTACATAAGACTATGATTAAACAAACTATTAATATGAATCATGACGGTTTTATGTCTTTAGACGACATGGTCACTTCCATGTACCACAATATTAAAAATTTGTTCAACATAGTATTTAAAAGAGGAAATCATAGGAATCCACATAATGTCTCTACAAATTGAGACTAATCTTGTCACAAATATATATTCATTGACATCGATGCATATCATAATAAACACAGGAGAATCAGAAACACTTTTATTGATATTGTCACGCCCCGAAATCCCATACCTCGATCGAAGTGCGGAAGCCAATCAATGATATACATTTGGAGGTAGAGAATCTCGGGCGCGAGACCGAACTGTCGAATTAACCACCAATTACGATCATCTCAAAAGGATGTGTAATCGGTCATGCCCATAATCAGTGCAATACACATACAAACATTAATGAATACTATGGAATGGAAATTTACTTAATAATACTGATAATAATCCATTCAAGAAAGTCAAATCAAATAAACCTATAAATCTATGGCACACAATTGCCATTAAATGTCATAAGCATCAAAATAAGCAAAGCAAATAATATAAACTCTAAATCTTCACGGCTCCTGCGACCGCTTCACTACTGCAACTTCCTGCTCTCAATTTCCATTTGCGCCTGCATCAGAGGATGCATGAGTATTTCATAGAAACACTCAGTAGGATGTAAAAACCCACTGAATTAGGACAAACAATATGAATAGGATAAGAATAACAAAGGTTTATGAAGATGCCGCAACATCTGGACTAAACCAAGGATTTATACACCTGAAAGGTTAGTCAATAATAATTCCAACCCGCAAGTAAGGAAAACAACAGTAAGGCTCCTACTACACATATGAGTAAGGAGGGAATGATAATCATATTAAAAAGCTCCAGACATTAAAAGTGAAAGGAGTACAATTTCTGCTCGCTGAACCGATCACCCGCAAGTGACTATACCAGAACCACCCTAGGGGTCCTCTTTTTGGAACCCTGCCATGCGTCTAGGATGCTGGCCCCACCAGTGCTTACGGACACGATGGGCGGAGATTGAAGACCTTCCGTAATGTCAACAATCTAACGTACGTATGTTGCCTCTTTTTGGGCAGTGTGGAACCGCAGTACCACAAATATTAGTGACCCCGCAAGATCAAGCAATGGCATAATTTGAGCATACTATGAATCCACTTCCGGAGAAATCCCGCAAGACCTCTAGTGGAGGAATCAATCAAATAATCATGATGAATAATAATTCAAAGAAATAGAGGCCGCAACGCTCTAACCACATAAGGTATCGATCACCGGAACAGACTCACATACAGAGTATAAGTGGGAATGTCACACAAAGAGAATAACACAATCCATACATACGTTCATGCTCAGCCCTAGATGGAAATCATATAGGTCTTATTGAAATATATAAATCAGAGACAAGCTATTAATGAGTCCTAGATGATTTGGATTCCAAATGGAACCTCAAACCGACACAAGCGCTTTATCTTCAAATACACGATTACGGTATTCTTTACATAGGTATCACCCATCTATCATATTAACCATAACCCAACCTTACTGTGATAATCATAAGGATATAGTCTAGTATTAGTTACTAGCACGTCATATCATCTTCACATCTTATTAAGTAGTTTTACTTAAGTACATAGTATTTTCACTTAGATTCTGCTCACTGTCTTATGCACAACAGTCCCCTTCCGGCGACTCCCAGACACTGTACAGTTAATATTATCTTCTGAAATTTTTACTGAGAGTACCCTTATGAGTCTAGTTTCTAACCCCACCGGTTTTATATTTTTCTGATATCATATGAATTAGTTATGAATTATTCACTGTCGACTGTCCGTGCAGAAACAGTTCTGGCCGAAAGTGAGAAACTTGATTAAACTTTAATTAACTTATACCGTACCACTTATAGATGATATTATACTCATGATAGATGATAATACTCCCCTCCTAGATCAATTACAGATCCTGGAATTAACTAGAATTACCAAAAGATTCCCTTTTTATCATGTTTCTTCACATATAACACAATCTTAGACCATAATATCTTTCAACTAAATTGATTTAAGCAAAACGATCATTAAGGTATAAGACTCAATCATTAGACATCATAATCAGAACAATATCAGAACTCTTATCTTCTGTAAAATTAATAAAGCATCCATCTTTGATGTGATTTACCATCTAGACATGAAGCATGAAGGCATATATGCATGTATCGCAATACACATGGAAAACAAGACATAAATCATTAATCCCGCAAGATTCAAAGCAATACTCCAAGGAAGTCAGTAAGAACACTCATCATATAATGTGAGAAAAGAGTAAGAAGAGAGGGAAAAACCATCCTACTCTTTATCACCACAAGACGTCGCCTTTCTACGCGATGTTCGTCTCCTCCGCTTCCTTCAAAGCTTCCCGATCCAAGCTCTTGAGCAATTCCCACAAGAAGAGGTCTTCTAAGAGAGGGATGAACGTGGGAAGGAGAGGGGAAAGCCTCTGGACGTTCTAGGGTTTAGTTTTCAAAAGCACAAGCCTAGACTCTATGGGTTTATATAGAGTTCTTAGAAAATCTTTGCCCAATCAATTCTACCATATCTTGGGCACTTTCCACCAATGGGAGAGTCCCTAAATCACCCTAGGAACGTGCAATATAAGTTTAGTTAGGATATGACATCTTTCCCAAACAAATCCGCCTCAAAATTAGGTTAGAATTCGCCAAACCGCAACTGGCGATCGATCGTGCAATACGGCGATCGATCGTCCTGCGCTGTTCACAAACTGCGCGATGGCGCCGATCGTAGCCGATCGAAGCCGATCGATCGTGTTCCAAAATGCCGATCGATCGTTTTATTGCGATCGATCGCATCTACGGGTATATTTATTCAATTTCCCATATCTTTTTACTCCGAACTCCAAATCGCACATAATAGGTGGCGTTGGAAAGCTCTTCTCACCAGCTTTAATTTTCACGAGGCACAATTCGACCAAATCAAACATTAAGAGGGTCAAATTTGGGTTTTAAAATACTTACGAATTTTCCGGGTGTTACAGATATCAAAATGTAATATAGCATAAATATCATCATAAGTAAAACATGATCCATAGAATCATAGATTATTGTCAAGACCCATTCTATTGGTATGTTCAATAAAGGTCTTTGGATATAATCATTTTGTTCATGGATCGGCAATCATAAGGTTAGTACTAAATTTGCTCTATAAACACTTTTTGTTTTTGTACTTCTTCTTTAACAACAAGAAATTTTAATTTCATGTGTTTTGCTCCTTCAGAGCACTTGTCAATTTTTTTAGAAGATAACTTCTGCGAAGTTATCACAATAAATTGTTAGCGGCCTATCAATAGTGTCGACAATACCAAGCCTTGAAATAAAATTCCACAATCATAGAACATGAAATGTGGCTTTATAACATGCCACAAAATCAGCCTCCATAGTGGATGAAGCGATGATAGATTTTTTTTCCCACTTTTCCATGATATGGCTCCTCCAGCAAGCATAAATAAGTAGCCAAATGTGGATTTTTTATCATCGACACATCCAGAAACATCAGAATATGAGTAGCCAATAACCTCAAGATTCTCATACCTTCTACATATGAGCGATATTTTGTTCCTTGCAAGTACCCCATCACTTTCTTTGTAGCTTTACAATGATCAAATCCTGGATTCTTTTGATATCTTCCTAGCATACTAGTAGCAAAACTGATATTTGACATTATACATATTTGTGCATACATTAAACTTCCAACTGTAGACAAATAAAGAATTCCCTCCATCATTTTTTGTTCTCATTCATTCTTTGGACATTGCATAAGGCTTAGTTTATCTCCTTTCTAAATGAGAATTAGGCTTGATTGGCAGTTGTCCATTCCAAATCTCTTTAAAAGCTTTTTTATATAGGTTTTTTTAGACAAACCCAACATTCCACATGAATGATCCCGAAATATTTCTATTTTAATAACGTATTTTGCCTCACCCATATCTTTTATTTCAAAATTTTTAAAGAGAAGTCATTTGTCTTAGCCAATAATCAAAGATCATTGCTTACAATTAATATATCAACATACAAAATAAAAAATATGAACTTACTCCCACTGATCTTTAGATAAATACACCGATCGATGATGTTTTCTTTAAATCCAAAGGAAGTAATGGTATCATTAAACTTAATGTTCCATTGTCGGGAAGCTTGCTTAAGTCCGTAAATTGATTTCTTAAGTTTGCATGCTAAATGCTCTTTTCCTTCAATGGAGAATCCTTAAGTGTTGTCCATATAGACTTCTTCATCTAAACTTCCATTCAAAAAAGTTATTTTCACATCCATTTGGTTGAGCTCTAAATCATAATGAACAACCAACGCTAAAATAGTTTGAGTGAGTCCTTTTTGGATATTGGAGAGAAGGTCTCTTTATAATCAAAGCCTTCTTTTTGAGTAAATGTGATGAACCAAGACTAATTACTCATTATTTGAATTGTAGCTTTTAGTTATCTATTTAATTCTTTTTACTTGTAATTGTAGTATTATAAGGTCGATCCACAGAGATTGATTAGTGTGATTAAGAAATCAGTTTAAAGTAACAAACGAAAGAAATCAAGAGTAAAGTAGACTAGAGAACATGAAGGGATCAAGGGTAGGTCATTGTAATATTTAATGAGGTACTTCATGTATCAACTTTTCTCAATTAGGGCCGAATGAAGATTCTCCATAATTGGATAATATGAACATTAAGAACAAACAACAAAACTATCACTTTGGTTAAATGAAGGATTATAATATTTAAATATTCAAGAATTCTATGTATAAAAATCACAAAGGATCAAGAAAGAAATCAAGTATCTTATGTATTAAAAAACAAAGAAGCGAGAGATAAACAATAAAACATCACTTCAAATATCCAACACATAATTATAACTCAATAATTAACATAAAAAAACTTCATTAAAGTATCACAAATCCCTTCCTCTAGCTTTAGCTAGGAGCTTAGCCAACTATTTTAATAAAATAAAATAAAACTTACAAAAGAAAAAAAATAATGAAGAAAAGTTGAAAAGAGAGAGAAGTGATCGTCCTTGGAAGAGGTAGAGAATTTGATGCCTTGAAGAAGAGCTCAGGTATTGCTTATATAGTGGTTGGAAAAGATTGGCAATGGAAAAGTTCCAATCAGATTTTCTGTCATTACTCCATGATTGAGTCTTGACTAGTTTTGAGTATCACTAATTGATTTTGTTTGGCTTCCAATCGGGCATTCATTGGCTGCATGAAATAATGTTGCATTTTGTTCCTCCAATCACAGCTCTTCATGGTCCTTTCTTGATTGCCAGAATTAGCTTATAATTGATTATCAATGATTGCCTTGATTAACTCATAATTGATTGTCAATGATTGCCTTGATTAACTCATAGTTGATTGCCAATAATTGCTTTTGATTAGCTTGTAGTTGATTGCCTTGATTAGCTCTTTCTAGCAGATCTTCACAATCTTTCAAATATGGGCTTCACAGCTTCAAGATTCATAAGTTGGGCCATCAAAGAATTATCTACAACACACAATGAACTTACATAAGTTGATATCATATTCACAACCCTAGATCCATACATATAAAAATAGTGGTGGCTAATTTATTTCTGTACATTTAAAGCCCAAATAACACTGAATGTTACATGTTAATGCCTTAATTTAACAAATACCAATTTTTCCTAAAACTCTACCTTCAACTAACTGCAAAATAACATCACAAACATGGAGTTCAAAACATCTTAAAATAACATAATTTGAGCACATCAAAATCCTTTGGCCACAAGTCTAGCTTTGCATCATTCTATATTACTCTTTAAGTCATGTTTGGTCTTAAATATCCATTTGTAACCCACTTTCTTGTATCAACGAGTTTCCAGACTTTATTTTGGGCTATTAAGTTTAACTAATCATTCGTGACTTCAATCCATTTTTCAGAATTAATACTTTTTTATGGCTTGTGAAAATGAAACTGGATCGTTAGATGTCTAATATACACATAAATACACACATTTATATGCCTCTAATTCCTAATTTGTTAGTGCTATTTCACGATAATTATGAATAATTATGAGTTTTTGAAGTTAGTTCAATAATTAGGACTTTACTTTATTTAATAAGAAATTGGGCTTAATTGATTCTTGATTGCTTGCGTAAGTTTCAAACAACTTGAGTTGTAGATTATGGATTCATTGCGCCTCAATTGGATTTATATGTGAAGAGATCAAAGATCGGATGGTTAAGGAGTCTTTGGCCGATTTTTAAAATCTCAAATTTATGAAAAACCGTAAATTAAGAGCGGAGATGATCCACGGCGTTGATTTGCATCCAAGAGGAAGAAGGGCGCTGACTAAAGTGAAGAGCCGTTCAGATTAGATCCGGCAAATAAGAGAGTTCAGACAGGATTTAACCAATCAAAAGAAGAAGAAAGAGAGAACCAAATCGGACCGAACTGGTTTGGTCGGGTCGGTTCGGTCGAAAGAAAAGAAAAAACAACAAAAACCCAAGCCGAAGCTCGGGAGTTCCAGAACATGGAGCTCGAGCGCTGGTGGAGACGAGCTCAGGGGTGGTCCGGCGGTGAGGCTCACACTCGGCAAGGGTGACGGCGGAACAATGGTAGCGGCCTGGGATCAAGCTTGACGACAACCGCGTGGAGCAATGACAAAAACAAATGAACAGAAAGTAGAAGAATCCAACTCGATTTGGACTGAGAAGAGGCGTGTTCAATTCGGAGATCTGGAACAGAGGCATACGGCAATTCGGAGATCTGGAACAGAGGCATACGGGATTTGGAAGGTTAGGATCCTTTTTTATTTGGACTCGTTTAATGGATAGATGCAGATTTTGTGTGGGAGTGGGAATGAAATTGATTGGCTCGAATTGGAGGCGTCTAGTTTTGGGGATTTTTTTTAACTGCTTATAAAAACAGAGGAGGGACTAGAGGAAGAGGAGGAGATTTAGGGCAGTAAATAGTAATGTGAATAGTATTGTCGCATTGCTACAGTATTACCGTGCAGCTCAACGAAGAAGATGATGAATAGTGTTCCTCGACCAATGCTCGGCTAAGACAGTTGCATGCTGCCCATGCATCCTGTCGAGGCCGGTATAAAATTCAGTTATTGTCCAAATCAAGTTAAACGATTTTGGGAAAAACAGAGCACCCTCTTTAATCCTTTCCTTCAATAGTGCATTTTTTAATTATTATTATTTTTTAAAAAGGCAGAAATATCGTGAGTGAAATTTGATGATTCTATTTGTTTTATATGAAAAATTTATGATCTAAAAAATGACAAACAAGTACCTGAAGAAGATTGAACATTTCATCTGCGAACTTTTGAGAAGTGGTTGCCCCCTTGCGTTGTAATTCGTCTGGGTGGAGGCACAACCTTGCCTATAGGTAGGTCCTAACTTGGGCCATGTCAATCAGCTCGCTCACAGGAATGGGATGCCACACTGTCAGGCCATAAGATCTTCTAGGGGAGTGCAATTAGTTCTCTTGATGTGGCCTTTAGAGAGACTAAAAGTATCACAAGTGACAGAAAACTAAATACTCCATTCAACAAAGTGAAGCCTGGGTAATTTACATATTGAAGCGTCAGATAGCAGAGAGCGGATGCTTCCTTTATGACACACCAGAGGCACGCTTTATTGCTGACCAGATTTTTTTTCTGACCAATAGATGGAGTTCATTTCTTAACTCTTCTTATTCATTCTATAAATCTCCTCTTAGTTTCTTATAACAAGTAACCTCAATTTATTAGAAATGGCGAACTTCTTATAATACCGGTTATACACAATTGATCCATAAGTACAAAGCAGATAGAAGATATCTCATAGACAATAGCAAGAGAAATGGGACGTTCTCAGCTCATCTGAATTGAACAATAAGAATCATTTGTCCTGCAAAATTTACGTAGAGAAAACATGATTAAATTCTAGAAATATTCGCAAGCTAAGTCGAGGTAAAAACTAGTCCAACCAGTTTGGAAACAAATCATATACGACCACTATCATATAAAAACAACCACATTGAAAATGCTAAGGCCACTCACAGCAGCAACACCTGGATGACGCCTTCATTGATGGCGCAGACCCCTTGGGGGGTTCTTCTGCCTGAGCTCACATGGAGCCTGTGCCATCAGTGCAAGCATCGTGCAAAGATTGCTGGCTGAAAGCCACCCTAAGAATATTCTTACCAAATTAACCCGCTTTTGGATTTTCAGATCCAGCAGCCACAACACCCATTCCACTTCCATTTTCAAATGACGACTCTACAGTTTGTTGTACGCTCAGTTGTTGCAAAACTACTTTGTCTTCTCCAGCCTTTGCCACAAGTTCATCAATCCTTCGAAACTGATATGGCCATCTTGTATTATACAAGAACTGACGCAGATCAAATCTATTATCCTCCGGAGAATAGCTCTGCAAACAGCAAATGGATATATTGTTTCTTTCAGCATACAATATTTGTTCCATAGACTTAAAAAGAGACTTATTCTGGGATTAAAGGGAACAAATACCTCAGCATGATAGGATGGAGTTAAGACTGTCAACTTATGGCGATTGATTGAATAGTACTTGAAGAAGTGTTTCACTTTGGCAGCTACTTCTGCTGGAGTTAGATTAACACACCACTTGTGGCATAGATTCTACAGAAACAAAGAAGTATGGGTTTAAGAAACAAAGAAGTATTGGGATTAAACTAGATGAAAGTTAAAAAAAAGACCGTCAATGATTTATTTGGCAGAAATGACATCATAATATTGAAAATTCAAGTTTAAATTTGTACAAATTAAGCAGATGTGTCACACCAACCTGAAACATTGACACGGGCCCACACCTAAAAATCTTGCGTAATCTTCCATAAACTGACAACTCTTCATATGTCATGCCCATGTCAACTTCATCCAGCTGATTGAAACAAAAGAAAGGTTATTAAAAACATTAAAGAACGCAATTGGTGAAACACCGCAAATCAGCAACAGCAACAATGATGGTAGCAGTTACAGTAACTAATTACCTGGCTATAGTTGGAGCGTATAGGCTCCAGTTCAGCAGTTGGAGGCGCTGCTACAATGTCAGCTAAAGAATTATAGTTCAAATGGGAGGCAGCCCAACAAAGGAAGGATCGAAGATCCTGCTTACTTATACTTCCAATGGGATTTATATCCGCAGAGCTGCAATCATACTGTCCAAAAAGGATTTAATGCCCATAATTACTACAATTCAACATATCTAGATCATTATTATCATGTCTGACCTAATTTTTTTTTCTATACATACACAGCTATATAGAGATTAATTAGAAATAGACCAAACGAACTAGAACATATCCTCGAATAAGTTGCTTTTCCATCCATTAAAGATCGATATACGGAATTCCACAACTATTTGCTTGAAATCCTCAATAAAAATTTTCGTAGCTAAAACTCAACAAGGACACTAAAGGAAATTAGACGCATACCTTTGTTAAATAACCACGTAATGCTTCATCCACATTAGAGCTACCCAATACAAGGTAAAATCCAGGTTTATTATGCACCCAAGGCATAAGTGATGCTAACATGAACGCTAGCACCATCCTAATTCGAGCTTGAATATTTTGCAATCCAAGGTTCTCAGCATTTGATCCACCATCGACCTTTAAAATTTTTCACAAAAATTAGTCAAGTTTATCTAGCAAAAACATAAGATGAAATTAATAACCAAAAAAACCCACCTTGTAACGTGGACGCTTCCCTGTTAGCTTTTCAAAAATTGAAAGCAAAGCAGAGACCACACTATCTATACAAACATCCAGGTGCCAAGATCCAATCTCATCTGACAATATCTTTGCCCTCAGCTTTGTGGCCTCTGAACTGTGGAACATCCAAACTTGATATTACTTATCACATCTATTATGCTAGAAGAGAGAAGACATTATGAACACGAATTATATGTCATAATGTATGACTAAAATTTACAAGTTAGATTCCATGCTAAGTAAGGAACTGATCAACATTGTATATAAAGTTATTAAAACATGACAATAACTAGCACAGATAAGCATCAATTAAAATATAGAAACAATCCGCTAGACACAGGTGTTGTTACCCAAAATAAGTTTACTTATAGCTATGACACTTCAAAGACCACACCTCAATAATAGCTGGCTCTGACACTGAAAAGAAATCTGTCAAAAGAACAAATAAAACTTGTTCTCTAGGCTAATACATCTTCTCATTAAATTTTCTCCATCTTTGCAACTTTTCATCAAATTTTTCCCATCTTCTGACCAACAAAAGTCAATTTACATAAGAAGGTGAAAAGATCTCACTATTGAAGCTTCAAGAATAAGTTTTAGTTTCAAAATTACCTATTTTCTGACCCCATATATACTGTGTAAAATATACGTTTGGCGAACTCTCTACTATCAGTTGGAAACTCTTCATTATTGTAATGCCCAATGCGCATTGCATCCATTTTGACTTGTTCATCCCCACTTTCAATTTCTGCATATAGATCGCTCTGAGTTATGGTGGACCATGAAGGTAAAGGTAGCCTGAACTACATATATATAGAAAATACAAGCACAGCAAATTGAAGAACTTATATTTTAGTAAGCCTAAAACAGAAGACAAATTAACCAGCCAATTTTGTTATGACTAAATGGGAGGCCAAGTATCTGATTACACCTCACACTTTGGTCATCAAGAATAAGTAACAATATTTAAGCAAAAAGTTCAAGTCCATCCAATTTTCAACAGCTTCAATTCACAATTGTAAATTAGGATAGAGCTAGCATGAGTAAATATAATCGAGACTATGTTATCAAGTTTCCTCAATATAAATTGTGACAGTATTCAAAATATGACCTTATTACTATAAATCAAACCTTTTACAACAAGCTGGCACATACAACCAACAATAGCTGCCACAGATGAACTGTCTGCTCCACCAGACAATGGAAGTAGGAACCCGGAAGCTCCACTTCTTCTTAAATAATCCCAAAGCCAGCAGCTAGGCCCATGTGCTATCTCTTCTTCGGGTGAGTGATACCTTACCTAAATATGAAAGAGTGAAGGATGGCAAGGTGATGAGAGAGCAAAATATTGGAAAAAGAAAAATTACTAACATATTATAAATATGGAAGAGTCACGTTTAGGCAAAAATCGGAATTAATCATCAAATTCAGACTAGCAAAGGGCGATGACTTGTTATAAATAGTTATTTTGCCTGGAAAACTGATTTTGAAGTTAAATTCACTTTCAGAATTAGGAACAACCTTTATTGGACTAGAAGGGACTGACTGAACAGTGAAATCTTGGCAAAGCTTCACAGGCACTGTTATAGATGCAACACTATAACTTGAACTTGCTTGCTCCCCAAAACTGCTTACAGATCCTCTGTAACTTGAGACCTGCATTTACAGAAAAAGTAAATAAAACAAGAACCCCACATGAATATACGAAGTCAACTTCAATCAGCCAAATGAAATTTGGTCCAATGGAAGTTAAGAAACAGATGGTTGTCTAAATCCTTGGATTGTGATAGGAATTGCTTACAGCATCAAGGTCTATGTGAGCTGTCAAAACCTCCACATCCTTCAAGGAAAATTGAGATCCTTGAGCAACCACATCACCATTAACAGCAACGCAGCAACATCCATCTGTCCCAGTGAATATCAAAGGCTCAAAGTGGGCAAAGAAGAAAAAAGAAAGAAAGAAAAGTACTTGAAAATATGATGCTTAAACACAACGTACATAACATGGCTAAAAAAATGAAACATAAATAAGAAACTAGCTCAAATGTAGATACCATAATAAAGGCGACCACCATCGCATCCCTGATGGTTACTATACATATAAACACCGCCACAGACACGGGTAGCATTTTTAATAACACCGATACGAAGGTCAAGCTTCCTCAGTTGGTGATGACTCCCACTAGCATTCAAAAAAACTTCAACCCCATTCAGTGCAAGCTCCGTGTGGGGACAACTAGGCGTGAATAATTCTTCACAAACCTCTGCAGCTACTGCACTGTGAAGGATCAAGAGAATAAAAATCAATGTGTCTAGATACTAAGAGCATCTATAGGCCAAAAAAAAAAGAAAAGAAAAAGAAAAACATCCTTACGTGTCCATGAATTGAAGATAACCATAGCCAAAAGGCACCACAGTCTGTGAAAAAGCATCAGAAATGTCAACAGGAAGCAGGAAATCCACAAGCCGATCCTTATGCTTCCAAGCAGAGAACCATCGCAGTTCCCTGTAATTTCCATCATTAGCAAGGTTCATCTTTGGGCGTATCATGAGAATCTTTCTGTTCAAGCAGAAAACCTGGCAATTGTAGCGAACACTTCCCTGAATGACAGGCATACCAATGCTACACAATATGCCATCTGTCCAGTCACCCAACAACAGGTCTTTTAAACATTCCCACCTGCAAAGAATAACCAGGCTCTTCACATCAGTAATGAGAAACCTTGTGGATTAGGAGGCAGAACTTGATGAACAAAAGAGCTGCGCCCCTAGTATAACACAACTAGTAGCAAAAGGGTTCAGATGGAAAGAAATAACAGCAGAAGAAAAAAAATATAGGCCTAGTATACATGCAAAGCAGCTACTCCACAGTGTTTGTTGAAAATTAATCTACAAACCAGGAGATGAAGAAACACTTGAAATCATAAGTAAGGTGACATACATAAGCTTCAACTAAAAAAAAAAAAAAGACAATAACTTACGCGTGGTTGATGGTATCCAGCTCCAAGAAATGATCTTCGCATCCATAACCGGTAATCTCCAATTCTGGCCCAAGTCTTATAGAGGCCCCTTGTGCTTTTGCAGTGGATATTGAAGACTTAATGTTGTGTAAATTAGTGTCAAAGTCCATCGCCCATTGGTTCAAATTGCAGGTTGCAACTGTCAGCAACCTCATCTTGGACTCTTTATCACTTTGTTATTATCTCCAACCTACAATCCACCGCCAAAAGATAAAACTCAAAAGGCTAAGCCGAAATTAAACACCCACTATGGTTTATTATCAAGCAGGCATTCAGATAGAAAAATTAGAATTTTCAAATGAAAAAAAATTAAATTCAATTTTTTAATGATCCAGCAAAATAAAAAATATATATATCCGGTACAAATTCAATAACATAAAAAAAAAATCATTAGACTAGAGAAAAATACAGAAATAGGAGGCAAATACGACACAACAAGTCACCATTAACAAGGATTCGGACTATTCTTTCCTAGTGCATAGGCAGAAAATGCCAACTTTTTAGAATAAAAATTCGCTAATTTGAAGAATTGGAAGAATAGTCGACATCCTAGTCATTTGAACTGCAATTTGAAGAATTTCAAGAATATTCGAAGACATTTATGTTAGAGTATAGTTGCTCATAATTTGGTTAAGTCCTTAGTGTTAGTTCATAATACCATAGAGGGCAGTTTAGACAAGTTTGGTTTAATTGTTTATCAAGTAATTTGCTATTTAGGCTTTGCTTGTATTAGGAATCTGATCTCTATATATGGACCGATTCTTCTCTTATGTAATCAGACTTCTCAATTCAGAAATGCAGTTTCATTGATAGAGTTCTAACAATTCAGAGACTTCGTGACACAAGGGAGAGGCAGGCAAGAAAAGGAAGGTATGAGGAGAGGCGAAAAGAGCAAGCAGCAAATGGCATGATGGCTGGTTGAGTTATGGACGTAGAAGAGCATGAGGGCTTGACAATCGGGTAGAGATTGTATTTTTTCTTGTGGTTTTATAATTGGGTAGAGATTGTATTCTTTCTTGTGGTTTTGTAGAAGAAGAACCATTTTTTTTCTCAATGAGGGGCTTTGGAGACTCCAAGTCTTGTTGTAAAAGCCCTTTTCCAATCTATGAGTAACCCTTAATAAATGGAAGCCCCAAAGCGTAACGTAAGCCTTCTGTACTACCACCCCAATTTAGCTCCACTCATGACCACTTTAGTCATGCATCTGGGAGCTGCGTAAGCCTTCCGTTATTTTGGTTTTCTCACTCACTTTTCATAGATTCAACATTCCCTCTACCAGGGCAAGCCGACATACATTCTGCACTAGCTAATTGGATGTGACTTTTTCATAACCCCATATGGATTCAGTAACATTCATTTTTATTTTAATTTATTGTAAAAACCTAATATCACTGACCCTACGTCACTGACCCTACATTGCTATGAGCATGTTGCGAGCTGCGTGCATAGCAAATGTACCTCGTGTGCCTCGAATGCACATGTTTCACACCAAGTAATATTGCATTCCCTATATGCATGCTTAACATGATCTACCTTTTATCTATCCTGGGAGTGTGCTGTGCAATGTGTGGAACTGGTTATTCACAACCTTTTATCCAAGGATCAAACTTGCTCTTCACTGGCTTTGTTTGGTGGCACTATTATCATTTGACCCTTTACCGTAATCCTAAATATACAGTAAATACATTTCATGTTGTTTTCTTTATTGTATGGAAATTATTGACGTGGCATAGATTTGTTCTTACTTTGCAATTTCAATGGAAACAGACATCATTATGCAGCTTATGCTAACTTCGCTGTCCTTGGACTGCATTGAGGAGAGCACACATAATTAAGGTGGGTTCTCTTGTAATAGTGGGTATATGTAAGTTTAGAGAAAAACTTCTTTTTAAAAAAGAAAACTTCTTTAAAAAATTGTTTTCCAAAGAAAGCTTTCTCCCCAAACAAAAGTTTCGAGAATAACAAATTCAAGACTAATCATGCCCAGAAACAATATTCAATACATATAACGACTATGTTAAAACTAAACCCAAAGGTTTTAAACTCATACCTTTAAGCTCTGTCGAAGATTATGACATGGTTAGAAAAAACTAAGAGTAGCTCCATGCAATCATTTGATATATCAACATAACAAAAATCACAGTTTTGGCCTTTTGAAAAGTGAAAAGAACAAGCTGCAAAAGTCTAATGAAATGGCAATAGAGACCCTTAATTAAAAACAAAGAGCAGAGAAACAACCTAATATGCAAGTATGAACAATTTTTAGCTGGATAATCAATCCTATTTAAAGATTAGAAATAGGTATTTGCTAATTAATTTCTCAAAATTAGTAAAGGTCAAAACATATTAAGTTGGTTAATAAATTTTCTGGGGGCATGCGGTCTATATGACTTGTATAAAAAAAAGTATAAAGAATAAAATTCCCACAATACAGGAGTTGTCCTCCATTGTTTATTTTCAAAGACACCATAAGTAAAGGAAGATTAATTACACATAGGATAGCATAAGAGACGAGATTTCACTCCATAGAGATCTGGCCATGGAAAACCAATAAACTTATGAAGGTCATAGAAAATATGAACTAATTACACATCTACGTGAAACAAAATTCTAATCTAAACTCAACACAGGCAAAGTGCCCAGATATCAAATACCCAATAGGCATACACTTCAGGAGATTCATCATAATTAATTTTCACTGTCAAATGCCCACATTCATCCAAAATGGCGAACTGCAGCCAGAGTGTTAAACTAGTTTTCATGTGTTGGTATAAATTCCAGATTACAACAAACAGTCATAGAAAACATCAAATTTTGAAGTACGTATAAAACTGAACTAGGTTATTCGAATTTGCTTTCATGTGCTTGGGGAATGGCCAAACAATTATCTCCAACGATATTTCCAGAAAGCTGCAGATGTTAACCATATACAATCACAACATATTCAATATCCTTGAGGATGATGGAGTTAGTCAGAAGAACAGGTAGATACCATAGTTCAGGCCTTCTACGTTCCCTTCAAGTTGAAAAATGGTAGCTTTATCCATGGTTTAATCCATTTACAAATTAACAAAAACAGCATCTTAATCTCTCACTAAAAAACCCATAAAAAGTGCAGTATTCTCATCAATAAGGCAACTAAGGACCAAAGAAACAGCAAAAGAACCATACTTTAAGCGCAATTCCCACCTTTCCACACTGCAAATTCTACCAAATCCATTTTTTTCTAGAATAATTGAGAAGGTAACAAGCAGAAGCAATCGGTAAAAGTTGAACAGCTCAATATAACATGAAACAAAAACTTGGAGCCGTATAGCGTTATTGAATCGTACATACGTTTATGCAGGAAAAAAAGCCAAAAAAATATGTTAAAAAGAGGGGAAAGAGCTGACCGTCTGTGAGGGATTTGGGGCGCCTTGAGAGCGGCTGTGGAGGGCGTTGACGGAGGAAGAAGGGAGCAGTCGGCGACGATTCTTCTTTCTTTTCCCACCGTTGCCACTAGTTTCTAGTTCCACAGACCCAAACTATACGTGGAGAGACTGCTTTACACAGACGGTGCATGCCCATTGCCACCGTCTGAGACCCTGGATGTCCATCAAACGTGAAAGGGCCTCGATTGTTTGGACATATTTTTGTAGGGGCCGTTGGATTTTTGGGAGTGGATGCTTGGCACTTTTCACGATCCAAACGGCCCCTAGTGTAGATACGGATTAGTAAGGGGCAATTTGGGTTGTGAAAAATCAGCTCTATTTATGTGGATTATTTTGGAAAAATCTTTAGAAAATCCACCTAAACCGTCTTTAGGTAGATTAATCTACTGGATGGAGCTGATTTTTCGCGCTCCAAACAGCCCCTAAGCTAGTATGGCCCATAAGATGGTTACGTTGATTGGGAACCGATACCATACTAGCTACAAGGGCATGGGCGGAGCCAGGAATTTCGATGAGGTGGGGCATAAAATTTCTTCAAAATTTGTAAAACAAATGATGAAAATAAAGTATAATAAAATATATTATTTTAACTAAGATAAAGTATGTATTAAAATATGACTATATATCTGTAGTTTTTTAATCAAGACATATTATGTAAATAAAATGTCTACAATATCTTACACATCTACAATGATTTACCATTTTTTGGAAGTGTTAGATAACAACTTTATTTTCAAGCTCACTAAACACAACTTTTTCAAATAAGTATAACTAGACAGTCATTTCAAGCTCATTAAACCCAACTTTTTCAATAAGTGTAACTAGACAGTAAATATCTGTTATTTTTTAAATATCATACAAATAAATTGTGATAGCAAGGAGGGAACGGGTACAATCGGTTGGCAAATTATAATAGCAAAGATAAAATTTAACAAAAATTATAATAGTAAAGATGGAGGTGTGAGACAATAGCAAGAACGAAGGTAAGAATTAAGAAGTTGTATTTATAGCCTAGAGGCCCTAAATTTTTACTACTAGTTAGAGTAGATTTTTTTCATTTTTTTATATTTTTCTTAAAATATTATGGCAAGCCAAGCCAAGCCATCTCTACTTCCTTTTTTGTCTTCTTACTTATTTGAAGTTCAAATTTATCTTACCAAAGCATCAGAAAAGGACAATTTTTATAGGTCAATAAGAGAATAAGAAAAATTAGGTATTGAGGAGGAGCAAGTTAATTATATAAATACTTTATAAATATAGTAATATGCTATGTTAATGGAAAGGTCAGCTGGGGCAATCGCCCCAGCTTGCCCCCCTGGCTCTGCCAATGTACAAGGGGGTTATGTGTCTCTTGTTGATCAGTAACCGGACACCAAGTTAGCTTTGTTGTCGGCCTGTGCCATATCTACACTGAAAAATTTATCTACAACTTAGCAGTGATGACCATATGCTAGCTAGCTTGTGAGAAATTATACGCTAGAACATCTCTACCACGTGTCCTTTGCATAGGTCCATTCAATTTGGTAGAATATAAGCATACACAGATCTTGACATCTAGCATTGGTTAATACTCCCTCCATTCCAAAATACTGTGTAATTTTGAGAAAATTCTCATTTTTATTAGACCATGAAGCCCACAAGGAAGTCACATTACTCCTCCTTGATATCCTGTCCAACTCGTATGCTCGTTCACGAACTAAGTTCAAGTCAATCCTTCTAAGTCTCCTCCAATTTTGAAAAGAGGAAGTCATATGAATTGGCAAAATATACACAATATTGTAGAACAGTGAATATTTCTAAATATACATAGTATTTTGGAACAGAAGGAGTATATGTTAACATCCTATAGGCCTATCAACCATGTGTCCCGTGGAACCTGGCTGCTTGGTGGGACTCGTGGAAGTAAAAGAGGTCCAGGTATCCCACGTGGCAAAGCTCACCTATCCCACATGGTACCCCCATGTGGATTTTTAGGAATGCAACTTTTGGCTAAAATCCATACCCACCTAATTTTTATCTCACAATATTATAATCAAGCAGCACCTTTTTCAAAGGGTTTAGAATCAGCATGCCTTCATTCTAGCTTATATCCAACTTACTTTCATCCCGTACGAAACATATTCTGTTGCACACAAGATAACAATCGAACAGTTCTGCTGCACCAAAGATAACAATCAAACTGTAACTCTCCCACAAATATTGCCTATGTATAACGATCGCCAAAATTCTAACTGGCTCTTACTTCAGAGTACTTACAATTTGAATGCCAATTCCCCTTGAACACATCTTACAGATACACAGTGCACATAAACGGCACCTCAAAGTAAGTGAAACTTTTATGAAAAACACGTTAAAATGGGATCACTATGGTTGTTTCTTTACCTAAAGTCTGTCTGTATAATTTACCTTCGATTTATTTGCAAATCCCAGAAGATCTAGTCTAGTAATCTATTCCATTTAGAAAATGCTCAGGCCACTTGGAGCAGGAGAGATTCAGAGGACGCGGCCATTGATTGTGTAGGCCTCACATGCAGGTTCCATGCCTAAGCCCATGTAGGACCTGCATCTGCACAGGTACTGCGAGTGTAGGACTAATATGCACGCATTTGTTATAGCGGTCTTAGTGACTTAGATCTTAGAAATCTAAATGTCTCAATATCCATGTGAATTGCGTAGTTCGAACAGAAACAAAACCCATAAAATCTGTTCTCCTGGAGACCAGATAATAGATGAAATTTCTGTCTTTTCGCAAAGTTTGGGCCTCAGTTTTGAGCCATTGGAGTCAAATATACCACAAGAAAACAAATTGAGTCATAGACGAGTCTGGCCATCTCAACAAAATTTCCTTGTTAGTTTTTTATCTCGTTATATTCAAACATCTTAGCAGCACTATTTTCTTCCATGTTCTTTTTCAGACCCTTCAGTACATTAATTACATCAACAGACAATGGAGAAGATAGATTCCCTGAGAAAAATGTATGAACCATATCTTTCACCTCAACCCAACTGCATCCAGGGATTTTTTTTAGCCCTTTTTCCCTCATGACGACTCTCAAGTTGACTTCCTGCTTTTTTAAGCCAGCTTCTCCATACATGTTTAGTAACTGAACGTAATTACCACTTTTCTCTGGTTCCAACTCTAGTAACCGTCTGGCAGCTACTTCACCCAGTTTCACATTGCCATATGTCTTACAACTAGCTAACAAACATAGCCAAACACTTCTGTCTGGAAGAATTGGCATGTTTTGGATGAAAACGTAAGCTTCTCTTAGTTGTCCAGACCGACCCCACAAGTCAACCATGTTAACATAGTGCTCCATTTGGGGCACTATTTTATATTCCCTTGTCATGAATTCAAAAAGTCTGACACCCTGTTTCACTAAACCAGAATGACTGCAAGCGGTGAGTAATGCCAAGAAAGTAATCTCATCTGGTTGAACACCCATATTTTGCATGCACTCGAATAATGCAAGTGCTTCTAGGCAATAACCATGTGATCCAGTACCAGAAATCATTGAATTCCATGTAGCCAAACTTTTATACAACATTCTCTCAAATATCCTCCTCGCATACAGTAGGCATCCACATTTGAGGTACAAATCAATTAAAGCATTATCAACATGAATACCGGACATGATCCCATGTCTGATAGAAATACCATGTACAACTTTTCCCTTCATTAAGCCTGCCAATGAAGACACTGCAGCAAGAACAGTGGTGACAGAGATAGAGTCAAAAATCATATTATGGATTTTAAGTTGAGAGAAGAGGTCAATGGCTAAGTCAGGGAGGCCATTTTGGCTATAGCTGGACATAGTGCAATTCCAGGCAACCAGGTTTTTATGTGGCATGCCAGAAAAGATAGTACATGCCAGTTCCGGTGTGCCACATTTAGCATACATATCTATCAGAGCACAGCCTACAAAAATATCATCTATGAATCCATTCTTCATTACTAGCCCATGGATCTGAGATCCCAGTTGTATATTCTCCATGTCCCCACTTGCACCGATTAAATTTACCCAAATTTGAGAATCAGGTTTGAATCCTTTTGCTTCCATCTCTCGGATCAAATCTACGGCCCCTATAATCTTACCCTCATCACAGAAGCCCATTACCATGGCGCCCCAGAACACCATGTCTCTCTCTTTAAACCTATCAAATACTGAATAAGCATTCCCTATTTCTCCACATTTTGCATACATGGACAACAGAGCAGTTTGAACAGGCACATTACTCTGAGATAGACTTTTAGTTAATTCCCCATGAACTTTTTTTCCAAAATCAATCAAACCCATCATACCACAAGCGGTTAAGACGTTAGAAATTGAAAAAGAATCAGGTCTTAACCCACTTAACCTCAGCTGACTATACAAATCCATAGCATCCTCAAAATACCCATTATAGACAAAAGCAGATAAAACTGCATTCCATAGTTCAACTCCTTTTTCAGGGCTCTCATTGAACACTTGATATGCTTCCTCAACCAACATAATTCTAGAATAGAAGGTAATAAGGGAAGTTCGAATGTAAGGTTCATACTCCAAACCCAGTTTTATCACATCACAATGAACCCCATGACCAAACTCCACAGCTTCCCCATTCAAACATGCAGTCAACACCATTGAAAACGCCGCACTTCCAACTTCACTGACAACATTTTTCATAATCTTGAATAGGTTCAAAGATTCCTCCCAAAGCCCATTTTGACAAAAACCTTTAATCATGGAATTCCACACGAAAATGCTTCTCTCAACTAATCCATTGAACACCTTCCATGCATCCCACGGTCTCCCCCATTTTGCATAAGCATCAATCATCGCTGCACCCAAGAACGAATCACTACCAAAAGATCCACCCCAATTCCTCATAACATAACCATGTATCTCCTTCCCATGCCAAAGACCATCCGAAGAACCATCACACCAACAAGCATTAAGCACAATGCTCAGAGAAAACGCATCCGGCCTCACAACAGCAGATGACTGCAACCTCCGGAACAAGGACAGCGCCTCACTTCTGAAGCCAAACCAAAAGTACCCATTAATCATAGTGTTCCAGAGAGTAAGATCAATGCATCCTGAAGAGCATTCTCTGTCAGAACATATATCAAACACCTGGACAGCATTACAGAGGGACCCACATTTAACATAGAAATTGATCAAGGCGCTGGCAATGTAGCAGTCGGATTGGAGACCCATCTGGACGATGGTTGCATGGAGCTTTTTGCCCAAGTTCAAATTGGAATGAGCTGCAGTGGATTTGAGAAGGGATGGGATGGTGAGTTTGTCCAATCTTGGGATGAATTTTTGCATTATTCCGGAGGAATGAGCATCAACAACAACACGAGACTGGATCGGAGGACTACATCTTCTTGATTCTCGTTAAAAACACAAATGGGCCAATTCATTTGTGGCGACGTTGGCTAGCGTGCTCAACACAGTCATGCAGGGATACGAAAAGGTTCCAGCAGGTCTTGGTGACCACGGAATGCATTTGTTCAAATTATTTCGGTGCTCATTAATGCCTCTATGGTTTTTGTAAAATCAAAGGTGGTATTAGACAAGGTTTCCTTCTTTCCCTTGCCTTCTACGTTGCACAGCCTTCCTCCCAAAAAAGTTAGGTACAGTGTGCATAATTGAAAATTTTAAGCTACAGTGAATCCACGAGAGGGAAAAGTCTGTGGCTCAAAAATACGCTTAACAATACTTTTTTTTTTTCGGATGGAGGGAGTATAGGAAGTTGTCAAAAATTTCTTAAATCTTGTGAAGATGCCTTGATTTTTCATCCTCTCTTTCAAATATTAATTACGTCTATCATATCTAACCTGCTAATTGGATATATCAATATTTTTTTCAATATTCTATAAATCATTGTTTGCCATGCTTCTATGTAAAAATAGTTTTCATTGTTACTAGGTTTGTGATTGAAAATGGCTATATTAATATTTCATGAGCAACCATCATGTCATGGAGTCAATCTACATATTTAAAAAAGTGTATGATGAATATAATGACGTTGAATCTTCTTATCATCGTCCCCTTTTCATAGGGTTATATTAAGAAGGCAATTCGGTGTAAAAACTTGTCACTATGTTTCTTTGTATGAACTTTGTTCCATTTTGATTCTAATAAGATTCAAGCGCAGTATATAATCCATGTTGCCGACCCCGGATAGCTGAGATAAGGCGTTTGAGGATGATGATGATTCTATAAATCATTGTCTCCTACAGAATTCCTCATATATGTATTTAGAAGTAGTTAATGTGAAGAATGCTACGCTTAGAGAGAGCAAAATCATGATTAATAAGCTGATGACATTGATATTTGTTTGATCCTTGGTTGGGTATTCCTTCTCCACTCATTAAGTAACTCGTCATATTGCATCTACATTATTCTATTCATGATAAACCGACTGTTATAGAAATTGGAATTCAAACCATGTAGGAACAGTTAATCAGATGTGTAAACTTTTTCTCTTGATAAGGAACTGTGAAGTATTTTAGAACAGAAGCTCTTACACTAGTGGATTGACATTTAATCTTGCATAAGAAGAGGATTAATGGACATTCATTTAGAGCTTATTCAGCTTTTAATCATCAGCTCCTCACCATTGAGAGACTTCAACTTAGAAAGTTCCCTTTGGTAAGCGTGTGCAGTTTGCCAAACCCTGGTTTACGCCAGCCCACCCCCTCTATACACGGATTGTGCCCCATTCGTGTTAATGGCACACGAGAACCTGGCCAAACCCAAATTTTCTAGTTGAATATGTTTGAAGAATTGAATTCGGTTCAATCAATATCATACTAATCATATCATATCATAATACTAATATGAAGAAGGAAAATAGGTACAATTCAACTTTTAATTTTGGACTATTTAACCCTTACTTTTAAGACTAATTCCGATTATTACCCTTACTAATAAACACTTACCCTTAATTATATGAACTGAATAGTTTTTAACAGAAAATGAGATCCTTCCTAAAAATATGGGATACCTACGTAGAACAAAACAGATCAGTTCTTTGGAATCCTTGCTGTTATGGTCTCTAGAGGCATACTAAGTTACTAATAGATACTCCTTAAAAAGATGGGACGACTATAAGATATAATTAGTACTTCAAAAATATTAGGACCCACAACTTTACTATTGCAATTTTATATCCTTTTTAATTTTAAGATTACAGAAAAAAAAGGAAAAAGATTTGGTTGTAAGAACGATCTGGTTGTCGTATGCACAGGAAGGCATGAACTCTAGAGCATTGGCTCCGTAAGGATGATGAGATGAGCAAGTCTCTCAGGAGGGCACACACGCTTAGCAAGGAAGCCCCTTCGTAATTCGTAATTCATGAATGGTTTGTATCAATCTACTGAGGCAGCGAGGGAAGCATGAAGTGGTAAATTACGTCATTTTCTGTTCTTTCAACTGGTGCCATTGCATATTTGTGGAAACGAGATCGGTCATCAATTGCTGACAATAAAAACTCTTAATTTGCTCTTTTTTTTATGATAACTAGGAAGAATGTAGATCCTAGCTAGCTATATATTGAGGACCTTCTATGGGAAAAGAAGGTGGTTCAAGTTTCCTAATAACAAGCGAAAAGCGCCAGTTTTGGAATTATTTTTGCCTTTGAGAATGACGTGAAGTAAGATGAAGAGGGTGTGAATTTCAATAAACATTTTTTTGTACCAAGTGGACATGATAAACATGTTTGTTGAATATCGTAAGAACATATAGCATAACATTTCTGGCCCGGCAATTACTATACAAATATTAATGGCAGACAAATGCAATTGTAAATTGAAAACCACTAAATTGTTGATACTCATCCCAAAAATTCTCCAAGATACTTATGGACGGGGCACCCATCATGCGTTTTGATAATTTTTTAATCATGCCTACATCTTGATTCTGCATCTCATTGGACATACTCATTGAGACACAATCAAGGCCTTTATAAAATATACTTGTACAAATCTAGCTGCTCAAACACTTGAACATATTTATGTAAGAGTATTGACTGGAAATTGGTTAATTAGAGTGTCTTTTGACTATTGTACACCTCAGCCTTAAAAAGTGGTTCATGTTGTCCTATAATAGTTGTACAGTTTCTCTTCTATAAATAGACAGTCAACCTCAAGCTCTAGTTTGAACTGAGATTATTCTTCTAAAAAGTTCTATCATGGTATCCTCGAGCTAGGGCAAGCTCTCTGCTATCTCGCGATCAGATTTGGGATCCTGCTTCCGCTATTGTTGTGGCTTTCAGCTTCAGATTCAAGGGTTTTCATCTCGTAGCTTCTCTTCTTCTCCTTTATGGTGTTTTCTCTCAGAGTTTTCTATTTCTATGATCTTTGATATGGCAAGTATGACAACCAGATCAGGTTTGCCTTATCTCTCCTCGGAGCTCAATTTTCTTCTGACGAATGTTCATCATCTTGTTACAATCAAGTTAGATTCCTCCAATTATCTTCTGTGGCGTGATCAGTTGCATAATCTACTGAATTCCCTTGGATTATTGAAGTATGTTCTTTCGGACACTGAACCACCATCTCCGACGGTTGTTGATGAATCTGGTGTTCATGTTGCTAATCCTGATTTTCAGCAGTGGAATATCTCTGATGCTCGTCTCTTGAATTGTATTCATGCTACAATTTATCCCTCTATTCTTGGTTATGTTATTGGTATTCATAGCAGCTCTGCTTGCTGGATTTCTTTGGAGAAACGATTTGTCTATGACCAGAGGCTATATCAATCAGATGAAAGGGGAATTAGCATCTCTTGCAAAAGGAGATATGTCCATGGATGCTTATCTTCAAACCATTAAACAGTATGCTGATCGTTTAGCTGCAGCTTCTTCTCTTGCTGAGGAGGATCTTATCTTTCATACTCTCAATGGTTTACCATCTTCTTATAGTGCTTTTCGAACTGCAATTAACACTAGATCTCAGCCTCTTTCCCTGGAGGAATTTCATGTAATGCTCAAAGTGGCGGAGTTAAGTCAGACAAAAACATCTAGTGCTGCTTCTGTTGTCTCTTCTCCAGCAACATTTACTTCTTATCTTGGTGAATCATCTCAGTCTGCTTTCGATAGTTCATCTCATATTCAGGCCAATTTTACAAATCGAGGTACCTTTGGCAGAGGTAGTGGTCAGTCTCGTGGCCATGGTCGTCATGCTCATGGTCATGGTGGTTATTTTCTGAATCAGACAGCAACTTCTGCATCTAACATTTCTCAGCTTGCTGCCACTAGTCCTTGTCAAATTTGTGGCCAGACTAATCATTAGGCATTAAAATGCTATTTTCGGTTTGATCTCTCTTATCAACTGAGCAATAAGAACTTGCAGACCAATGGATCTCGCACTAATTTTCGCAACCAGCCAGCCTTACTGGCCACTACAACTGCTCCATCTACTTCCAACTGGATTGCTAATACTGGTGCCTCTCATCATGTGACAACTGATCTTGGCAATCTTCAAAAATATCAGCAATATGAAGGTAATGATCAAATCCTTGTAGGCAGTAGTCAAACTCTTCCCATTCAGCATGTTGGCAGTGGTATCTTATTCACTCCTCCTCACAATTTTTCTCTTCAGAATCTTCTTCATGTTTCTGGTTTTTCCTCCACTTTACTGTCAATTCACCATTTTGCAACTGATAATAACTGCAATCTGATTTTTAATTCCGATGGTTTTCTCATTCAGGACCGTCGTACTCATCAAATTCTTTTTCGGGGGCCCAGTAAAAATGGTCTTTACTCTATCTCTAGCACGTCTCAACCATCTGCATTTCTTGCTGCGTCTACAGTTTCTCTTCTTCATCAAAGGCTTGGTCATCCTTCATCAAATAAATTTCAGCATCTATCTTCTCAGTTTGGCTGCTCTCACAAGGACATTGTTCAACACAAATGTCAAGTTTGTTTTCAATGTAAAAGTCACAAATTGAAATTTGAACCTTCTACTTGTACAGTATCTCATCCTTTTGAGCTGATTCATAGCGACATTTGGGGACCTTCTCCTGTAGAGTCCTCAGATGGTTTTCGCTATTATGTACTTTTTGTGGATGACTATACTCGTTTCTCATGGTTTTTCCCTTTGAAAACAAAATCTGAAGTGTTTGATCATTTTGTTCACTTTATGAATCTTGTTGAAAATCAGTTTGATGCCAAAATTAAATGTTTTAGATTGGATAATGGTGGAGAGTACGTGAATACAAAATTTCGTGATTTATTTTCAACTCGTGGTATTATTCATCAGTTCACATGTCCTCATACTCCAGAACAAAATGGTGTCTCTGAAAGGAAGCATTTACATATCTTAGAAATTGGTCTTGTGCTATTACAAACTGCCTCTCTTCCTTTTCAGTTATGGTCTGATGCTTTCGCTACATCCAACTTTCTTATTAATCGATTACCAAGTGTAGTTTTAGATGACAAAACACTTTTGAAGCCTTATATCATTGTCTTCCTGATTATTCTCAACTGCGTGTGTTTGGCTGCGCTTGTTATCCCTGGCTGAAACCATATAATTCCCATAAACTTGAACCTTCATCTCGTTTATGTGTTTTTATTGGTTATGCAGCTCATTCAAAAGGCTTTCGGTGTTATGATCCTATCTTTAAAAAGATTTTTCTTACTCGCCATGTTCGTTTTGATGAACATCATTTTCCGTTTACCACCTTATCTTCTTCATCTCCATATCCAACTGTTTCATCCCTTTTTCCACTTACATGCCATACTCTTACTGCTTCTAATAGTTCTTCTTTCATTATTCCATCATCTATCTCCTTGCCTTCTCAAACTTCTAATAGTATCTCTAATAGTTCTCCATCACAACCACTCTCCATTTCTTCTCTCCCATCTGCTTCCCATTCTTCACAGTTGACTTCAACTGTCAACCCTCCTATTTTTTCTTCTAAATCTATTCATCCAATGACCACTCGCTTAAAGGATGGCATTACCAAACCTCGGATTCCGTTATCTCTTCATACTGTTGTTGATGATTCTTTGGAAACAGAACCTACTTGTTTTTATCATGCATCCAGACTTACTCACTGGAGAGAAGCTATGTCCTCAGAATTTAATGCATTGGTTTCTCAAGGCACTTGGGAATTAGTTTCTTCATCTTTTGCTCATAATATAGTGGGTAACAAATGGGTTTTCCGTATCAAATACAACCCTGATGGATCAGTGTCTCGTTACAAAGCACGTTTGGTTGCAAAAGGATTTCACCAAGAAGAGGGTGTTGAGTACACTGATACTTTTAGTCCTGTGGTTCAGAAAAATACAATTAGGACTGTTTTGTCTATTGCTGTTCAATCTTCATGGCACATTCATCAAATCGATGTGAGTAATGCCTTTTTGCATGGATTTCTTGATGAAGAGATCTTTATGGTACAGCCCCAAGGGTTTGTTAGCATTGAGTTTCCTTCTCATGTCTGCAAACTTTGCAAAGCAATCTATGGGTTAAATCAAGCTCCGCGGGCTTGGTTCTCTCGGTTTTCTTCTTATATTGTCTCTCTTGGCTTTCAACCTTGTCATACAGATCCTTCCTTATTCATTCATCATATCAGGGACATTACTACTGTCATTCTCATATATGTTGATGATATTTTGGTTCTTGGTCCAGATTTCCAGTTTATTCAAGAGACTATTCAACAAATTGGCACTGAATTTACCATTAAAGATCTCGGCTCTCTTAATTATTTTTTGGGACTCGAAATTCAATCAACTTCAGCCAGTCTTCATCTTTCTCAACATAAATATACTATTGATCTTCTTCATCGGTATGGAATGGAATCTTGTAAGCCATGTGGAACACCTATTGTAGTTCCTCGGAAAACTTCATCTTCCTCAGCACTATTTTCCAATCCTACATTCTATCGATAGATTGTTGGAGCATTGCAATACCTCACTTTTACCAGACCAGATTTGAGTTTTGCAGTCAATTTTGCTTGCCAGAAAATGCACTCACCGACTGTGGATGATTTCTTAGCTGTTAAGAGCATCTTGCGTTATCTTCAGGCACATTACATCTTGGTTTATAATTTGTTCCTAGTCCTTTTGTTGTTGCAGCTTTCAGTGATGCTGATTGGGTTGGGAGTACTATTGATTGCAGATCTATTACCGGCACATGTGTCTTTTTAGGCTCCAATCTGATCATTTGGAATGCTAAAAAGCAACGCACAGTTGCTCGTTCTTCAACTGAAGCTGAGTATCGTGCTGTTTCTCAAGTGGCTACTGAAGTAAGTTGGGTTATTATGCTGCTTAGAGAATTACATGTGCCTCTTTCTTCCATTCCTCGTATTCTTTGTGACAATGTCTCTGCTATATCTCTTTCCTACAATCCTGTTTTTCATTCCCGGACAAAACACATTAAAGTTGATTATCATTATGTTCGATGAGACAATTCAAGCTAAAGAAAGAGGTAGTAGTTCATCATGTGGCTTCTCAATATCAGCTGGCAGATTTATTCACTAAACTACTCTCTTCTCCTTGCCTGAACTTTTTGTTGTCCAAGTTCATGTTGAAGGAACATGCACTTGCGGGAGGGTGTAAGAGTATTGACTGGAAATTGGTTAATTAGAGTGTCTTTTGACTATTGTACACTTCAGCCTTAAAAGGCGGTTCATGCTGTCCTGTAGTAGTTGTACAGTTTCTCTTCTATAAATAGACAGTCAACCTCAAGCTCTAGTTTGAGCTGAGATTATTCTTCTAAAAAGTTCTGTCAATTTCAACATTTAGGTGGTAATTGTACCGCTTGAGCAAGAATTGATTGTAAGGGACAACCCATATATTGTCTAAGTCATGCCCTCGAGCATGAATGGAACGACCATCACGTCTCCTTCTGTAGATGGGGTAAGAGTTCTTTCCTTCTGTGGTAGCATTTGCAACTTGTAATCATGCAAGGCCATTTTTCCCTCTATCTTTGGCAAGGTTCGTGCATCATGTGCTTACCTATCTTTTGTGCAACCACACTATCTTCTTCAATGTCTAGAATCTCAGCGGATACGCACTTATAAAATAAAACAGCTCCTAAGATCTTGGGTCATTTTCATTGTCGATAAGAAAGTAGATGTGGTAAGCCTATTTCTGAATTTCTATGACATCTAGATGTGCTGCAACCTTGCCAAAGAAATGTACGTTCAAGGTCAAATCTTCTAGGTCATCAACTTTTGCTTTAAACACTCTCGTTGTCAAATCTGATCTGCCGAAAGCTCTCTCACCAGGTTTAAGGTGGCAAACATGTTCTTGCCATTTAGGATTGAATGTCTATGAATATATCAGATTTCCCAAATGTTCGCACTATGGCCATAGCATCAAGTATCGGCGTTTCATATCAGGTGATACCAATAAAGGTCAGAGGTAACACAATTCGTCTTCCAATGTTGCACCTATCTGTTTCACCAACTGTCACATTATCAATAATACCTTGGTATAATTGTGATCATATAGCTTGCTGATTTTGAAACAAACGACCAACATTTTTTAAACTCCAGTTTAGGGAAGATCTCACTTGGAACAAATAAGCATAATATTCCCTACATGTGACGCCAGTCCTTCCTTTCAGTGGGCAGCGATGTTTGACCAGCATTTGCTCAAAGGTTTCTTTGCTCGTGTGCACCTTGCTCTATGGTCCATTGAGGGCAGATCTCCTTATGCAATGCAAGGATGTCAACCTAATGGCTTGGAAATTTTGTACGCCGAATTTCCCTGAATTTTGCCGAACCGACCCTAAATGATTCTTGACTGAATTGAAGCCGAATCCCGACCTTGTCACTAACGTTGTTCCCAATAAAACTTTAGCAAAATAAAATGCTATTCCCAATAAAAAGTGGACCCAAAATTCTCAGGCCCCCAACAAAATCTCGAGTCTCTTCCCCCTTTCGCCGGAGCCCGCCACGGGGGGCCAACCCCCTACCGCAGAATTGCCAATTGGGCTCATGAAGGCCATAAGCCATAAGGGACTTCTTTGAAAGCATCCTCTTCTCGACCTGAAGTTACAGCCTTACAGATCAAAATGGGAACGTTCTTACCCCAAATTTCAAACTCTCATGGTGGTCTTCTGAGGCTGCAAAGTATATCCATGTCCATATTAAACAAATTCTTCTTCTTTCTTCATACTTCCTCCAGTCACTTTTAATAGATACATTTTTTTTCAAATCAACTAAATTTATTTCATTTGTATAAAGTGTATCTATTAAAAGTGACCGGAGGCAGTAATACAAAAACTCATTAGTCCATTACTCATTTGTTTCATACTTCCTCGGTCCAAATAAGAGAGACCGCATTTAACCTTTTACAAATCCAGAAATAAGTGGCACAATCATAGAATTTAGCTTAAAGAGAGGATGCGAAAGGTGTCTGGTGTGGTCACAAACGTGTGAACCCTATAGGGTCAATAAATTTGACCCATTTTCAAATGTGGTCCCTAATATTTGGACGAAGTACAAAATTAGTGAAATTGACCTTCCTGAAAATTTTTTAACGCAAATAAACATACATGAGTCATGTCTTGAAATCCAAATGCTAAGTTTTCTCTAAAAAATCCAAATTCAAATATTTCTCTCTTGGGATGTCAAATCTCATGATTTCCAACAACATCTTGATCTAATTACACCCAATCATTATATCCTAAGGAGAAATAATTTAGTGTCCCAGAGTATCCTCCAGGATGGTCCCATTAGCGCGAGGAATGTACTAGCGTGTGCACCATCAATCTTGATGATCCACAGCTCGTGTTATAGAATATTCTCAGGTAGCACTGAACAATTTATCCTATGAAAAGTGGTCCTCTTCCTACTAAATTAACTTTGTGCATAGAAAATAGAACAAGCCAATGGTTCCTGGTCCCTATATGGGCAGGCAAGTGGCCCGTGCATGTATTTTGACCACGCAAAATGTAATTCACAAGTGAAACTCTCATCAATGCATTGGAAGTATTTTGCATTGAAAATAAGCTTCCACCGCCCCTTCCATGCACAGCTTTCGTTTCGTTTGCTTTGCTTTAAAGACATACATGTACACAACAAAGAATACCTCATCCCCACACTTCTACGTCTCCTCAATCTACTCCTATCCAAGAACACATACCATATCATCTAATCACGCCCCTCTCTCCATCAAACCAAAACTTGACTGCAAAGAAATTACCTTTTTGTGCATAAGGCAACAAAACAAATCTCGAAAAATGGAGATGAAGACAGGTACACACATGAATATGATGTAGCTTCAAGGATATTGCATGGAGTGTGGAAACTGGGAAGTATTAGTTAGAGAAGTAAAAATGGGTGCAAGCCTCCCATCATACCAATAATTCCAGCCTGAACCTCTTCAAAAGACTTAAAAAAAGTGTAATCTTTGTTGGTGCCATTTTGTGCTTTTGGTAATTTAATTGGTTGGCCTGGCTTGTTAGTTTCAAACTCCTAAATCTCAATCATGAAAATCATAGTTACACCACACCTTTATGGGTTAGGATATTGTTATCAATTTAATTCCAATGATAAACACATGATGGTAAGTTCAACCACCTTTAGGGGTTAGGATATTGTTATCAATTTAATTCCAATGATAAACACATGATGCTAAGTTCAACCAGAAAGAGCTTATAATAGGCAAGGCAATTATTTCTTCCACTGTATTGTTTGTAGACAGGCTTTTTTGGATGGATGGAGTATACCTTCTAAAGTATGAAACCTTCAATTGCAGACAGGCTTTTTTGGGTGGAGGGAGTAACTATATATATGTACGCGTTCAATTTTGGAAGTAACTAATCCTAATTTCGAAAAGTACAAGATAGTGGGCACCACCGTCCACAACCCTTTTTGTGGCATTCTCATTGAAATTCAGTGGGGTTCACTTGATCTTAAGCAATGGTGCGCTAAATATTCCATGCGAGGCTTGGGTCTGACCTCCTTTTTCACCCATAAGAAATGGCTACGCACTTCTATGTGAGCCAAGTCACCAAGAGCCGCCGGATTTTTATCTGATAACGTTAGGGGTGGTTTTAGAATGAGAAAGTGCAAATTTGAAAAACCAAATCAGACTACTAAATTGGAACCTTAATAAAGATGGTATAAGTTTTCTTGTCTTATATTAATAGCTCCATTTAGAAAAATCGTTTTTCTCAATTTTAAATTTTACTAACTAGGAGTGTGCGAGTCCTTAGGACCCAACTAAAGAGGCAAGGCAACCGACCTCTAGGATTTGTCCGAAATGGCTCCATTTGGCTTAATTTAAGTGGTAGCAAATACAAGAGCACAAATTTGTATAGTAGTGAAGGAACTCAATAAAAACACTATATTTCCAAATGGATCAATTAAAATATATATGTATATATAGGGTACAGTTGTAGTATTAGTTTAAGTGGATATTTTAGGAGATGTTTTTTGTGAGAATGAAAGGAGCGAAGAACAATGAAGCAAGGCCATCCTTACTAAAGAAAGTTGCATTCTAGTTTCTCAAGTAGTTATTAAACTTTGTGCTTGAAAAAGCCTCGGCGGCGAATTTATAAGCATGTGTAGATTGCTCAAATAAATACCGGAAAAAAGCTTCTTTTGTGTAATATACTTTGAATAGTCTTTTCATATTCAACCTTAAAAATAAGAAATAACAGATTCTTCTTCTTTTTACTGTGCTAATAGTTGACTGCCGAAAAATATATGGTTTCTTGCAAACTCAGGATCGCAAATTAAAGCATAATTAGAAGCTAAGTTTTTTTCTGTCTTATCAAGGGTTAAATTTTTTCACTTTTGGTAATGATATGACTATCAACCTATTTTAATCCGTGAAGGAAGGGATAATGCTACATTAGCTTTCAACAATGACAACCACTTAAATTGATGGGGAGCTAATGCCATGTTCATCAAAAAGAATATCCTTCACTAACAGAGACTAAGCAAACTAAATGGAGGGAAATTATGATAATAATATCTGCTTGAAAAAGAATGCATAGAAGCCGAGATGAGCTCATTCCATCAACTCTGGGAGTTAATCAAGAAGTGGAAAACCTCATGTAGCAAAAATAGTGCGAAAACTGGACTAAGAGCACAAAAATACCAAATACAATAAATGTAATTAAAGGACATCAACAGGTTGTCTTTCTACATGTAGCTAATTAGATCTAGTTTGTTGCCAAAAAAAAAAGATCTAGTCCACCTGAAAATTTTGCAGTCGCGGACTCACATCGCATTGAACTTTTTTTGGTAACTCATTGAGTTGAATTTGATAGGGCTACCACAAATGCTTTTTTTTTTGTATACACAACAAAATGCTTCATTCATAGAACCATGAACCACTTTAATTTGACCAAGTCAGTGAACCACAAAAGTTACAAATAGGGTTGTGTTTTTTCCCATATCATTGGTATGAAATTATTATTAAGGTATTAATTTGGATGCAATTATTTACGGTTAAAAAGATCCAATTCCAAATGCCACTGCATTATGTTTATAGAATAGTTCGGGATCAGGGTAGGTGTTAGACATGCATTTAATAATACCCCGTGTTAGACATGTATTTAGAAATAACCATTAATCATTTCTATATGAGACGATTCTATCATAATGCAGAGACATGACATTGTACTAACCAAATGATAATTTTAAAGTTATCCACTACTATTACTTTATAGTCCCACTATTCATCCACTTAATACCGAAATCTGAGAAATTATTAGGTACGAAGTCATGTTCACCACCAACAGGTGATTGACACGACTCCCTGTTTGTCATGAGGGCCTACATGGGATCCATAAATCGGAATTCGTGTCAATCACTCATTGGTGATGAACACAACCTCTAGGTACGCGGCATGTACCTAACAACTTCTCCCGAAGTCTCCAGTAAAAAAAAAAGTTTATGTACTCTTGTACGGAGGACTAATTGTACGTTTATAGGACATTTTTTACTGAATTGGAAAAATTATATAATGCGCCTAGTGTGCCTCGTTGGCGGCAAGCCATGTGGAATTTGCTTCCATTTGATATGAGGCATCCAGCTGTTAATCAATTTTCAAGATCGATGGCTCGTATCATATGAGAGCAAATCCTATGTGGCAAGACAGGCACACTGCATAATCAATCACTCTTTTATTGTGATTCTTTATGATTCAGTGATATCAAAATGATGTAAGAAGGGAGAAGCAAAAGTTTCTTCCAGATAAGAACGATAATGGCTGAGGAAGATAAATGATTGATATACCCTTTTGAAGGTTAAGCAGGAACATCAGCTATAGCTTATCCATTAAAGTACAAACATTTTTTAATTCAAGACTAAAATTCGACGTGGCATTCCGGCATTCACCAGGCTCTAATCTTTTACTCAATAAAAATCAAAAGTTTGGACTTTTTTTTTTCCATATTACTCAACTTTGGATTCTTACTCTTATATACTACTCCCACCATCATGTTCTAGATGCTAAAAAATTAACCCGTTTTGGATGTTCCATATGGTCAATTCAAATGAATTTTGAACCTCTTATTGGAGTTACCACCATCCAATACAAATTAACATTTTTTCAAATAGAGCTATTAAAACAGGACGGAAGGAAATTATATAGTAAGATTCAAGTCCAAACTTCCCAACAGTATGGAGTAAATATTTTTGGAAAGAAATATTAAAAAAAATGAATGAGGAGTATATTGACATGTTCTTAGTAGCATTGACTACTTCCCCCTGATTTGCTCCTCCGGACAGGCACTCTTCCTTACATCCCACCCCCTCCTCCGACCCTTCCTTCTCTCTTCTCCATCTCCCCTGTCTTGGACTTTGGCTAGCGCACCCTTCCATCCTTGCATGCCCTCTTCTCCCAGGTTCTCTCTTTCTCTGTGTCTGTGTGCCTGTGGGATGTCTTCTTCACTGTGGCATTTTGGGTCTCTGGATTGATCCCAGCTTGCTTCTGCTATTGGAGTTGAAGTAAATCACATTTTTCATCTCCAAGATTGGATATCTGATATTGGGTAGTTCATGTTTTTCACTCTTGATTCGTTCTCTTCATCCTGGATGATCTTTTGTTTACTAGACCAACTTGTCTTTTCAGATGTCTAATCTTATTTTTTGTATGATGGGTTTCCTTGGACTTTGCATCTTCCTTTTTTTCTGTCATATCTGAAAGAAGAAGCATCTTTAATGTTGCTTTGGGTAGACAAATTGGTCAAAGCTCTGTTGTTGGCTGACAAAATGTGGATCCTTTGTTGTAGTCTTTGGTAAATTGGGTATTGGCCGTTGTTGTATGGGTTATGGATTGTTTGTTTGAATATTATGTATGCTCTTTTGTTGTTTTTAAGCTTGCTGATCTTATGTTTAATGGTGACAGATTATGCCTTCCCCAGTTACAACTTTTTAAAGATGAGAGCCGTGATAGGGGCATCGCCTGGTCCTGCCGAGACCAGGCATCGGTCGTCTGGATCGTTGTAAGCTTTTTTCTGTTTCCTGGTTTCTAATTATATTGAGTGTTGATTTACAAATCTTCCTTTCTCTAGTTTAAGAGTAAAACAACATTGCTTTCTCTCTTTTCTCATTTCTAGGAGGATTCAATATCTGCATTGGATTTTCTCCAGACATTGGTTTCTGATGTTTTCCAGTCAAAAAGAGAATTTAATTTTGAATTTATGTTTATTAAAGAAATATCAGTTCTCTGGTTAGAGGACTACTTCTACTTGACCTTGTTGATGTATGCGTTGTGTGGTGTTTTGCTCTCTACATTTAAATTCGAAAATATGCTTTCGAATTGCTCATGGGTGTGGTAGTAAAGATGTCGAGAATGTGATGAAGTAATAAGGAAACAAACATGCATGTAAATGGACTTCAGCAACTTCTTTGCCTTACCTTCTTGTTACTCTACTCGTAAGTAAAATTATTTAAAGAAGCATAATTGTCTGTATACTGAGGAAATTTAGCACACAAATAATTCTGAAAATTTTTTTTATTCGAACTCAGAAGCATTGTTATATCAGCAGAAAATGAATTTAGCGTGATGTATATGGCTTTTCTCTGTGAAGTATTACTGATGTCCAACTATCTGCATAATTGATAATAGGCTACTTTGAGGGCTATGCTAAAGTCATGTGTGTCCTTACTTACCATATGTCATTTACATGGTAGAACATTGACAATGAAATAGGGGAACTAGATTCTAGGAATTTTTTTTACTAAAACAGGGGTTTTAGTTCTCTTTGATCAGTTTTAGTTTTCTTTGTGATTAATACTTATCGGACTATGTCAAGTTTCAAGTCCTTGATCTATACCAGCTAAACCTAGGAACAAAAATAGCTAGAAGCGCATACAAAATTGTTAGTTGTTGGAAAAATGGCAAGGCTCAGTTTGCAACTAGTTCAAGAATTAGGTCCTCTGATCCTTGGATCAGTTACTGAAGTTGATTAAAGTATGCATGTCAAAACACAGAGGTTTGAGCTTTTTAATTGTTACATAACCTGAGAAACCAATGCTGCTAGCAGTACTGTTTATGTAGTCACGGAGCAATCTATATAATGTAGTTCTTAAGACTAAGATTAATGTTGAAGCTGTTCAAGATATATATGGTTTATCTTTAGCTGTCATCTATGTGCTGGTTGGAGTTTTTAAAATAAAGGTGTCTGCTTCTGCAATAGCATCACCAACAAACTTTTATGCTTCTTTCAACTCTAAAATTATGTAGCATATTGCAGATTATGCATTAAGCTATTCTTTCCAGAATTAGGAGATTCTGGATTCTTCTGTATTGGGTTGTCTTACCATATGTACCAGAATGCCAGGATTGTTCACCTGCTGTAACTAGATGATGCTGACGAAATATATTTCTTGCTGAAATAGTCACTTCTTTAGCTGTCCTATATTCCTGTGTTTAAATTCTTTGATGAAGCTAGTTTTCTTAAATAGATTTCTTGTAATAGGATACATCTTGTAGCCTTTTTATAAATATAGACTGATCATGAAAGCAATATAACACGAAATTGTTCCTCCTCATATTCTTTTTTCTTCTACATCCTCCCCCTTTCAATTTCTATCTTCTACGTTGTAGCAGGAGCCACAGATTATTTGATTTTGTGGTGCAAATTGAGCTGGTTCTACCTTTTTTTCTCGGTCAACAAGTGGCTATTGCAAATGTGTTAATGGCAACAGCATTATTTGGTTTAGTAAGAAAGAATACCTGATTGAGTGCTGAAGCAAAATACAGGGCTATGTCTCTTGCAGCTTGTGAGTTAATTTGATTGCAAATGCTCTTGCCAAGAGTTTGTTTTTTTATTGTTACTTCCATGGAGCTGTTTTGTTATAATGAAGTTATCATTCATATCTCTAATTATCCTGTCTATCATGAGGTGCAACAAAATATTGGGTTGATCATCACTTTATTCATAAGAAGGCCATAACTGAGGAAATTGCTACTGACTACATGCGGTCCAAGTTGCAGATATCTTTACCAAGGCCTTGCCACTCCACTTATCTCTATCTTGTCCAAGCTGGGCATATATGTTATCTATGCTCTAGTTTGAGGGGATTATGCGTTAAGCTGGACTTAGCATAACCAGGAGATTTGTTCCATTGTATCGTTTTGTCATATCATATCTAGTGGTTTTCAACACCATGACGAACATTAGCTGAACCCTTGAAGGGACGCCCCTCCAACAATGCCAGAGTAAGTATGACCTAAGGTAGAGCCAGCATAGATTTTTCACGACAGTGGGTCAGTGGAAAAATTTGGTTTTTCCCCCTTTGAGGTTTTTCTCTCTTTGTCACTGCAGAATCCCTCTAACCTGATTAACTTGGGTGATTTTCAAGCCCATGACGAACATTAGCTCACCCTTGAAGGATTACCCCACCAACAATGCCAGAGTAAGTATGACCTAAGGTAGAGCCGGCATAGGTTGTTCGTGACAGTGGGTCAGTGGAAAACTTTAGTTTTTTTCCCCTTTGAGGTTTTCTTTCTCTCTGTCACTGCAGAATCCCTCAAACCTGATTAACTTGGTCTTTACAGAGTGAGCAGGCGACCTTTTTCTCTTTGTCACTACTGAGTTTCCACCAGCCATCTCTGTTAGCCACCATGGGCATTTTCGCTAGTCGCCGTTAGCTTTTGTCTACCTCCTTTGCATTGCCCTCACGGTTCCCTTTGATGACTGCATCTTGATGTAATGCAGTGTTGCTACAGCAGGTCGAGAATAACATCATAATCTAAATAGTATTTGTGCTTCCATAAATGCAAACCTATATTTTGTCTCTTGAAGTAACTTGCATTCTTAAATATATTCTTGGGTAAATTTCTTGGCCTTGTTGCAGTGCGCCATATGTGTTCATTTTTTTGTGCCTGTGCTAACCTTTTAACTATGTCTTTCTATAAACGAAGCATATTATGGAAAGAGTTAAACACTCTTTCTGTACATTATATCTTTGTTTAGTAATTGTTGAATAGGCTTGCTTAATTTCTGATGCTTTCCTTCTACTGTTCAATTTGCATTCAATTCTTTGAAGTACATTTTGCTTTCTCTTTTTTTCTTTATCTGGTTGTCTGAACTGCTATGTAAATATTTGTGCATGGCACAGTGATGACCCAAGCAAAAGTAGGTCACAGAAGGGCAAAGATATCAAAGAGACAAATAGATTCAGCTTCTCCTCTGTTCAAGAAAGGAATTCAAACTGTCGTTTGTTGTCTTTGAAGTTAGTCCTTGTGATAATTATACTTGGAACTTTTCTTACTCTTCTTCTTTCTCCGACTCTATATCAGAATGAGCATCTAGCACACTCTAGTTCTGGGTAAGTTTTATTTTCTGCTTCTGCTTCATTTAGTGAAATTCTTGTAAAATCTCAAGTTAATGTAGCAATGATTTTTGAAAGAATTAAAATTCTCATTGGACAGTTGCCAACTTGCACAACCAAGTAATATAATTTTGCAATACCTTACCTTTTACAAGAGCAGAGCGATTAGACCTATGTATTTACTACAATTCTTATGAATTGGTGGCAAGCTCAATATGCATGAAAGCTCCTGACATTTAGATTAAGCATATGCATTTCTGCATCATGAAAATTTTACAAATTCAATGTATTTTTTTAAATTTTAAATCCAATGTGTATGATAATCTCCTTTCCAGTTCAATTAAGTAAATAAAATTTGAACATTTTGGTGGAAAAGCAACCAACCATGTGTCGTGTGAACTTTTCCATTAAGTAAATAACTAGAAAATGTGTGTTAAAACTAGTGCTTCCCACGATTAGAAGTCACATAAAACTTGGTATACTTTGTGTGCCCATATGATTCTTGTGGAAAAAAAAACCAAACATAGTAATAATGCCAGTGAAAATGAATTTGATTTATGTTGGTGGCACTTGCAGGTCAACATTTGTAGACATGGGTTGGATATGGGAAAGGCCAATTGTTGCAGATCCACGTTATGTATCAGATACGAAAATTGATTTGCATGGGATTTCAAAAATTGTTGAGCATCTAGTTGAGGGAAAGGAGGAGAAAATACAAATTGGTTTGCTAAATTTCAATGACAGTGAGATTCGTCACTGGCAGCAATTGATACACACTGCAGAATCTTTTGCTGTACATTTGGACTTTGCTAACTCAAGTCTTACGTGGGAAACTCTATTTCCAGAGTGGATTGATGAAGAACAGGAATCTGAAGTTCCAGTCTGTCCTTCTCTTCCTGATCCACGAGTTGTAACAGTTTCAAAGCTTGATCTTCTTGTAGTGAAGCTCCCTTGTCACCGTCATAATTCTAATAACTGGTCAAGAGATATTGCTCGTTTGCATCTGCAGCTTGCTGCTGCGAAAGTTGCTGCTTCTGCAAAACATGCAAATAACGTGCAGGTACTCTTTGTTACTGATTGTTTCCCGATTCCAAACCTCTTCCCATGCAAGGAGCTTACATTTCATGAAGGAAACATGTGGCTATACAAGCCAAATTTGAGGACCATAAAGAAAAAGCTCAAGCTTCCAGTTGGGTCGTGTGAACTTTCAGTTCCTCTTAAAGTTAAAGGTGAGTTGCTGAGCTTGCATCTATTTCTGGTCGCCTGCAGTCTAAATGTTAACTGCTAACACATCATTTTACAAATAGTTATACATTTTTACTGTTAGATAAGTCATATTAATAACTTATTACACCTTACTGCCAGCAGAGCAATCTTACTTGGGAAGTGCACACCGTGAGGCATATGCAACAATACTGCATTCGGCCAATTTTTATGTGTGCGGAGCCATAACTGCTGCTCAGAGTATACGTCAATCTGGTTCCAAGAGGGACTTGGTGATTCTTGTGGATGAAACAATCAGTGATTACCATAGGGGAGGCCTTGCAGCAGCAGGGTGGAAAGTTCGTACAATACAAAGGATCAGAAACCCAAAGGCTGAAAAGGATGCTTATAACGAGTGGAATTACAGCAAGTTCAGACTCTGGCAGCTGACTGACTATGACAAAATTATATTCATTGATGCCGACATGCTGATATTGAAAAATATCGACTTTCTTTTTGGAATGCCTGAGATATCCGCAACAGGAAATAATGCAACACTCTTCAACTCGGGAGTAATGGTGATTGAGCCCTCTAACTGCACATTTCAACTGCTCATGGATCACATCAACGAAATTGAATCGTACAATGGTGGGGACCAGGGATACTTGAATGAGATTTTTACATGGTGGCATCGCATACCAAAACATATGAATTTTCTGAAGAATTTCTGGGTTGGTGATGATGAGGAGAAAAAACAGGAAAAAATCCGTCTGTTTGGAGCTGATCCTCCGGTTCTTTATGTTCTTCACTATCTGGGCAATAAGCCCTGGCTATGCTTCAGGGACTACGACTGCAACTGGAATGTCGATATACTGCAGGAATTTGCTAGTGATGTAGCGCATGCAAGGTGGTGGAAAGTACATGACAAAATGCCTAAAAATCTGCAAAAGTTCTGTTTGTTGAGATCAAAGCAAAAGGCGGCGTTAGAGTGGGACAGAAGGCAGGCAGAGAAAGGAAATTATACTGATGGGCATTGGAAGAGGAACATAACAGATCCTCGACTCAAAACATGTTTTGAAGAATTTTGTTTCTGGGAGAGTATGTTGTGGCACTGGGGTGAAACCAACTGGACAGACGATGCAACTGTTCCTTCAATTGGCAAGGTCAGTTCAACAGTAGTGACCAAGTCTCTCTCCAGTTTGTAGTTTGCAACTTCATTCTTTTTTCTGATAAATACAATAATGAAAAGTTAAGTTCAGTGTATACAAAATACTAGTGAGAACAGGATATCCAATTCATACATCAGTTTCAGTTGTGAAGCATCAATAATTCAGAAGCTAATGATTTCAAGTTTTGCTTTGATATGTTGTAACAATAGATGTCTTCCCAACACTGGTAACATAGTCCCATTTTTGTAGATTGCTTCATAGAGAATTACACTATAAAAAACCTTAGTTGGTAAATTAGCCCACTATAGTACCTTTGATGGTAAGGATGGTCAGGCAGAAAATTTTAAGGCCTTTTGTCGGGCCGCACCATATATGGTCGAGAGGGACCGTCGCATTGGCCACAATAAAAACTTGCATTCAAGTTTCTATGATTTTTTTTTAATTGGAAGTTCCTTCGAAGCTGGTGACCAGAAAATCACAAAAATTAGCATTGACCAGGACTCTGGAAGCGATACTCTGCGGAACCCTACAGGGATCATATCCCGCTCACGGTGCATTTGTTATGTGGGTGCTGCTCCGCCCTTCTAGTCAGGTTCCAAGGGTTTAGACACCTCTCCTTAACCAAATTTTTTTTTACTGACCAGAGTTTGGTGGAGATGTTATCTATGAATATTTCACACTTATATAAGGTGCAGTAGTTGTATAATAAAAATATTATAAGGTGTAGTAAAATTGTTGTCCTCGATTTTTTTTACAACAAAGCCATAAGAAGTGATCCAATTTCTTTCATCGGGTCCGGGCGGAGACCAAAGATCTTGAGCGACCGATCCGGCAGAACAACTCAAAAGATAAAGAAGTATCGTTAATTTTTTTGTGCTCGTTCCAAGCTCGAAGTACCATCTGTATAAATAAGAATCTCTTTCCTTACATGATTTCTTCTTCATATAGATAGATATAGGATTTATGGGGCAATCACTTAGACATTTTGTGCAACAACCTTTCCTATTTGATAAAAAAGGATCCCATGATCCTGAACCGATCTTACCTGGGATCGCAAATCCCAAGTTTGTCTATGAAGAGCTAATCGAATTGTATTAGTGTCTATAATGGATTTCTTCTGTGTAATACTAATTGATGGAGCCTCATTGGTAAGTGCTACAAGATCTCGTGCATTGGAACCCATGGTTATGGACCCAAATCCATTTGTATGGAACATTTTCTTTTCCAAGTGAAATCATATAGTATATGAAAGAATGAAAAAGTGCTTTCGTTGTTGTGGAATAAGAAGCCTTCGTATCTTAATGCATGTATTTAATTTATTCGGAGCTATTAGAGCGGGATCCACTTTTTGGGAAATATGAGTCGAAGCAATAACAAGAATATTTCTAGTGGAACATCTTTCACAATCTCTGGAGGGATAGTTCACTTATAAGGATTGGTTATTAAGGCACACAAACATAGTACAAACGGAGCTCACAAAACACACAAGTAAGGCTTAGTGAGGCTGATAGAAACAAACACACCACATAGTCAAGTAACCTACTATACATATAGTACAAAAGGAGTGCAGGAAAGAGAGGCCGACAGAAATAAACACACCACATAGCCAAGTGACCCCATCCACAATGCACAAAAGGGTGCAAGAAACTAATGGTGTATTTGGTTAGCCACAAAGGACAACAATAAAGAAGGAATTCCTTTTCAAGTGTTTGGACAGAGATAGGGCTGTATCTTGGGTCGGGTAGGGTCAGGTTTTGCTATACCTGACCCTACCCGAGATAGGACCCAAGAACCCTAAACTAGCCTTACCCGAGATAGGACCTGAGAATTCTAAACCTGACCCTACCCGAGATAAAACCCGCAATACCCGAGAACCTGAGATTTTAATAAAATAATTAATATAATTATAAAAATCTTTAATAAAATAATTTATATAATTATAATAATAATAAAAAATTTGTATATATTAAAAAATAAGAGATTTAAATAAAAAATCTCGGTTCTTGGGTATTTTAAAGCCAAATCCGACTAAACTCAAGATAGAACCGGGCTTTTAAATCTTGGAACCGACCCTACCTGATATAGGACCCGGGTCAATGTCGGGTCGGTTCCATCCGGGTTGGGTTGGGTTTGGGTTTTTGGTGTAGCCCTAGACAGCGAACAAAGAAAATAACGGGCAAAAATTATGTTTTTCCTCATGTTTCTTTCTCAAACATTAAGAAAAAATATATAAAACATAACGGCAAAGGAATAAGTTTCTATTTTTTCCATCCAAATGCATGAAAGGAAATTTAATTTTTCTTTTCTTTCTATCCAAACACGCAAAGGAAAATAGACACTTCTTTTCTATTCCATAAATTATGTTCTTTTACGTTTCTTTCTTTTTCTTTTCCCCACTAACCAACCATAAGAAAAAAACATAGGGTGAAAATTTTCACTTTTCAGCACCCCAAAATTTTTAAGTAATACCTACTTTCATAGCTAGATTTGGAAAAATATGCTCAGTAACGCCCCATTAGTGGCAAGAGTGTCACTATTTGACAGTGGCATTCCACCGATAGAATTAATAGTTAATAGTTAATGTCACTCAGCCTCGAGTTCAATTTAGCGATAGGGATCCACTGTTATATTTGATGGTAGGGTCTGAACCGTCAAGATCCTGGTATCCGACAAAAGAGTTCTATAGCAAAATTATGAAAGAT